>OW203768.1:36291745-36819745 GCA_934045905.1 Leuctra nigra
TTCGTCCACTGACATAAACGGGAGTTTAAATACCTACATTGTCTAAATCTTCGCTGAAAACACATACACAATTATTTTCTTCCCTCTCAATTTCTATTCTTGAAACCACAATTATCAATAAGATACATTATACTAAATGGAGACACCTTTTATGGCTAATTATGACAACAATGGAAACTTCATTGCAAAACAGAGCTGATTCTTTATAACAAGCTACCAAATAAATTGTTTAATCTCTAACGTGTGCTTTTCGAACGCTAGGTATATAAACTGTTGATCAAAGGCTCAATTCAAATGTATGTAACTCTTTTCTCATAACTCAAATATTTCTACAAATCGCATGCAATAAATTATCATGTGTCCTATAACGTGTACAAATTTCAGCTCCTTATCATTTGTAATTCTGTCGGAGTGAACTCGCAAACGGCGGGATTTTTTCGGCGAGTTTTGGGGGAGTTTTATTTTATTTACGAATTAATATGGATACCTCGGACATTTAATTATATAAAATCATGAAGTACGTGGGAAATTTTCAGCAACCTATTATAGAGTGGCAGCAATTTAAATGCGTAATGATGTATGGATGGAAACCTAGACAGGAAATGGGGCAAATTCACATAGATTTTGTACCCGAGTAACAAATTCGCTTTTCATTCATAAGTTCTGTTCTCATTTCGATTTTTGTGTCAATTAATTAATTAATCATAAGCTAAAGAAGAGATTATGAAGGTTTCATATTTCACTATAGAACTACAAAAGTTTTAATCAACCGAACCATCAAGATTGTATGAAATTTCCACTGGTTTCTCCTAATTTGCCCGCATTAATGGTTCATTTGGAAATGAATGAAAGGAATTTATTCCCGCTCTATTTTACATTGTGGCACTGAAAAGTATCTATTACTAACGGTACTCTTTGTTCCTAACGCATATCCGTGCTTTGACACTATTTCCATAATTATATTTAAGAAAAATCAAATAGATAGCAGTGGCCAGCGTCAATGACTAATAGCGTGCATAGCAGCCATGTTGGGTTCTTCAATCCGCACCTAGCGGGTTCAGCGTTTCGCCGCCAGATGTCACTGAGCTTTGCTGGTAATCGCCAATTACACGTGCGCGGTTATACACTTTCGAGCGGTACATAAAATTCCATATTTCTGAAACCAAAAGTCTGCCCACTCAAAACCTTGACTGAATAGTTAGCTAATACAATGATGATGACCATTGAATTTTTTTAAATTTTTAAATCTACCCTTTCTATATTTAAATCTAGTGTTTCTATTGAAACCCGCCGCAGCGCTATCACTAAGCACGCTGTTTTACCTCTCCGCGCAGCACATTTTAATTCATATCTCTGGAACTAAGAGTCTGCCCACTCTAAACCTTAATTGAAATGATAGCTAATTCAATCAGGATTAACATATATTTTTTTCAGAATTTTAAAAAACATCGTTTTTTAGGGGGGGGGTCAAAACAGTCAAAATTTTGAGTTTCCCCCCTAAAAATTATGATTTTGGTGGGACCAGTTATTTTTTTTATGAAAGTGTGTACAATTATCTACATCTTTTGTAAAAACATTTTTTGCCTATCTTAATTCGTGTGGAAACTAGAGACATTGCAATTAAGCTCTTTTGTCGAAAATGTCAAATTTTGAGTTGGCTGTAATTCGATACGGGATAAAAATTTGGCCAAACAAAAAAATAGGTATTTGCTTATTTGGGATAGTTAACAATCCTAGCAAGTTTCATCAAAATCGAAGAGGGTCATCAATATTCATTGGTGGATCTGACGCGGAACGACCCGTATGCGGCGTGATAAATACAATTGCTATGAATGCAAGATGGATTTTGATTCATATTATTTCTTCTACACACACACACTCCATGTGGGAAAAATGGCCAGGGATGTTGCTGTTATATTTTTGGAAAAACTATAAAAAATAAATGTAATCTTGAAAAGCATCTTCGGACGCATTCGGCTGTGAAACCGTTAACCTGTGAGCTGAGAAAATATCGATGTCGAACTAAGCCACAACTGGTTCGGCGCACCCTGGTTCATCATCCAAGCGACAGTAGTCGAGACTACGTCTGTGAGATATGTGGCTCTTCTTTTGCAAGTGCTGAATCTCTCAGGTCGCATCAACGTAATCACCACAAAGAGAAAAAACACTTTTGCTGCTTCTGTGAGAAACCGTTTCTCAATAAAGCCCATAGACAATCCCACAATCCAATCAAAGAGAAATGCCACCTTTGCGAGATGTGTGGCAAAGCATGTTTAACTAAGTCTTTACTGAAAATGCATATTTCATTGCATATTAATAAAGAGACATTCAAATGCGCTGTATGTCAGAAAGTTGTCACCTCAAAGTCTTCTCTGATCGTACATGAACGAACACATACTGGGGAAAAACCATTTCCCTGCAAGGTTTGTCAGAAAGCATTTGTGTCAGCGAGCTTATTAAGGACACATATGGTCATGCACACGGGAGCGAAGCCCCACAAATGTACGGTTTGTGATAAGCAATTCTCTCAGCGATCCACTCTGAATGTTCACATGAGATCTCACACGGGAATAAGACCCTACGCTTGTGAATACTGCTCCAAGACTTTTGTCACCAAGACGTTGATGACTGCTCATTGCAAGAAGAAACATCCTCAATAGTTCTATGATGTCACTGGATGTGAGGAGTTGTGCAGGTGACAAGAAGAATTTTAGTTAAACAAAGATGCAAGGATATTGTTGAAACGGTATGATTTTGTCTTCATTGTGGTGTTGTATGGAGATTTGTAAGGTTATTCAGCTCTATGTAGCAAAAAGTTGGAAAATGCTTTGCCCTTTGAAGCGAAGGAGAGGGAACGAAGAGAGATCATGAAGAGAGTGTTACAGATTTCGAATTAAAGAGTTGTCGAATTTATTTTATGCCTGTTGTTTTGTAGATGGAGGTTACAGACTCGTCAGACATCGTAACACCTGTCTTAGAGCTGCCCAATAGCGTTGAAATTGGATTGGACGCGGAAGTTAAAAACGAAGATGATTGGTCTAGAAGAAAACACAATGTTAAACACATTACGGACAACGAAGCATTTAGAATGAGGGAATTGGAACCAACAGCTTTTGTCAATGTTTCTTCCTGGGAGCAGAAGCCACATTCTTCATTGCCCGGTTCTTCGACTACATTGTCTGAGACTGCTTCTTCATCACCACATACTCGGTAGGTTCACTTCATTGATAGAAAGTATTATTTCTGCAATGTCCATGTTAATTGATAATAATAATAATAATCTTTCTCCCGGTTCCAAAAGTTGGGTCGGGGGGTGGCAATGTCACCATTAACTAGGGCCCGTACTCCTAAGCTAGCTGGCCAGGCTTGGCTCTTCCTCTTCGTTCTTCTTCTCTACCAGTTTTTCCACTTCTTCCTGTCTTCCCACCACCTTCCTTCCTCCACTTCTTCCCACTTTTCCAGTCACTCTTGTTTATCTTCTGCTACCCACTGCTACTCTCCACTTTTCCCTCGGTCTTCCCACTCTCCTTTTATCACTTCTCGCAGCTTCGAACTCCCGATGCGGTATTCTCTCCCTCTGCATTCTCTTCATGTGGCCAAACCACCGTAGCCGCTCTCTCCCCATTTTAAATGCCAACCTCTCTACCTTCAAGTCTCCTCTAATCTTTTCACTCCTGATCTTGTCCATCTTAGTTACTCCTTAGGTCTGTTCGTTTTGTTTACTGCAGTTGCAGTAGCAGCAGCTTACAGTAGGCCCTGGTAACTCTTGCAGTAGCTTGCTGTACCGACACAAAACGAATGCATTTGCAGCAGGATGGCAGGCTGGCCCTTTCCTATTGGTTGGGAGGTTTGTGAATTTGGCCGGAAGAATGTAAAAATAAGTGAGGTTATGTTCTGCATTTATAGAATTCTTGTCTAATCCCAATGCATTGTTATATAAATATGTATAATTTCATAACATATAACTAAACTAAACTCTGAAACAAATACTCATTTCCCTCCTCATTAGGCGTTTTTTCACTATCCATCCATAAGAAACACATTTTACATTTCAAACATCGGCCATTTTGCCGCCTACTGCAAAGTTACTGCATTTACATCACCTCCCTACCCAGCTGTAAGAGCAGTCACTGCGCAGCTACTGTCAGTGTCAAATCGAACACAATCGCAGTGACGGAACAGCAAGTTTGATGCAAAACGAACGGATTTGCAGTGAGCAGTAAAGTGCACTAAGCAAAACGAACAGACCTCTTGTATGCTTCGTAAAGACTTCATTTCTGCTGCCTGAAACTGGCTCTCCTCCTTTCCTCCAATCGCCCACATTACGGAACCGTAGGTGAGTATTTGCAGGAAATAGCTTTTGAAAAGGAGTATCTTGCATTTCTGGGGGAACTGCTAATTCCAAAGAAGTTTCCTGACTAACTGGAAAAATGTGTTAGCCTCTGCACTCTTGATGAATTATCTCTTTTCCTATTTCTCCATCCTTAGTTTAGCCAGCTCCCCAGATACTTAAACTCTCCTCTCTCTGCCAGTTCCAATCCTTGTGTAGATTCATGCAATTGAAAAAAAATCAATTTGCAAAATGTTCAATATTATTTTATGGGTGCTTCACAAAGCTGGATAAAAGATACCATTTCCAAAACTTTTTTAAGTCACATTTTTATCTTCCATAAATGAAAAATTGTAAGTTCAAAGAAATTGTCTGTTGCTTTCAATAAATCGTTATTCAGTCTTTTTATTACGCATTTAAATGATTATGTACCTAGTTAATATTAGCTTCTATTTGGTTTGGAATTTAGTACCTACTAAATGACAGATGTGGTTTTCCCCAGGATTCTTGATACGCTGGCACCGTCTTCGTTTTGTGAAGATAAATTCTCCGCCGCTGTTTCATCGCAAGAGGTAAGCGTCTTCTGCTGCCCGGAGTGTAAAGCCGTATTCACAACGCAGCAAGGAGCCGATGTGCATGCTCTTAGCTGCTACCCTCATCCACAACAAGTCGATCCATTGCTGTGTGTGAAGACAGAAGTAGCTGCGTTAGCTGATGTCTCCAATGTGGTGGAAACATCAACACGACATCAACATCAATCAGTATCAGATGATACAGTATTACAGCAATCGACAAAAAACGATGTCTTAAATGTAATTGATATATCTGAATTGCGTATACCTTTTCGTTGTCCATTTGACTCGTGCAGACAAGTTTATAAAGATGAAATTAGCTTACTTGTTCATCTTGATGGCCATACAGAAACCAGCCCTTACAAGTGCAAGTTTTGTGGCCGAGAATTCAAATTCAAACATCCTTGGATGCGACATTTAGATTCTCACATACGTCTTCGTCAACCCACGGAGACACATCAGAAGCGTATGCGGCGTGATAAATACAATTGCTCTGAATGCAAGAAGGATTTCGATTCGTATTATTTCTTTGATACTCACACTCCATGTGGGAAAAATGGCCAGGGATGTTGCTGTTATATTTGTGGAAAATCTGTGAAAAATAAATGTAATCTTGAAAAGCATCTTCGGACGCATTCGGATGTGAAACCGTTAACCTGTGAGCTGTGCAAATATCGATGTAGAACTAAGCCACAACTGGTTCGGCACACCCTGGTTCATCATCCGAGCGACAGTAGTCGAGACTACGTCTGTGAGATATGTGGCTCTTCTTTTGCAAGTGCTGAATCTCTCAGGTCGCATCAACGTAATCACCACAAAGAGAAAAAACACTTTTGCTGCTTCTGTGAGAAACCGTTTCTCAATAAAGCCCATAGACAATCCCACGAGAAAACCCACAATCCAATCAAAGAGAAATGCCACCTTTGCGAGATTTGCGGGAAAGGTTACCAATCTAAAAATCAACTAAAGAGACATATTTCGATGCACATTGATAAAGAAATGTTTAAATGTGGCGTCTGTCAGAAAGTTGTCACCTCAAAGTCTTCTCTGATCGTACATCAGCGAACACATTCTGGTGAAAAACCATTTGCCTGCAAGGTTTGTCAGAAAGCATTTGTGTCAGCGAGCTTATTAAGGACACATATGGTCATGCACACGGGAGCGAAGCCCCACAAATGTACGGTTTGTGATAAGCAATTCTCTCAGCGATCCACTCTGAATGTTCACATGAGATCTCACACGGGAATAAGACCCTACGCTTGTGAATACTGCTCCAAGACTTTTGTCACCAAGACGTTGATGACTGCTCATTGCAAGAAGAAGCATCCTCAATAGTGATGGTGCTACTCATCACGAATGGATTACTTTTCTTACTTATTTCTAGACCTAGTTCATAGGAGGTACCTATTACTTATTTTATTATGTTAATATACCTAGGTATCTATCAAATTGTATTTCGTCAGATATATTTTATTCAAGTAATTAGCTTTGGGAGAAAGGGAAGAACCCCACCAGCTAGCATCAGAATTGACGCTCCTGAGAAGTGTGGAGAGAGTTATGAATTGCTAAGGTTGATATGATTAGAAGCACGGAGATCGAGATGGAGTTGGTGTATGAAGATTGTACTTCAAGATCGGGAGAGGTGGTTTGGACATGATGAAAGGCTGGATTTTGTTGTGGCAGGAGGAGAAGAGTGGAGAAGTGAAAAGGTGTTCGATTAAGAATTGTGTATGGGATTGGTGGATGAACATTTTGAACATTTTATTTAGGCATCTTACAAATGTTTTTACACGGTGGTAAGGAATTGGAAGCTGAATGGACTGATGAAGAGTCTGGCCTGTTGGTTCGATGTTACTACTTGGTCCTGGAAGCTTGTCTAAATATGTTTTAATTGATCAATACTTTTACCTATTGTTTAGTATTATTATGTGAAATTATGGTCATCCAACCGTGCGTGGTATTATATGTTCCAACTACCTATGTACTTATATTAATTATTACACGAAATTCAAATTACCTACAGTTTATAATTTTAGGGGTACACTTCTCATTTTGACAATAATTCAGGTTTTTTAATGCCCCAATAATTATTTCAATATTATCTATTATTAATTATTATTTTTTTATTAAACATTGTTTTGAAATACATGATTTGCTAAACGCGCTTATAGTTGCATAAATAATAAATAATAAATAAATAAATATCGCGACCCTGCTTCCAACTATTGTCGGGTCAGGGGGTGGGATGATCCCACCAATGTTCTAGGGCACTTGTGTTCTCAGAGCCGACTTGCCAAGTCCGACACTCCACACTTCTTCAATCTCTTCTTCCACTTCTTCAGGCTCCTCTCTTTCCACCAGCTCCCTCCATCTCTCTCTGTCTTCCCACCAATGATTGATGACTGGAAATATCAATCATTATTCATTCATTATAAATTAGGTACCAGACTATTGTTTTGATATTGTGCTGTGAAACTATTGTTATTGTAGATATTATATACATACAATGATACCTGCTGCTTACATTATATGACAGACACAAAGACTGTAGAATCCACCTCTGCATTAAATATTAAATTATTAAATATCAATTTATAATATGATGACGAGTTACATTATTATTTTAGAACTGTTGTTGTGGAATTTGCCATTTTATGGTGTTTCATAATACTGTTAGTTTTCAATCCAATTAAATATCTAATTAATAATAATATCTAATTAATAATTATTAATTAATTAATAAGCTTAGTAGGTAGACCTATTTTTATCTAAGTTCAAACCACACCATTTATGTCGAGCAAGACTTTGTGAAATTTATTTTAAGCAAGCATCACTCTTATTGCATTTCTTCTGTTTTTTTTTGTTGTTTTTTTGCCTGCATTGCCCAGGTCAAACCGCACAACCAATCGATCTGAAATGTTCACACATACTAACGTAATCTAAGCGGCCTCTAGGATGGTTTTTAAAGGGATCCTGTCATTGGTTCAAATTTAAAAAAAAACTATCGATTGGTTGGTCCGATTAATTTGAAATTTTGCAAAGTCCCCCAATCTTACTAAGTTTTGGCCAAATCCTCCCATTGGTTCAAATTTAAAACCACCTATTCTGTGATTTTTTAAATTTCAACTAGAACCATTTGACCCATCAACATAAAACCATAGACATTTATACTCACTGAGTGAGTATAAATGTCTATGTTAAACAATAGGTCTGTTCGTTTTGCTTACTGCACTTTACTGCTCACTGCAAATCCGTTCGTTTTTCATCAAACTTGCTGTTCCGTCACTGCGATTTGTTCGATTTGACACTGACAGTAGCTGCGCAGTGACTGCTCTTACAGCTGGGTAGGGAGGTGATGTAAATGCAGTAACTTTGCAGTAGGCGGCAAAATGGCCGATGTTTGAAATGTAAAATGTGTTTCTTATGGATGGATAGTGAAAAAACGCCTAAGGAGGAGGGAAATGAGTATTTGTTTCAGAGTTTAGTTTAGTTATATGTTATGAAATGATACATATTTATACTAGGAAAACGCTCAGTGTAACGCGTTGGTGAGCGAGCACGGGGACGTTCAAATTCTCGAACCGGAAATGCGTACACAAGCACAGAAAACATATACATCCATATTGAATTGAAATATGATCACTCAATCAACACAACATATTTTATGCTTTTCATTGAAACTTGAAAATAACATCTAAGCATCCTGGTAAATATAGCAAATCAGATTTAAACTGGAGAAGTCACTGTGACAAATTACTAAGTAGACTTAATTCGGCATATTTCTCACTAAAAACTATTGTAAACTTAACAACCCAGTGAACACAGGTCGTCCCAGGGACAGACTATTTTTAGGATATCCTAGCCTAAAGTAGGACATCCTACTAGGATGTCCTGGGTACCTCCCTGGGATATCCTAATAAAGGAAGAAGATCCTTTTTTAGGAACATTCTTCCTAAATTAGGCAATTGCCTTTTTTAGGAAGAATTGTCCTAAAAATGGCTGCTACTGAAATCCTATTTTAGGACAATTCTTCCTAAATTAGGCAATTGCCTTTTTTAGGAAGAATTGTCCTAAAAATGGCTGCTACTGAAATCCTATTTTAAGGACAATTCTTCCTAAATTAGGCAATTGCCTTTTTTAGGAAGAATTGTCCTAAAAATGGCTGCTATTGAAATATTTTTAAAAGTTTCTACAACTGTCAACAGAGTACTCTGCCCTTCGACTTCACAATATAGATTTTTAATTTCAGCATATCTCTTTATCGTTTGTTTTTAAGTAAGTTATATTATTTCCCAAATCTGCCAAGTATTATAAGATATTATAACAAAAAGAGACATGTCCTATTGGATTATAGGAAAAATGTGTATTTCTTTTATTTTGTACTGGAACCTTAGTTGTCACCTTGGAGTCGGAGCCATATTTTTTGGATGCAAAATTGATAACTGAATTAATGAATATGAATAATGCGAATCGTGCGAATTGGTGTCTGTGCAAATAGAACCTGTCTATTAAATATGGCAATTGCATCCCAATAGGGGAAAATTATCTTCCATAGGAAATACCATTCTATTATAATAATAATGAAAAATTATATATTAAATTTGTCATTTTCATCCTAATTTAGGAAAAGCATCTACCTAAATAAGAAAATGACGTCCTAAAGTAGGACAATGTATATCTTAAATTAGGCAGTTTCATCTTAATTTAGGAAAAGTGTCGACCTAAATTAGGAAATGACGTCCTAAACTAGGACAATGGATTTCCTAAATTAGGCAGTGTCGTCCTTTTTTAGGAAGGTCCGCCTAATTTAGGACGTACCTGGGATCGAAAAACTTGTGTAATTAGGACACTCTGGGGACACTCTGGGGATCATTTTAGGCCGAGTTTAGGACGGACTAGGGATGTCCTACCTAAGTAAGTAGTCTGTCCTGGGGACGTCCCAGGTACGTCCTAGTGTTCACTGGGAAACACAAAAACTGCAAAACTAGTCTATCATGCAAACATTGAATCTCATCTGCGCTACGGAATACAATTCTGGGGCAACTCTACAGATGCACCCAGAATATTTGTAATGCAAAGAAAAGCAATCAGAGCTCTTTTTGGATTAAAATATAAAAATAAAAATAACAACAATTTCATTTAACCAGATTGCAAGCAACACTTCAAAAAACACAAAATTTTAACGTTACCTTCCTTGTACATCCTAGAGTCAGTACTAGCAATTAGATCTCAAGGGAAAGAAATACAAAAAAATAGCGATATTCATAATCACAATACTAGACAGAACAATAACATTCACATAGATAGACACAGATCAACATGCACTCAAAAGAACTCTATTTTTTTCAAAACAAAATTGTATAATGCCCTGCCTAAAAGTATAAGAGAGATACAAAAATATTCACAATTCAAAACCCTTGTCAACAAACTATTAGTAGATAAGGTGTATTATTCTATCGACGAATTCCTCTCGGACAAATATTAATTAATTTATTAATTAATTTATTTATAATGTCTGATTTATTACCTAAATTACCTATTATTGCCTAGATATTACCTATATTACCTAGATTTATTACCTAAATGTAAAATATAATTGTAGCATATATTTAGATATTAATTTGTCTTCATTTCAATGCTATTACTTATATACTAGGTTACTACTAGATTTAGTTCAAGTAACCTTTCCACATACTCCACTAAATGGTGTCAACCAGAGGAGTCCTTTCACTGTACCTCTTTCAAATGTATTGATGAATTCTGGAAATAAAACTGAACTGAACTGAACTGAACTGATGCAATTCAACTGGCACTGGAAAACATTCATTTTGATACTTCATTACTGACAGATATGAAAAATGTTAATAAGTTCATACGTTCTTAACTGATTGGGATGAAATTTTGTAAAATAAGAGACAATGTTGGTCTTAATAATCATGCAAAATATGAGTTTGATCTGAATTATCGAAGACCGTTTTCATTTTTCAGCCTATTAGGAGATATTTATTTAAATTTTAACCAATGAATGGATTTCAAAAAAATTATGGTCTTCAAACAGAGAAGGCTGGCTTTACATGTGTGCAAAATTTCAGCTCGATCAAAGAAAAACTCTGACCTGTATAGCCAAAATATGAGTTTGATCAGAATTATCGAAGACCGTTTTCATTTTTCAGCCTATCGGGAGATATTTATTTAAATTTTAACCAATGAATGGATTTAAAAAAAATTTGGGGCCTGCAAACAGAGATGGTTGGTTTTACATGTGTGCAAAATTTCAGATCGATAGGTGAAACGGTGCGACCTGTGTATCGTCTATTAACAGACAAAAAAAAAAAAAAAAAAAACAGAAGTCCGTGCCAAAAGAGCCAAAAGGAGACGCTCGCTCAATAAAAATGCATTGGGATTAGACAAGAATTCTATAAATGCAGAACATAACCTCACTTATTTTTACATTCTTCCCGCCAAATTCACAAACCTCCCAACCAATAGGAAAAGGCCAGCCTGCCATCCTGCTGCAAATGCGTTCGTTTTGTGTTGGTACAGCAAGCTACTGCAAGAGTTACCAGGGCCTACTGTAAGCTGCTGCTACTGCAACTGCAGTAAGCAAAACGAACAGACCTAATGCATGGTCTTTGGGACCAACATTTTAGGTATTTACAAATTTATGCCAAACATTAAAATTATTATATGTATGTAGGTATGTTTTATTGATCCGCTTTGTGATACAATGCACGGGTATAGGTATATCAGTGCTATCTTGATGCGTCAGGTCCAAGGCCTGTACAAGGCTCATGGTCAAAAGAATTTCCGGATTTATCGACGCTAGTGCCCAGAGTCTACTGGATTCCGCCAAATAAGAATATTAGCTCACGGACTTGTGGTGTTGAGGACTGACCACTATGTAGAAAAAGGACCGCCATCTTTAAAATATAAGGTGGAAACTCTTCGCTGAATCACCATTGAAATCTTTGAATACGAATTACGGGTAGGTAGAAGTTGATACATAAAACACACTGCTAGTGCTCGCGTATAAATCACTAGCGCTTTCTTGAGGAACTAACAGTTTCAGTTTTATTTCCAATTATTTTACATAGGTAGGTACATAAAACAATGACCCTTGAGTAGCAAGCTCTCATGTTTAGGGTATGTGGAAATGTACAAGTGATGAATCACATTATACTGCACTTCTATATTCTATTTACTACTACAACTACTACTACTACTACTATTGTTATTAAATGGTAATTAATTAGTAATACAATGCATAACAATAACAGTTGATACGGACGAACTTAATATTAGGAATATTTAGGTATCTAATTTTCTAGATATCAAATTTTTCTATCTTTATCACAGAATACTGCAAGGAATAATTATTAATTCACTCTCTTAAAAATAGATTTAGAATGAACATGCATAGATGGAAGATAAATAGCAATCTAGAGAAATATTGTCTTTGGAACAATGTTTGAAGTTAATCGTCTAGATATTCTTTAAGGGAATAATATGCTTTAGTTCCAATATAAGTCTTAAGTCTATGTTTGAATATAATTAAGTTTTCTTCATTCTTTATGACTACAGGTAATTTATTGTACAATTTTAACTTTTCATAATTTGAGTTTTGTTGTGTTAGTTTCATCCTATGATTTGTTGCATGTACATTTTCTCTTTGTCTAGTGTTGTGAGTGTGTATGTCCTTGTTCTGATTCAAGGTCAAGGTCTATCGATTAACTACCTAGTTTTAATGATTAAAGAATGTTTTAAGAATGTTATAAGAATGTTTTAATAATGTTTTGAATGTTTAAAATGTGCATTCGAATGTTTGGAATGCATCGCTATAGTTAGAAACTTAAGCCCTAGCGCTATAGTGAGTGTTACGCGATCAAGAAGCTTTAAAATTACCATTTTTAATGGTAGAGATCTAGGTTTAGGGATCTGGGCCCAGATCCCTAAACCTAGATTTGTTGAAAGATAAAAAGATGTTGAAAGATAAGATTTGTTGGAATATTTAGGTATCTAATTTTCTAGATATCTAATTTTTCTATCTTTATCACAGAATACTGCAAGGAATAATTATTAATTCACTCTCTTAAAAATAGATTTAGAATGAACATGCATAGATGGAAGATAAATAGCAATCTAGAGAAATATTGTCTTTGGAACAATGTTTGAAGTTAATCGTCTAGATATTCTTTAAGGGAATAATATGCTTTAGTTCCAAGATAAGTCTTAAGTCTATGTTTGAATATAATGTTTTGAATGTTCTAGGTTTAGGGATCTGGGCCCAGATCCCTAAACCTAGATCCCTAAACCTAGATTTTAAACCTAGATCCCTAGAAACCTGCTGATCCCCAGATCAGCAGGGAGCCGCTGAGCTTCTCAGTCGATTCCCACATTGCTGAATGTCGCCTTTTTGTACTTAAAGATGCAAATAAAGATAATTGAAATTGAAAAAAAAAATTGTACGCGATGGGCATCTACCGACCTTGATAATCGGGCTATTGGAACTGATATCGCGGAAAGACTCGAAGAGTTTCCACCTTATATTTTAAAGATGGCGTCCCTTTTTCTACACCGTGGATTGACATCCGCAAATATCTATTTTCGGACGCAACTTCTTTTGAGCATGAGGCTGGTAGAGCAGAGACTTGAAAACGCATATCAATTCGTATGCAATACGAAGACTCGCTCATCAACTCGTGACACAGAGCGTTTTCCTAGTAGGTACATAAATAATAGACAACATCATAAATTATCTAGTTAGCTCTGCTTTTCAAAAATTTTCATATGCAGTACCGTGATCCAAGTATCTATTATGGTTATGATCCATTGTTGAAAAACCATAATAGATACTTGGATCACGGTACTGCATATGAATTTTTTTGAAAAGCAGAGCTAACTAGATAATTTACTGAATACTGATGGGAACATCAAGTAACAATGTTTTCAATGGCTAATTATTTGAGAACAGGGTTGGCAAAGTTACAGAGACTCAAAACATAGGTCCTAAATTAGGTTTTTGAACTAATAGTTTGAAGAGATAATTCACTGAAAATACCTACAAAAAATACTGAAATTTTACAACCTTGCCACTGAAACATTTTCATAACCAACTACGCTTGGTTCAATTATCAATAATTCTATTTTGTCTGAAATTTACCACTTAGGCTAGGATTGTCCTTACAACAAAAGAAAAATTATAATTTGTGTATTTTCGTACATTTTCTTAAATTCTTAAAGGTTCTAAAATTTTCTTAAACTAGGAAAACGCTCAGAATAACGGGTTGATGAGCGAGCACGATTTCGTGCAAATTCTCCAACCGGAAATGCGTACACAACGATATACATCCCTATTGAATTGAAATAATATGAGCCACTCAATCATTAGTATTCCCACAAATAAGTGATACGTCCCAGCAAACACAGGAGCTCCCTGGGAGGTCCTAATATAAGGATGATGCTCCTTAAATAGGGATATCATTACAAGGATGTACTGGGGACCTCCCTGGTACATCCTAGTAAGGAGGACTCTTCCAAATTCAAGATGGCTTATTCTAAAAATGGCAACTGCCTAATTTAGGGAGGAATATCCTAAAAAAAAGGCAGAATTCTTCCTAAAAAAGGCAGAGTACCTCTTAAAAAAGGCAGACCTTCCTTTTTTAAGGACGGTTCTCCCTAAATTAGGCAATTGCCTTTTTTTAGGATATATTACACTAAAAATGGCCGCTATTGAAATATTTATACCTATAGGTTTCGTTAGCTGTCAACAGAGTACTCTGCCCTTCAACTTCAATATAGATTTATGATTTACTCAGATATCTTTATTGTTTGTTTTAAGTAGGTAAGTTTTATTATTACCAAAATCTGGCAAAAATTATAATAATTTGTAACAAAATGAGACACGTTGCTTTACATGATAGGACAAATGTGTATTTCCTCTTTAGTAGTTGTCCCCTGCAAGTTGTCCCCTGCACTCCGATCCATATTATTTGTAGGTATGATGCATTCAAACTATAAATGAATAAATTCCTTCAAAGAAATGAATGATAGCAGCTGATCTGACGCTGTCATGTTGGTGTTTGTTGTCGGTGTCCCGCAAGTGATGCAAAAATGCTTCACTTTTTTGGTGGAGTAAGCCTACCCCTGTCCTGTCAGTGTTAGTGTATATCTATCGATCTATATATATCGCTCTGTCGTGTATTAAATATATTAAATAAGGCATTTTGAAAAGGCACTCATCGTAATATCGTGGAAAATGATCTACCTAATCTAGGAAATTATGTCCTAATTTAGGAGATGGATATCCTAAAAAAAGGCAGAATTCGTCCTAAAAAAGGCAGAATACCTCCTAAAAAAAGGCAGACCTTCCTTTTTTAGGATGGTCCTCCCTCCCCAGGATGTACCTGGGAGCCATTTAGGATCCCCATTAGGAAGCTGTGGGGAGGCTTTTAGGATCATTTTAGGAAGGACTGGGGATATCCTACATCCTTAATTATAGGAGGGACTGGGGAGGTCCCAGGTACAACCTTGTTTTTGCTGGGGTGATGGAGCCACTTCTGGCAAGATGGCTACTATCAGGTCCACATATTAATTTGTTTGTTTTTACATTTCGTGTTTCCATAAAGCAGTGAAAAAACAAAAAACAAATGAAATTGATATTTAGCTATAAATTTACTTTCTTGGCCATAACAAACAACTATATCAAATATTTGTATTTATATTTATGCAAATGCGCCCTTGATAGCCGCCATTTTCCTAGTACCACAAAATCCACCAGAGGTCAGTTGTGTTCCTTATTTTCTCGAATATTCTTTTCATCGAAACTTAAAAAAATGGCATCTATATGCACCCTGGTACATAAAGCAAATCTTATTCAATTCAATTGGCACTGGAAAACACTCATTCCGATACTTCATATCTGACAGCTATTAAAAATGTCAATAAGTTCATAAGTTCTTAACTGATAAGAAGGATGACAATTTGTAAAATAAGAGACAATGTTGGTCTTACCCTACAAACACTGGGAGGTCCCTGGACGCGTCCTAGGCCGTCCCAGATGGGCGTACGGGCCTGCCCAGGGACCTCCCGTCTTATGGGTGATTAGCATGGAGTGAGACTCCCGGGGCCTGCCACTGGGAATAAGCCCGGGCGGCGGCCTGGGCCGTCCCATGACGCCCGCGCGGGAGGTATGGGCCGTCCCTGGACCCTCCCGGGCGGCCCGCGCGGGAGGCATAGGCCGGCCCTGGCCCCCGCCCGGGCGGCCCGCGCGGGAGCAGCTGCTCGCTCTGTAGCCCCCTCCCCCTACGCACATTCCATAACGGTCACGTGCTAGCTTGCTAGGTACACTCTCATTCAAAATGCAGTACCTACAAAACGTGCCTCTGATCCAGACACGTGCATATAGGCACTAATTTTGAATGCGAATGTACCTGGAAAAAATACGTTTCATTAAGACATAATTAATTGCAAACGTGAGTGACACGAGAAACGGGATTTTTTCACAATTTCGGAGAGTGGGCGTTGCCATACGAAAAAAATAATCCAGGTATTTTCTTCCAGGGTCAATGTATTAGTTCACAGTTCACGGAATATTTCACAACAGTTGTAATTTGTTATGTCAACTAGAAGAACAGTAGGTACCTACTCAAACACATTAGAAATGCATTTAAATGGTCAAATATTAATAAAAAAAAAAAATAGCCGGTATATTATAAAGTTAATCAGTGGTTATTGGAAGTTATTTTATCTCGCCATGTTTCCCTATTGTTTGAAAGCTGTTCCACTGACCTGACACATTACCTAAGGTACCTCCTACTGTTTTTATTTTTAACGCATTTTTATTTGGAGGAAATATTTTGGGATCATTTGAAATCCTCAACTTGACTGTCACATAATGGGGAAGTCTCGTGAAATTCAGATTTCAGAATAATAGACCATTATTTTATGAAAGTTGATTATGTTGCTGAACACAGATGTGATTTTATTTTTGCTGTGGGATGAATAGTTTTCAAGGAATGAATTAACAAAGTTTGATTACTTTTAACAGGAAAATTTACAGAAAATTGACAGATGATCCACAATGGTAACACATTAGTGTAAGTGGATTCTTGTAATACGTCGTTTTTCCCGCCAAAAGTCCCATTATAACTAATTTCATTTGCATGAATTAATTTTTAACATTTCGCGGGTGACAAATGTCAGTAATTATTTGCGTTGATATTTAAAAACTTACTGGAACAAAATTTCTAGAGACTTAAGTATTACAGGTACCTTATTCATAAAAAAATGAAGAAGGATAAAAAGATCCATAATTTTTGTTTATGAATCGGTTGTTGGATTTTGAAATTAGCAATTATTTTTTGATAATCTCTTACAGGACGATTGAATCGTTTCAATAATAATTTTTTCACGTACTATTCCCTACTTACTTAGGTACTATATTGTTTTGATAAATTACAAAAAATAAAATGCTACACGTAGGAGATTCACTGCAATTGAATTTTAGGAATAATAAAGAGCAGGAAAACACACGAAAATTAAAAAAAAAAACAGTTTCATATAATATAAACGTATATTATTGTAAAAGATTATACTACCACATCACTTAAAATTTTTAAATGTCCTTCAACCTTCACACGTCACATAGTATCAAAACATTCTGAGGTAGGTACTACCTGGCAGTGAGTCTGGCACGCTGTCTCTTTATCGACAAGACACAATTCGGATTTTACTTCACTCACGGATATGTTGGCACAATTTTTCATCTTCAGTTTTTCAAGAAAATGAATGCACTTGAATACGTATTTCTTTCATCTGAAAAAATAAAATTGCAAAGTATTTAGGTAATGTACCTTGTACTAATAATGTTCGCAAGATATTTGCAATTATTTATTATTGTAGGTACAGATTCTAACCTAAACAAGATTTATACAAGATCTTGAAAAGTTTAGCAAGATCATGCAGCGTATTGTTAGAAGTGTTTTTTATTTTTTGTGTAAATTTTTATTCGGTCAGACCAATGAAAGTCCAACATTTACAAGATCTTGTTATCAGTAAGATCTTGTTAATTTTGTCAATATTTAACACTATTATTATGCTATGCTCAAAAGAATTTGCCGATTTAATGGCCAGATACTGGATTCCATCCATAAATTATTAGCACACGGTCTTGTGGTGTCGAGGACTGACATCCGCAATCTATGTGGATGCAACTTCTTTTGAGCATGAGGCTGCCTAGCAAATAGTTTCTACCTACTACACAAGAACTATTTATGTAAATAACTGCAATAGCAGATAGCTGCAAATAACAGTCTTTACAAAAATTTTAAAAATTGAATTTTTGGCACAGAGTGATCCCTAAAAAAAAGAAAGATAGATTCAATGAAGCATTTGTAAATTGATAGGATAAACTTCTTGGCAATGAATAATACAAAAATCACTTTTGTGTTGTGTGACCTGCCACAATAATCACTTGAGGTAAAATTATTACCATTAGGTAGTACACTATTTATTTAAAACCCCAATAAAAATTTGAAACATTCTATATTGCATAAATGTGATTTATAGGTAAGGTTAGAGGAAATACTACACATATAAAATACTAAAATGTGGCTTACCATCAGAGAGTTCTGAATCATTACATCTGTAGGGTAGGTAACATTTAATCCATTAACTCGATGAAGTCCCAAGTCCTGTGCATCTTCAGAATTCTCGCTAATTTGCCAAGAAGTAAATTTACTTTTTAATTGAAGTAGGTGGGCAATTAAATCGACTCTAGAATAAGAGCAGGGCAAGTTCACGGTGAATCTGTAGAACCTACAAAAAGTAAGGTGAAAGTTAGCAACTCAAATTAATTTCCTCTCAGCCATTCCGTGTTACGGGTGTACGGTTGTAAGATGCTATGTTCAGCATCTTATTCATCAAAATAAAAATAGTTAGGATCATTGTGCAGCCTTCTAAATTTTTTATGTAATTTACATGGTTCGACACAAAATTTAAATTTAAATGCGGTCCCACAATTTTACTGATAACAAAATAACTATTCAAACTTAGCACAAAACTGATTACATATTTGGAATCAGCAAGAAAATACCATGAATATAATATAAAAACATGCTGATTTATTTACATTTAATAATTCAGCAGTCATATGTATTATGTGGCATATGTCTGCATTCGCATGGAATGGCTGCTCTCTTACCACCGGCGCGTTAGAGGAAATTCAAAAGTGCGGTTTATTTTTTTGGATGACAACATTCAATCTCAAAAATTTTACTACGTATTTGAATGAAGCGGGACCACCATTCAATGTATGTATCTACTACCTCCGACAAGAATGTAATTTCCATGCAACATAATTTTTACTTTCGGATCACAACAAAAATGTTTGTTATTGGCCTTGTAAGGTACCTACATAAACAAAAATAATTGCTGTATATCTAAAATCCTTGATAAAGTTAAATAATTAAATATAATGAAAATATTTACCACTCTGCTCGGTTCGGTTCTTAATGTTTCGGCTCGGTTTGACGATACAGCTTGGTTCGCTCGCAGGACGAATACGCGCTTTGTTTCTGGAGTTCAATATCTTAATAGCCTATTTTCTTCCAGAGTAGATTCACCTTTAACAAGTAACATTATTAAAACTGCAGTAGGTGCCTTGGTAGGTATGTGGGATGGTTATTGGTTAATGTAGGGTGAAAATATTCCCAAAATAGGCGGAGGTACGTACTAGGTACCTACAGGTAGGGTTCCTACTGACTACTACCACTGATATGTATAGACTACCACGCCAAGCAAACTGTTTACCTACTTTATTTATTTTATAAATACCTAAACTACCTAGTTACCTAGGTCCTACCTAGTTGGAAATTTTACTTTGCATAAATTGCTACATTTCAAAAATGTACATGTGAGGTTAATGTTTACTGAACATTGGTCACACTACCTATTGGTTTATTAGTATCCCCAGCATACAAAACTAAAGTAACAACGATTAATGCCTGGATACTTATGTAGTTGTGATGAAGACTCACCTTCAATGGGTTGTATGGCTCTGTGATGAAAATCCAAACAAAAGAGGCCCAACAAAACTGTAATTATTTCACGATTTGTGTCACATTAAATGGTTTGAACTGAGACAAACTATTCAGCAGTGAACACGCATTCACGGACACAGATAATAATTGAAATCACATTCAAAATCACTCAAAAGGACGTAAACTACACACTCATGACACTCTGTAAAATATCAACAAACGTCAAACGCCGCGTTTGAAATGAAGAAGGGAGAACGGAAACAAGTTGATTCACGAAGATGGCCGACTGCCGAGTTCATAAAAGAAACTTTACTAATAACGTTTAAAATGGTATGAATACTTTGCTTTGGAATTGTAAACATATTTATTCTTAAATCAATATATCCATGTGAAATGTAGATGTAATTATTATAGAAATGAAGTTATAAATATGAAAAAAATAAGTCATTAGAGCAGCTCAAATTCAAACAGTCGTAGCGCCCGCGCGGGCCGTCCCTAGCCATTCCCGGGCGGGACCAAGACGGGACATTCCTAGAAATTTTACAGCCAGATAAAACGGATCGGTTGGGCTCCGTTGGGCAGGCCCAGGGCATGCCCTAGTAGTTCCCGCCCGGGACGTCCCACTTGGGCGCTAGATGGGCAGAAGCCCGGGCCGCCCAGTGTTTG
The DNA here is from genome assembly GCA_934045905.1 of Leuctra nigra. Lineage (NCBI taxonomy): Eukaryota > Metazoa > Arthropoda > Insecta > Plecoptera > Leuctridae > Leuctra > Leuctra nigra. The sequence goes on from OW203768.1 coordinate 36,312,352, forward strand.
TAGGGTAATGACCATGCAAAATATGAGTTTGATCACAATTATTGAGGACCATTTTCATTTTACACCCTATCAGGAGATGTTTATTTAAATTTTAGCCAATTAATGGATTTCAAAAAAATTAGGGTATGCAAACAGAAAAGTTTGTTTCTACATGTGTGCAAAATTTCAGTTCGATCGAAGAAAAACTCTGACCTGCATAGCCAAAATATGAGTTTGATCAGATTTATCGAAGACCATTTTCATTTTTCAACCTATCAGGAGATGTTTATTTAAATTTTAACCGCAATGAATGGATTTCAAAAAAATTTGGGTCTGCAACGCCCAGAGAATGTCCGAACACGTGTGCAAAATTTCAGCTCGATCGAAGAAAAACTCTGACCTGCATAGCCAAAATATGAGTTTGATCAGATTTATCGAAGACCATTTTCATTTTTCAACCTATCAGGAGATGTTTATTTAAATTTTAACCGCAATGAATGGATTTCAAAAAAATTTGGGTCTGCAACGCCCAGAGAATGTCCGAACACGTGTGCAAAATTTCAGCTCGATCGAAGAAAAACTCTGACCTGTATATCGTCAGTAATAGAAAAAAACAAAAACAAAAAAAATCAGAGGTCCGTGCCAAATGAGCCAAAAGGAGACGCTCGCTTCGCTCGCTCAATTAAGTGATATTTATTCTGTTCTTCTAAAAAAATCATGAATATTGATGTTGAATATTTTTTAAAAAACTAGTAGATTTTGAGCTTGAGGAATAGTATACTAGCATGATACTATACTATAAATATTCGGAGTGACTATTTTCACCAACCGGTGAAAATAGCATCAAAGGCTATTTTCACCGGTTGGTTAAAATAGCATCAGAGGCTATTTTCACCGTGTACACGCAATTAACTATGTGTTTAAATGATGAAGTTAATTTGTACAATACATTTAGGTTCTAAATATCAGTAGCCACACAGTACAGTAGCTGACAGTAGCCACAAAACTATGTATATATAACACTATTATTAAACCACACCTTACCTTTTGTATGATTTTATTGTATCAGGCATTTAATACAGATATTGAAAGACTACAGATTCTACAAAATAGAGGCATGAGGATTATTCTGAAATGTAGTAGATATACACCTGTAAATACTATGTTAAAATCTCTAAATTGGCTAAGGATTAAGGATTATGTGTATTTTCAAGGCATGTGTTTTATTTACAAACTTCAAAATGGTCTTCTACCTGCATATTTTACAAACACTGAAAAAGTTGAAAATGTCCATCAGCATTACACGAGAGCGCATAATAATTTTTTTCTAAACCATGTTCATAAACAATCATCGGCCAAATCTTTATTTTATCTTGGGATTCGTTCTTTTAATGCTCTTCCACTTAATGTTAAAAGTGTGAGGAGTCTTAGCATATTTAAAAGCAAACTTTTAGAAATTATAATGACGGAAACATTTATGTTGACATCCTAATTAGATTATTCTATGTTTTTAGTGTGTTAATTCTTTGGTTTGTGTCTTTATTGTGTATCTTTATGTATCTTTGTATTGTACTGATTTGTGAAAGATAGCGCTTGCGCTAAATAAAGAATTATTATATTCATTTTTGATTATTCCCGAGTGTATTGCCTCGACTAAAACTTTTGACGTTTTCCCCAGGGACTGGAACCCAAATGAATACGGTTCCGGTACCGGTTCCAAGTTTTTAAAAATAACGGTTCCGATTCCGGTTCGGGTTTCATTTCGGATCCATAAGGGTTCTAATCGGTTCCATCAAATTCAGAAAATAATGTTTATAATTTTTTTTAATTCGACTTTTGGGAACTTACATGCTCAGAAATGTCTAACATTAATTTGACTCGATGATCATTTATTTGAGAAACTGTACATGGCACTAAATCATTTCAGATTTGAAACGAAATGAAGTAAAAATTCGATGAAATTAATAATTTAAAGAACCCTTATGGAACCGTTATTGAAGCAAAAACATATTTTATTTTATAAGGATTCTGGTTCCGGTTCCACCTGAAAAATTAACATGGGTTCCGATTCCGGTTCCGGTCCCTATAAAAATAACGGTTCTTTTAGTTTCCGGTACCGGTTCCGGTTCCATACTCTCCTGAACAATAACAGCATGTTCTTCAAAATGAAAAGGGAACTTGTGGCACTATAGAAGCTTAGATTGAAATATAGTTACAACCTTATTCTACTTAAATAGAGCAAAAAATTACGAATATTTTGACGTATCTAACTCAAAAGTTATATTGTTTTAGTTACAACCATAGCATTCTAAGGGTGCGTTATATATGTGGTTCACTACCTAAACCACACTGTTTAATGAAAGATAATATCAAGAATAATACGTACCCTACCGATAATACTATTTGTGAATCTGGACCCTGTTAACTGCCAATTGCATTTGTTATTGCCTAGAAAATATTTTTTATAACATTCATTAAAATAATCGGCGTGTCTATTCACACGGCGGCCGTGCCCGCAAGAGGTTCAAATTCTATTTACACCAGAAGTTCGCCTTGTGCCCAAGAAGGCGTATGCTATTTACACCAGAGTTCGCCGTGCGCGCAAGAAGGCGTATGCTATTTACACCAGAGTAAAACCGTGTGTGGAAACGGCCTTGTATTATGAACACGACACGGTAGTAGACCGTGCAAGTGAGCTGTGAACACATTAGCTAGATACCTAGTTCAAATTCTAGAGTGACACCATATAGCAACTTAAGGCCATTGTATTTCACGTGACTTTATTTTTCTACATCCGATCAAAAGAAATAGTTACCTATGAGTACATACCTTACATCGTTCGTGTTGAATAATCCAAGGTGATTTATGAAGAAAATTCACTGCATACTGGAGCTTATCAATATTTGCAGTCAATAATATTTATTTTTGCAGTGGTTTAATAAATAAAAACAACACAAATATCGTGTATACGTACGCGTGTGAAGACTGTCAAAACCAAGTGCTGTTCGTTTAAACATCCCTACAAACACTGGGCGGCCCGGGCTTCTGCCCATCTAGCGCCCAAGTGGGACGTCCCGGGCGGGAACTACTAGGGCATGCCCTGGGCCTGCCCAACGGAGCCCAACCGATCCGTTTTATCTGGCTGTAAAATTTCTAGGAATGTCCCGTCTTGGTCCCGCCCGGGAATGGCTAGGGACGGCCCGCGCGGGCGCTACGACTGTTTGAATTTGAGCTGCTCTAATGACTTATTTTTTTCATATTTATAACTTCATTTCTATAATAATTACATCTACATTTCACATGGATATATTGATTTAAGAATAAATATGTTTACAATTCCAAAGCAAAGTATTCATACCATTTTAAACGTTATTAGTAAAGTTTCTTTTATGAACTCGGCAGTCGGCCATCTTCGTGAATCAACTTGTTTCCGTTCTCCCTTCTTCATTTCAAACGCGGCGTTTGACGTTTGTTGATATTTTACAGAGTGTCATGAGTGTGTAGTTTACGTCCTTTTGAGTGATTTTGAATGTGATTTCAATTATTATCTGTGTCCGTGAATGCGTGTTCACTGCTGAATAGTTTGTCTCAGTTCAAACCATTTAATGTGACACAAATCGTGAAATAATTACAGTTTTGTTGTGCCTCTTTTGTTTGGATTTTCATCACAGAGCCATACAACCCATTGAAGGTGAGTCTTCATCACAACTACATAAGTATCCAGGCATTAATCGTTGTTACTTTAGTTTTGTATGCTGGGGATACTAATAAACCAATAGGTAGTGTGACCAATGTTCAGTAAACATTAACCTCACATGTACATTTTTGAAATGTAGCAATTTATGCAAAGTAAAATTTCCAACTAGGTAGGACCTAGGTAACTAGGTAGTTTAGGTATTTATAAAATAAATAAAGTAGGTAAACAGTTTGCTTGGGGTGGTAGTCTATACATATCAGTGGTAGTAGTCAGTAGGAACCCTACCTGTAGGTACCTAGTACGTACCTCCGCCTATTTTGGGAATATTTTCACCCTACATTAACCAATAACCATCCCACATACCTACCAAGGCACCTACTGCAGTTTTAATAATGTTACTTGTTAAAGGTGAATCTACTCTGGAAGAAAATAGGCTATTAAGATATTGAACTCCAGAAACAAAGCGCGTATTCGTCCTGCGAGCGAACCAAGCTGTATCGTCAAACCGAGCCGAAACATTAAGAACCGAACCGAGCAGAGTGGTAAATATTTTCATTATATTTAATTATTTAACTTTATCAAGGATTTTAGATATACAGCAATTATTTTTGTTTATGTAGGTACCTTACAAGGCCAATAACAAACATTTTTGTTGTGATCCGAAAGTAAAAATTATGTTGCATGGAAATTACATTCTTGTCGGAGGTAGTAGATACATACATTGAATGGTGGTCCCGCTTCATTCAAATACGTAGTAAAATTTTTGAGATTGAATGTTGTCATCCAAAAAAATAAACCGCACTTTTGAATTTCCTCTAACGCGCCGGTGGTAAGAGAGCAGCCATTCCATGCGAATGCAGACATATGCCACATAATACATATGACTGCTGAATTATTAAATGTAAATAAATCAGCATGTTTTTATATTATATTCATGGTATTTTCTTGCTGATTCCAAATATGTAATCAGTTTTGTGCTAAGTTTGAATAGTTATTTTGTTATCAGTAAAATTGTGGGACCGCATTTAAATTTAAATTTTGTGTCGAACCATGTAAATTACATAAAAAATTTAGAAGGCTGCACAATGATCCTAACTATTTTTATTTTGATGAATAAGATGCTGAACATAGCATCTTACAACCGTACACCCGTAACACGGAATGGCTGAGAGGAAATTAATTTGAGTTGCTAACTTTCACCTTACTTTTTGTAGGTTCTACAGATTCACCGTGAACTTGCACTGCTCTTATTCTAGAGTCGATTTAATTGCCTACCTACTTCAATTAAAAAGTAAATTTACTTCTTGGCAAATTAGCGAGAATTCTGAAGATGCACAGGACTTGGGACTTCATCGAGTTAATGGATTAAATGTTACCTACCCTACAGATGTAATGATTCAGAACTCTCTGATGGTAAGCCACATTTTAGTATTTTATATGTGTAGTATTTCCTCTAACCTTACCTATAAATCACATTTATGCAATATAGAATGTTTCAAATTTTTATTGGGGTTTTAAATAAATAGTGTACTACCTAATGGTAATAATTTTACCTCAAGTGATTATTGTGGCAGGTCACACAACACAAAAGTGATTTTTGTATTATTCATTGCCAAGAAGTTTATCCTATCAATTTACAAATTCTTCATTGAATCTATCTTTCTTTTTTTTAGGGATCACTCTGTGCCAAAAATTCAATTTTTAAAATTTTTGTAAAGACTGTTATTTGCAGCTATCTGCTATTGCAGTTATTTACATAAATAGTTCTTGTGTAGTAGGTAGAAACTATTTGCTAGGCAGCCTCATGCTCAAAAGAAGTTGCATCCACATAGATTGCGGATGTCAGTCCTCGACACCACAAGACCGTGTGCTAATAATTTATGGATGGAATCCAGTATCTGGCCATTAAATCGGCAAATTCTTTTGAGCATAGCATAATAATAGTGTTAAATATTGACAAAATTAACAAGATCTTACTGATAACAAGATCTTGTAAATGTTGGACTTTCATTGGTCTGACCGAATAAAAATTTACACAAAAAATAAAAAACACTGCTAACAATACGCTGCATGATCTTGCTAAACTTTTCAAGATCTTGTATAAATCTTGTTTAGGTTAGAATCTGTACCTACAATAATAAATAATTGCAAATAGCTTGCGAACATTATTAGTACAAGGTACATTACCTAAATACTTTGCAATTTTATTTTTTCAGATGAAAGAAATACGTATTCAAGTGCATTCATTTTCTTGAAAAACTGAAGATGAAAAATTGTGCCAACATATCCGTGAGTGAAGTAAAATCCGAATTGTGTCTTGTCGATTAAGAGACAGCGTGCCAGACTCACTGCCAGGTAGTACCTACCTCAGAATGTTTTGATACTATGTGACGTGTGAAGGTTGAAGGACATTTAAAAATTTTAAGTGATGTGGTAGTATAATCTTTTACAATAATATACGTTTATATTATATGAAACTGTTTTTTTTTTTTAATTTTCGTGTGTTTTCCTGCTCTTTATTATTCCTAAAATTCAATTGCAGTGAATCTCCTATGTGTAGCATTTTATTTTTTGTAATTTATCAAAACAATATAGTACCTAAGTAAGTAGGGAATAGTACGTGAAAAAATTATTATTGAAACGATTCAATCGTCCTGTAAGAGATTATCAAAAAATAATTGCTAATTTCAAAATCCAACAACCGATTCATAAACAAAAATTATGGATCTTTTTATCCTTCTTCATTTTTTTATGAATAAGGTACCTGTAATACTTAAGTCTCTAGAAATTTTGTTCCAGTAAGTTTTTAAATATCAACGCAAATAATTACTGACATTTGTCACCCGCGAAATGTTAAAAATTAATTCATGCAAATGAAATTCAATTATAATGGGACTTTTGGCGGGAAAAACGACGTATTACAAGAATCCACTTACACTAATGTGTTACCATTGTGGATCATCTGTCAATTTTCTGTAAATTTTCCTGTTAAAAGTAATCAAACTTTGTTAATTCATTCCTTGAAAACTATTCATCCCACAGCAAAAATAAAATCACATCTGTGTTCAGCAACATAATCAACTTTCATAAAATAATGGTCTATTATTCTGAAATCTGAATTTCACGAGACTTCCCCATTATGTGACAGTCAAGTTGAGGATTTCAAATGATCCCAAAATATTTCCTCCAAATAAAAATGCGTTAAAAATAAAAACAGTAGGAGGTACCTTAGGTAATGTGTCAGGTCAGTGGAACAGCTTTCAAACAATAGGGAAACATGGCGAGATAAAATAACTTCCAATAACCACTGATTAACTTTATAATATACCGGCTATTTTTTTTTTATTAATATTTGACCATTTAAATGCATTTCTAATGTGTTTGAGTAGGTACCTACTGTTCTTCTAGTTGACAAAACAAATTACAACTGTTGTGAAATATTCCGTGAACTGTGAAGTAATACATTGACCCTGGAAGAAAATACCTGGATTATTTTTTTCGTATGGCAACGCCCACTCTCCGAAATTGTGAAAAAATCCCGTTTCTCGTGTCACTCACGTTTGCAATTAATTATGTCTTAATGAAACGTATTTTTTCCAGGTACATTCGCATTCAAAATTAGTGCCTATATGCACGTGTCTGGATCAGAGGCACGTTTTGTAGGTACTGCATTTTGAATGAGAGTGTACCTAGCAAGCTAGCACGTGACCGTTATGGAATGTGCGTAGGGGGAGGGGGCTACAGAGCGAGCAGCTGCTCCCGCGCGGGCCGCCCGGGCGGGGGCCAGGGCCGGCCTATGCCTCCCGCGCGGGCCGCCCGGGAGGGTCCAGGGACGGCCCATACCTCCCGCGCGGGCGTCATGGGACGGCCCAGGCCGCCGCCCGGGCTTATTCCCAGTGGCAGGCCCCGGGAGTCTCACTCCATGCTAATCACCCATAAGACGGGAGGTCCCTGGGCAGGCCCGTACGCCCATCTGGGACGGCCTAGGACGCGTCCAGGGACCTCCCAGTGTTTGTAGGGATTACATTCATAATAGTGGATATAATTAATATCTCAACATTTCGTTGGAAAGAGGAAGAAAGAGCGCATGTTATATATTCTGACATTGCGTCAGGTTTGTGATGCATATTATATGCCTTTTTATTAGAGTAATGTTTGCTGTTCTTGGCTGCTCGTAGAATTTCCTTCTACTTCAGGTCTTGATTTGAGAATATTTAGGTGCAAGGAAGTAAAATCATCTAATATGTTATTTTCGCAGTTCTTTTCTGCGTAGAATTAGTTCCAACAGATGTGTCCTAACTTATCTGATGAGAGAGAAGTCTTTGTTAAACTGAACCCTTCCAATAGAAAATGTGTAGCTTTTTGGTTAAAAAGTCACGTGATATACAGGGACCTTAAGTAGACATCTAACGCAACAATTCCTCAGTGGCAACAATAGCCGGTTGGTTAGCCCATTGGCTTAGGGCGCAGACGATCGGGGTTCGATTCCCCGTCAGGGATGATCTGTTTTACTTCTGTAATTAACTTTATTTACAATCTACTGGTCATTTGACATGTATTTTATTGTTTAATATAAGATTAGATGCGTCATACAATTATAATAGTAGTTAGTTTTCACTTCGTAAAACATTGCCTTCTAGCGTTCACGGTCTAGTCACGGCGGCTGTTTGCGCAAGGGGTTCAAATTCTATTGCCACCAGAGTACACCAGAGTTCACTCCAAGATGGGCTGGCTCTATTGAATAATTGGGCAGATAAAAGATTATATTTAAATTTTTTCGAATTTACTGACTTATAAAATGCATTTTTTGTTACAAACAGACTGTCAGCCACTGACGCATAATATACAATAGGTAATAAACTCGGGAATAATCAATAATCAACAAGATATTTCAAATCGAAATGTAATAAACTTCATCATAAACACATAGTAAAAAGAGTCCACACGGTGAAAATAGCCTCTGATGCTATTTTAGCCAACCGGTGAAAATTGCCTTTGAAACTATTTTCACCGGTTGGTGAAAATAGCCCCTGATGCTATTTTCACCAACCGGTGAAAATAGTCGCGTCCATAAATATTACTTTTGTATGCAGAAGCCTGGAAAGACATCATAGACATTCATAGATAATTTACAGTTGTATAGTACTTTTAATGTTTCGTTTCTCGATAATTAGTTTACAATAATATTCTCTGTTATGAACCATTCACGAACTAATTTACTCCTACATTTTACATTCAAAATCGTATCTTTTTAGCGCCATTTTGCCACTATGTTGGTAATGCAGTTGCGACGCTGGCTCCAGTGTAGGCGGCGGTGCATACTGCATGTGACACATATTATTATGTATGTATGTAAATCATTTTAAAAATGGCGTTTCGGTAATCGTATTTATTTACCGTCCTTTAGGACATTTTTCCTCTGAATTATGTCTTCATTGTATTATTCTGATTTGTGTCGTCTATGCCTTGTAAAAAATAGAGATTCAATACCTATCTTCGACGGAGAAGGTTATATGAGGCGCATTTTTCTGAAGATCTCAACTTGTCTTCCTCTCAAGGTAGGTAACTGTTATTAGTTACCTTACCAGTCCTTGGTTTGATCCCCGAATATCCAACAGGTAGAATTTCTGTAATGAAGTATATTTGATTTCAGGTTTCCCGTGAAGATCAACTGCCTAAGAACATTTGTGCTGATTGTATGTGTCGAGTAGAAAATCAATTTCAGTTTTGGAACACAGTTATAGATTCGGAGAAACAGCTTTTTAATTGGCTGCGTAACACACCTGTTCACGTCAATGAGGGACCTCTTCCTCAGTTCTCAGCTATTGAAATGAAACCGGTAATAATAATACCTGCAACTTTGTTGTACGATCAATGTGCTGTGCTATGATTGATGTGTCCAGTGATGCACGGTGCACCTCATGTATTCTAGATGGAGCTAACACACGATTCCGACATCAATAACCCGAGCTTGGAGCTGTCGAAGAGTGTCGAAGCGGCTTTGAGTCGAGTGGAAGCAGCACTGGAGGCGGAGGACGAAGATGAAAGCGAAGATGAATGCTCCACTAGTGATGACGAAGATGATAACAATGTTGGTGAGAATGAATCGGATGAGACCGGCGAGAGGGAGCTGGAGCCGACGACTTTCGTCAATGTTTCTCTGGCGTGCGAACAGCCGGGACCTTCGGTTCCACTGAATATTCCTGCACAGCCTGCTGATTCGCCGGCAATGTCTGCCGCTGGTATTTCATCGCTGCAGCTTTCGGGGTGAGTTGATAAATAGGTAGTCTAGACCTAAAGATGAAAATATCTGATCTATACACAGTCTATGTTGTGGCGTATGGTGTTCACTCATTGGTGACTATCTACAGAAATGCATAAATAAACAAATCAGCTAGATCTGGACCAGTGTGAAAAATCTCTTCTTTTAAACTCTTGGAATTAGGTGCACCTAGCTATGTAGTACTACTACCTATATGTAGTACTAGGAAGGTACCTACCTACCTACCTACCTACCTTTCTTCGTTTTAATCTGTAATGTAAGTAGGTAGGCTAAACTTAAATTGGCTATTATTATTCATGAATGGATTATGACAGGAATATATGGTAAATTATGACAAAAGTATTATTTCCAACTATAAAAACTACTAACTAGAATTTAGATAACCTGTACTTAGTATGAAGATTGTTGTTGCATATTATAACTAGGTAGGTACCTACTACCTACACTACTTGTGATCAATTTATGTGCCCGTGTGATTGAATTTCATTTGGAATGGCAACCCGCGTGGAAAGTGAAATACCTACCGTCAGAACTCAGGACATGGCCCTTCTTTCCAGGAGTGTCGAAACACCGTCTCAGTTCAAGTGCGAGTGTTTGTGTTGCGGAGAAACATTCTCGGATTCTCGTCGTCTCGAGTTGCATGTTATGTCTCACGAGCTCAGCGTCTTCTGCTGCGCTGAGTGTAGAGCCGTCTTCACCACACGAGAAGCGGCAGACTTGCACACTCAGGTCTGCCACCCTCGCCGACAGCAATATGATCCCTTGCAGTTTGTCAAGATAGAAGAAGGCGAGATAGTCGAGTACGAGATGACGAATGAGAATACAAGGAGTCGGAAACAATCTTCGGATTGTGCAACTCATCAATCGGGGGATTACGTGAAACGGGCTGTCATGGAAGTGGGCGAGATGACCGAGCCGCATATGACCAATGAGAATGCAACTCATCAGAAACAATCATCGAATGACTCAGCTCTTCCATCAACGATCCACTTGGAGCCTCTTGGCTTGGGAATGAAAGGACCTCTTCATTGTCCATTTGACACGTGTAGCGAAGTGTTTGAAGATAAATTTAATGTGGACCTCCATCTCAACTCTCATAAAGAAGTTGGACCGTATCATTGTCTTCCGTGTAAACAAGAATTTCGATTTAGACATCATTGGGCGAAACATAAAGCAGACCATTTCTCCGTTAGTTCTACCAAGCGGAGAAGAAAACGTGTTCACAAATTAGTTTGCACAAAGTGCGACATGAAGTTCGGAACTAGGTATCTATTGTACACGCACAGTCCTTGTTGTGATTCGGGCGAGAAGTACAGATGTGACTTGTGCGGCAAAGACTCGAAAAATATTTCTCAATTAAAAAACCATCGATTAACACATGCAGCTGTAAAACAGGTTTGCTGCGAGGTATGCGACTATCGATGCAATACGAAGAATCAGCTGGTGAAACACACCCTTATCCGTCACGGCACCAACAGAGATTACGTGTGCGAGACGTGTGGCTCTTCCTTCGCGACGCCAGCTTCTCTACGGTCCCATCAAGAACACCACACGGAGGGTAAACTCCTGTGCAGCATCTGCGGCAAACCCTGCTTTAATATCACTGAAAGACGACAACACATGGAAACTCACAATCCGGACAAAGATAGATGCGAGCTTCTTTGCGAGCTTTGCGGCAAGGGGTTCAAGTATAGGTCCCAACTAAGAAACCATAGGTTGATGCACATTGATAAAGAAATGTTTAAATGTGGCGTCTGTCAGAAAGTTGTCACCTCAAAGTCTTCTCTGATCGTACATGAGCGAACACATACTGGTGAAAAGCCATTTGCCTGCAAGGTTTGTCAGAAAGCATTTGTGTCAGCGAGCTTATTAAGGACACATATGGTCATGCACACGGGAGCGAAGCCACACAAATGTACGGTTTGTGATAAACAATTCTCTCAGCGATCCACTCTGAATGTTCACATGAGATCTCACACGGGAATAAGACCCTACGCTTGTGAATACTGCTCCAAGACTTTTGTCACCAAGACGTTGATGACCACTCATTGCAAGAAGAAACATCCTAAATAGGTAGTTGAAATCAGTTCCGAGGAAACCTATTTTTGAGCGAGCGAAGCGAGCGTCTACTTTTGACCTTTTGACACGGACCTCTGTTTTTTTTTTTGTTTTTTTTTGTTTTTATTTTTATCTGTTAACTGGAGCAATAGAAGTCGCACCGTTTCACCGAGCGACCTGAAATTTTGCACACATGTAGAGACAACCTTCTCTGTTTGCAGACCCAATTTTTTTTTGAAATCCATTCATTGGTCATTGGTAAAATAAATATCTCCTGATAGGTTGAAAAATGAAAATGGTCTTCGATAAATGTTATCAAACTCATATTTTGCATGGTCATTAAGACCAACATTGTCTCTTATTTTACAAATTTTCATCCCAATCAGCTGAGTATGTACGAACTTACTTACATTTTAAATAGCTGTCAGAAATTAAGTAGGTATTGAAAATTAATGTTTTTCCACTACAATTGAATCAGATTTGCTTTATGTACCAGTGTGTTTAGATGCTGTTTACAATTTTTAGTGAAAACCAGATACTTTTATGTTGATTGGGTGGATAATATTTTAATAATTCAATATAGAACGTATTTCCAAACAGATCATTTCAAGTTTTCGCAAAACTAAGGACCTTGATGAACTTTTGGCAATTCGTAGTTCTGATGGCCGTGCTTCCTGTGTGTTTCATAGAGTGGCGTTTGTTCTCTTCTGGTGATCATGTCATTTCAAATCTCTCCAGCATTTTGCTTATTTTCGTTAAAAAGTTTGGTAATTTGGTGTTCTTTGTGAAGGTTTTAGTAAAGTTTCCCCGCTTTTATAGCAGGTGAACATTATTTATCGAGAGTTTTTCTCAGAACATTGATATTTCATTTCTTAATAGTGTTCTTCTACCAATAGGTACCTACTTGTGAAAACGTTGGATTCATTCCGTTTCTGAGCTTCCTAGCCTGATATTTCCTTGAAGGATGCTAATTTTTTTTAAAGGTTTGATTCATTCAGTTTAAAACACTACCTACATTGTCTTATTGTAATTGTGGAACGTTGGATTCATTCCGTTTCTTAACTAGGTAGAACTGTTGAACGTTTAATCTATACCTAGGTTTAATAACGTTAAAACGTGTATTAGTTTTCTATGTGTTAACGCATCTTCGGTTATGTTTGCGCACGTGTCCGGTGCTCGCTCATCAACGCGTTTCACGGAGCGTTTTCCTAGTTTATATATTGGTGGTACTGGTAGGTACCTATTATATTTCATATTTCATAATAAAAGTGCCACTGTCAAGGTACGTACCTAACTAGTTCTTCAGATCAATCTCAAAATTCTCAGAGTTTTGTAAGGTGAAGTGTAATACTAGTAGGTACTACATAGTTAGGTTTATAATGTGCGAATTATGTAAAATTTCGAATTAGGTATATTATTTGAAATGATTTACATAAAATATTCAATTTGATACAGTTTGAAATTTTGAAGGTAGTAGGTAGGGGAGCCTGTTGTACCTTGGGCCACTTTTTACATTTTTATTTTTTGCATGCACAATATACAATACAAAAATATAAAAAAATATAAGTATTAACAAATGCACTTTCTGCTAACAGCTTGATTTTTTGAGGTTTCATTATGTCATAATTTCATTAATTACACTCAATTATCCAATGTCATATTTAGTGGTCCAAGGTACAACATGCTGTTGTACCTTGGACCAGTAGGAATTATCATGCATATGATACGTATTATGCATATTGTGCATATGGAGGAATTATCATGCCTCTTAACCCCTGCTTTACTTCGAGGCATTGTCTAAAGAAAAAATTATGAAGTTTAATGAAAAATGTTATAACCATAGCAAAGTGTTGTACCTTGGACCACAACACCAGGGTATGGTCCAAGGTACAACACAAGCACATGGCAAACTAATTTCCCAATATTTTTTTTAGGGTATGACAATAAGTTTCACTGAAACACAGTTCAGACAGTTGAATTACAATCTTCAATAATTAAGAAGTACTGAATCAAAAATTTTGGTACACATCCTCTAAAACCACAGATTATTTATTTCGATTTACTTACTTGAAATGGAAAAAACTATAAAATGAAGTACAGAAGCCCCAAAACTTCAGCAAGGCAGCTGATCATGACATGTAGCACTTCCTGGTAATTGGACTTATAACCAGTAATTTTTCCAATTTTTTTAAAATAAAACTGGCGCGAAAATAGACAAAGGTCCAAGGTACAAACATGTCCAAGGTACAACAGTCTCCCCTACTACCTAAACTTCAATTCATTTGAAATTTAATTTGAAGTAGCTGGCAATATTTGGAATAACTTTGTGTCCAATTTTCCAAATTATTCCATCACATCTCCTATTGGCTCATTTTTCATTGTATTTTTATTTTTAAATTTGTTCTTTAAAAATATATTTACCTGTACTGTGTACATACCTAATATCTTTGCTAAATTACTGGATGAGATATTCAGAATATTTGTGTCAATATTCGATGGGTATTCATATTCAAAGTCTATAATGCGCACATTCCTACTTTATAATGAAGACACTGCTGACGGTCAGTTGAATTGTTTAACTTAGTAATAATATGCAAATGCAACTTAGTATTAGTACCTATACACATACCTGATACCTCTTATACCTACGTTACTAACCAAGCGTATACGGGTAGGTACACACGACACATACAATCGAATTTGATGCTTGGATTAGTGTTAAATGTAATTAACCCTTTAGGACATAACTTTTTTTGGCTGATAAAAAAAATATGAAATTTTATACATAGTGCTTCTGATTTTTTTTCTGATTTTACAAATTTAAAAAAATAAAATTTTGTCGCTAATTTTCCAAAATTTTTAATGTACATTATAATGTACAAAAGTACCAAGCGGGTGTGTTATAAGCAATTTTAACTTGTATTGATTATATATTTTAAATATTTTAGTAAATGCATTCTTGCCTATAATGTACATATTTTGAAGGAAAGCAATTGGGTAATAAAAAATTACATACTTTCTTAAATAAAATACACAATTTTATTATTTTGTACAGATCGTATTTACAGGTGAAATTCTTTGAAGCAATTTCTTTCTCGTGTAAGGCATAAATGTACCTTACATTTCTCACACATGAAATGAGTCCTCCCCTTACAGTCCTTTTTCTTGCATCGGGTTGCCTCTTTACCACTCGAAAACACTGGCATGTGGTCAATCGAATCCAACTGGACCGCGCGGGTAGGGCGAACCTCAGTACCTGCTCTCTTCGGTACGATGACTTCTGGAGCGGGGCTTGACGATGGTCTTCCTCGCTTCCTGTTTACCGTCTTCTTAGCCAGTATCAAGCTGGCAGCAACTTCTTGGCGGAAATGTAGCAGATCCAAAATATTCTTTTTTGGAACTTTAAACTCTTCCGCCTCCGACCGATACTCGAGCCAGCTGTTGGTAATGGCTAGATCTATGGCGTGGAAGATCATCCGCAGTGTCCATTTCTTGGACCGAATAAATATTCTGTACAGTCCAAGGAGCATGTCCAGCAAATCTACTCCACCCATATTCTCATTGTAGAGTGAGATTACTTCTGGCCGAGGAATATTTATGTACACACCTTCTTTCTTATCCCATCTTCGGGCTTCGTTGACGTCACCAACACCAACAAAATTGGAGGCGATGTTCACTGTGCGGTTGTCTAACCACTTGACAATTACGATGTCACCATCTCGACTCACAATCTCGTCGCACGTACCACGTGGCATCTTCTTCATGTCTTTGTCGGACTTTAGAGGCGGATTGACAAACCGATTGAGGCGCACCGTGCCAGCGGCCAGAATTCCGCGTCGTTTCAGGATTTGTAAGAGATGGTACGAAGTGAAATAGTTGTCACAGTAGAGCACGTGACCCAAAGCGTCGAGTGGAACTCTCTGAGCTAAATGAAGAACTACCGACGCACCTTGGCCGTAAGCCTTCTTCAGCAGCTCGTCGATCTCCGTAGTCTTGCCCTGATATATGACAAAGTCATAAGCTTTGCCACTCTTTCCACATAACATGAAGATTTTTACACCCCATGGGTTTGGCTTACCCTTTATATATTGTTTTACATTGAGCTGGCCCTTAAAGGGGACCATCTGCTCATCTACGCACAGATTCTGCTCCAATTGTAACTCTAAGCATCTCTTGCGTACAACATCATATATTGGTCGGACTTTATACATGCGGTCATTGTTTAGCTGTCTATCGTCTAAAATATTTACAAGGTGGAGCATGTTGCGGAGTTTGAAAAATCTATTTACACTCATGTTCTCCGTGAAGAGCGGCATGTGAACCGAGTGGTCCCAATACAATCGAACTCGAGGCAATTGAAGTGATCCCATCATAATGTGAAGCCCTACTAGGGTTTTCATTTCCTCAATGTTTGTAGGCTTAAATGATATATCACCTTTTTGCAGAGCATAAATTGATGTCATTTCTGCCATCAAAGTGAAGAGACTGTCCGGTACGTACCTCTCGAAATACTCAATTGGTAATAATGGCCCCAGCTGAGTCGGTGCTATTGAAGAAGGCATTTCTTCCCAATGCCTGGGCATTGAATCCAGCAGAACAGATCGCCGCCATTGAATATTCTTCTTCGGAGTCAAGTCCATTAATGCAAACGGTACTTCATCTGCGATGTCGACATCTTCTTCGTTGAAGTCATCATCAATGTCTTCATCGACGTCAACACCATCAACATTCTCAATCTCTTCTGGTGGAGGATTCGTCAAGGTGGCAGCTCTTGCAGAGATTATTTGGGAAGCTTCTTCATCTTCTTCATCTAGCTCATCATTCAAGTCTTCAATGTCGGAGACATCGCCGCTCATCAACATATCTAAAATGTCGTCAGCAGTTCGACATTTGTCTTTGGATTTCATTTTAAATTTGTCTCGAGAAGTACCTGCAATGAAATAAATTCATATTTTGGTGATTTACGTAAAGTTTTGACGATAAACAGTGTTGAAATGATTTTTTTCTGCATAAAAGTGAGGTTAGGTCAACTTTGTTGAGAAACGTCAAACACACCCCCCTAGAACCAATGGCCACTGTAATGTACACGCATTTTGGAACAAATAATCTCAGTTAAAAAAGGCGAATCACCCTAATGTAAAACGACACAAATATTCCTCATTTCATATATGATAAATCTACAGAACGAAATATTGTGAAACTATGCATTTTTAAGTCCAAAAAAATAGTTTAGCAAGTACTTACTTGCAGAAGTTGAGGCGACTGGCTGCATTGCTTTTTCAATAATTTTTAGTTCTACCAATCGTCGACTGAGAGCAGCACTGTATGGTATTACATTGGAGAAAACATGACCATTTAAATGTACAAAAGAACTCAAGAATCTATCTCTGTCAGGGCGCGTTCAGAAAATTATTGATTTTGATGTACATTTAAATGTGCACCATGACTGAAAGGGTTAATGTTAAATAGTTCAAGGTCACACATGTGCGATGGATGTGTATGTGGGGGATATAACATATTTTAGAGATGGGTTCTTAAATCCAAGGTCACATCCAATGTTAGAGGTGGATGTGTCCTGTGTACTGGGTTTACTTTACATTCAAAATCTGTTCTCAGGGCACAGTGTTTAAGGGGGGACTAACCTGTAACTTCTATCTTTGTTGATAATTATTTTATTGACTTAAAATTTGGCCATGTAGACATACTGCCAAAACTTAATATATATTTTTTTGTAACAATTGACGTAAATATTTAACAATTAGCAATGCAATTTATATTTCGTGCTACTCCAACAATTTATGTTTTAAGTTTTTTTCCACTAATATGTAGCTGATTTATAGTAGTGGGACTGTACACATCACTTTTTAAATATTCAAATTTGTTTTCAAATTATGATTTTATTTACACCGTGATAATTTTTTCTACATGATTTTTTCTAAAATGAAGGCATTGTTTATTTATTTTCTGAATTGTCTGATAAGATATTAAGACTAACACAAAAAATCAAGTAATTTGGACAAGATTTGTAGAAGTAGGATAAAAAATAAATCATAATTATGCATATATATTGTCAGGCTTTAGAGGGTTTTTTCTCCATTACCTGTTTTTACACAAAATTATGATTTATTTTTTATCCTACTTCTACAAATCTTGTCCAAATTACTTGATTTTTTAATAATAAAAATATATGTAAAAAAATTATTTGTCTTAAAATTTTAAATTTATTCTTACTCCATAATAAATCAGCAGTATTCACAAAATTTTGAAATTCAAAATTTTATTGATTATACTCGAAAGTCGAAATTATTACAAATTGTTGAAAACCGCCTCGTTCATAAATCATAACACTAAATATTTTTTTAGGGCAAAAAAAACTTTTTTTTTTAAATTTTAGAAACATTTAATTAAAATACATTTATATACCTATCAATGATAATACAAAAAAAATATGTGAACAATCTGAAAGTTACAAGTAAGTCCCCCCTTAAAATATTAAATACTTTACTTTGTAGTTTGTACATAACTGGATAAATTTTGCCTTGATTTTAAACGATGAATTAGTTGTACAGTGGCGGCAAAATGATCCTTGCATTCTGCCTCTCTCTGACCCATGTCATAAACATGTTTTGATATGGAGCAGAGAGAGATAGAGTACAACTTAGAGCGGCAACTTTGTGCCGCCAGTGTACCTACCTAGGTAGGTACCAACCCACCTAGTTGAGTGGTAGTCTGAGGATAAATATATTGCCTTGCCTTGTTGCTAAATAAAAATTGGACGAAGAAGGCATATTTTTTATTGATTTATTGATTTAAAAAAAATTTAGCGCTTTTGTTCGGTCACAAAGTTATTACAATTACATCCAATACTGGTACATCCTATAGGTACACAAACAATAATGAATTTAACACTTGAATTAATAAGTTTACACACACATAACATGTGAAGGTCTATCAGAATTTAATAGGTTGCCTACCTAATGTTAGTTCCTATTCCTAATACATACTATAATTTCTATATGTATATTATTGAAGAGGCCATATGAATCTCAAAATAGGAATCACAATGAAATGTTGGTAGTTAGTTACCTACTAGGTAGTTACTTACTATTTTACTTACTACTTACTATTTACAATAATGCACTTTCATAAAAACAAGCGTATGCCTTCTATCAACAATAGGGTTTCTACCAGATCTTCAACGGCAAATAACATAGAAATACAAAGAGTAAATAAAAGTATTTGTCAGCATCACGGAAAATATGTGGGTCCAAAATTATACAATCTTATTCCAGAAAATCTCAAGAACTTCACCATAGGTAACTTCGAAAAATCAATTAACTTCTTTTAAACGTTCACTTAAGGAATGGATTAGTCAATGTCCGACCGAAATCCTTCAAAGAAATATTTATATAAAGATATAAAACATTAGGTAGAAGAAGACAGAAGAGAACAGTATGTATTTAAACTTACAAAATAATCTTACTATAATCATTAAAAATATAAAATAACCTGCGAAAAGCTGAATGACTGGTTGCCTCTGGAATTATGATGTGTAATTGGAATACTTTGAATACAAGATATGTGTTCATCATTTGTATTTGTAAGCATACTTTACGCAACAGGTCCATTTATTCATATTTCCATATTTTCAATTGTTAACTTTGTATACCTACCTAGATCTCATTGACAATCTCATGTACCTACTTAAATATCTGTCAACTCTCAATATTTTTAAATAGTTAAACTGTTACTGTATATTATTATGTTTTAGATTTAGTTTTAAATTTAGATTGTCTACTTAGATTATTCTCATGTTTTTGACAACTGTTTCAACTGAAACATTTGAATAATTTATTACTTCAGCATATATCTCCCCGACACAGGTATTATCTTATAGGGGAGAGAAATTACTTATTTTCCTGTATATGATTTCAATGTATTACCAATAAATAAATAAAAAAAAAAAAAAATATTGTCCCTGGTAGGTACCTAATTGCCGATTTGTGTCGTAGATCATCTAAAAGAAATCAATAGGTAGTAGGGACTATGAAATATGTGTTTTTAAAGTTGTTCCTTACTCAGATGATAGCTAGGTCTACATGCTTTTATTAAAAATACTATGTTAGTGCATTTTGTATCATAATTCATAAATTACCTACTTCATTCAGGATAATTAATGGGTACCTACCTAAATCAGCCTAAATGTAATTGGTGTGCAAAACCACATCCTATTTCATAAATTCAGGTCCTCAATTCCAGTAGGTAACCTAGAGGTATGCTGTTGAGGTACACCCGCGGTCATAAAAATTGACGGTAAACTGCTAAGTTGAAGCTCAAGTTACCCACAATATCTGTTGAATGTAGAAATAATTACTAGTGAGGTGGTTGGTTGGTTGGTTCTTATAATCAAACCCTCCAACTCCACATGCTCGAAATCTCCATTTAACTCTGTTTTCATCTGGATATAAAGTTTTGAAAAAGGACTTAAGACATTTTCAGGCAATTTATTTGACTGCGGGTGTACCAACCTACACCAACAAAAGATGAAACAGTATTCGAAAGAAACAAATTGTCTGAAAAAGATTTGATAGCATCATCCGATGAAGTCGATGTTTACTCGTCATTTAACTCTAGTATACAAGGATTGATTGTCAAGGAACCTGGCCAGCAGCCAATCAGTTTCGCTCAAATACTGTATTATGATTTGTTGAGTTTACTTCTACTACTTACAATGTAATTTTTATTTTAAAAAATTCCAAGATAAGTTGCAGATGCACTTCAGTAACTCATGGCTTTTCATGAGCTCTATTCTAGAGTGTTTTCTCAATAGACCAAAACAGAAATTCCTGCGCATGCGTGAAGTTGACAATTTTACACTTTGAGCCGAGGGAAACCTCGAAATCACTGCATTCGTAATACGAAAATGATACTGCATTAAGAGGATGTTATTTAATTTTCGATTGTTGCTCTTTTGTTTTTTAAAATTTGTTTTTGTCTGTTTTAAATTTATTTTAACAAAGTACATTTTATATCATCTAGGATGATAGCTTGGGGGGATTGGCAACCTAATGACGTCACCCACGTTAGCTGATGCAGTACGCATTTGGCCATGTATGATACTGACGAGGGAAATGTTGCCTTTTCTTGCTGCATCGTCAATAAAATATTGGAGATATATGTGTGTATGTTGTAATAGTTGGTTAACTTCTTTACCGACCGAGAGTCAAGGTTGAGGAGTTGTGAGATGAGAAGGGAGTGGGCTAGGGAGTAATAAAGAGCATCATGGCTACAGTATTCCTTGTGCAGTTTTATCTTGAATCATCCACTATCCTCCAAACAATCAACGAATAAAACATGGTAGCAAAGCGGTAAAAAATATTGTTCAACAGTTTAAAACTATTTTCGGTGTTTCTAATGATGGGTAACGACGATCAATTAACGAATCAAGCTACCTGCCAAGTGCCCATTTCGCCGCCTGTGCATTTCTCCTTCCAACCCGCAGAATGGTTGCGTTGGAAAACAAGGTGGGAGCGTTTTCGACGCGGTTCGGGACTGGTAAACAAATCACAGGAACAACAAATAGATCTGTTAATCTACACAATGGGTGATCAAGCAGAGGAAATACTCGCAAGATTTAACCTCACTCCTACGGAAAGCGCGTCCTACGACAGGATCATATCCAGGTTTGACAATCATTTCATACCACGTAAGAACATAATTTATGAAAGAGCGTGTTTCTTAAGGCGTACCCAGCACGAAGGGGAAAATATTGAAGCCTTTGTTACGGCACTGCATAGTTTGTCAAAAACATGCGAATGGGGTTTTCTACAAGAGGAAATGACATTGATGGCAGTGATCATCGGCATGAGAGACAAGAAACTGAGTGATAGTCTACAACTAAACACGAAATTGACTTTGGAATCAGCAATTCTCACAATTGTGCAGTCAGAAGAAATCGCCAAACAGAGAGCCGAACTACACGGAACTGCTGCTGTAGAAGAAGTGCGTCACTCTCGGAACAATAATCCTAGCAATCAAGGTCAGCAGAAAACTCAAAAGCCAAACTATAAAACTTCACATCGTCTTTCCGAACAGAATCAAACAAAGGATGGAGAACAGAAGAAGATTTGTGGTTGGTGTGGGAACCAGTCACATGCGCGATTCAAGTGTCCAGCGAGAAATATTAAATGCGCCAAGTGTGGTATTCAAGGACATTTCGCAAAAGTTTGTCGCAAGAAAAAACTTGACGAAGTAGTAGAGGAAAATCAGTCAACATCAGGAAACGTAGATAATTGTGCATTTGTAGGAGCAGTTGATGCGAACAGTACAGACGAACCATGGTTTGTGCAAATCAAGATTGAAGGTCAATTGATCAAGTTCAAGATAGATACTGGGGCAGACGTGACCGTCTTGCCTAGTGACTGTCCAGTTGTTCGACATCTGAAAATCAAGAAAGCAAGCAGGATGCTGTGCGGACCCGACAAAAGACCACTACAAGTTGTAGGGGTAAGCGAAAACATTCTTCAATACAAGGACAAGACTTCCAAGGAAACCATCTACGTGGTGAAAGATTTGAATACACCTCTACTAGGACGACCTGCAATCAGTCATCTTCAAATCCTACAATTGAATGAAGTCCGTGCATCTTCAAGTTCGTGGAAAGAAGAATTTCCGAAGCTTTTCACAGGACTGGGAACAATACCAGGAGAATATAGAATTGACATAAAACCGGATGCTGTTCCTAAAGCAATACATACACCAAGGTTAGTACCACTTCCACTACTCAAGACAGTCGAAGCAGAGCTAAACAGAATGGTCAAGTCAGGTGTTATCACAGCAGTTGAAAAACCATCAGCATGGTGCTCACCTATGGTCGTAGCGCCTAAACCTTCAGGAGAGGTCAGGATTTGTGTGGATCTGTCCCACCTAAATCGCAGTGTTAATCGGGAATTTCATCCAATTCCTAAGATAGAGCATACCTTAGGTCAACTCGCAGGTGCCAAGGTTTTTAGTAAAATCGACGCCAACTCAGGATTTTGGCAAGTCGCTCTATCGGACGAGTCCAAACACCTCACAACCTTTCTGACACCGTTTGGGAGATTCCAATTTGAGAAACTACCTTTTGGGATCTCGTCAGCACCTGAACATTTCCAACGGCGCATGAATAACATTCTTCAAGGACTACCAGGCGTTCTTGTCCACATGGACGACGTTCTCATCTACGGAGAAGATCAGAAGTCACACGATAGCCGTCTTCGAGCCGTCCTCGAGAGACTACAAGGGATCGGAATGACGTTGAACGAAGCGAAATCAAAGTTCAGTACGACATCTGTGCGCTTTTTAGGGCACAAGATCGACTCACATGGCATTCAAGCAGATGACAAGAAGATTTCAGCCATAATGAACATGGATCCACCTACAGACGTAACGGAAGTACAGCGCTTCTTAGGTATGGTGAATATTCTAGGGAAATTCATTCCTAGAAAATCTGAGATCCTTGAACCAATCCATTCCTTGCTATCCACAAAGAACCACTTTGTCTGGGGTACTTCTCAAGAAGAAGCATTCAATCACATCAAAAAGCTCCTAACTCAAGCTCCAACTCTTGCCTTGTACGACCCAGGGAAACCTACTATCATTTCAGCCGATGCATCATCCTACGGACTGGGCAGCGTGCTGATCCAAGAGCAAGCTGACAAGAGCAGGAGAGCCGTGGCGTATGCATCTCGCAGTCTGTCTACAGCAGAGAAAAGGTATGCAAACATTGAAAGGGAAGCACTAGCTCTTACCTGGGCATGCGAGAAGTTTAAAGACTACATCACAGGCATCACCTTTCAAATAGAAACGGATCACAAACCTTTGGTACCTATCTTTACAAGCAAAGAACTAGATGATCTTACTCCCCGTAACCAAAGATTTCGCATACGCATGTTGAGATACAATTATTCTATCTTCTACACACCAGGGAAAGAATTGTTAGTGGCTGATACTCTGTCAAGAAAGCCATTACAGGAGGTTGAAACAGACGAACTAGAGGAGAAGACGACAGCATTTGTACAGTTTGTTACGAAAAATATCCCTCTTACAGACATATTCATGGTGAAAATACTCGAAGAACAGAATAAAGATCCCGTATGTCGAGCTATTCGGGAATATGTCCAAACAGGTTGGCCTGCAAAGAACCAACTTGTTCCGGAACTCCACACATACTGGTCTGTTCAAGATCAGATATCTACTCATGAACATCTTTTGTTAAGAGGCAATCGATTAATAATACCATCAACATTACAGCGAGAGCTACTCGACAGAATTCACGACGGACATCTTGGTATCAGCAAGTGTCGACTTCGAGCTCGAGGAACAGTCTGGTGGCCAGGAATGTCTAGCCAGATCGAGAGCCTTATTCGATCGTGTCCTGAGTGCGTCAAGGAGAGCAGCAACCGACATGAACCTTTGAAACCATCGGAATTTCCAGAGAGACCATGGCAAGTAGTAGCAATCGATTTATTCACACTTGAACAGAAAAACTTCGTAGTCATATCTGATTACTACTCAAGATACTTCGAAATTGCGCAGCTGCCAGGGGTGAAATCAGAGAACGTTATTGAAGCATGCAAATCTGTGTTTTCTCGTCACGGAATACCAGAAGTAGTA
The DNA here is from genome assembly GCA_934045905.1 of Leuctra nigra. Classification (NCBI taxonomy): domain Eukaryota; kingdom Metazoa; phylum Arthropoda; class Insecta; order Plecoptera; family Leuctridae; genus Leuctra; species Leuctra nigra. The sequence continues at coordinate 36,337,023 of OW203768.1, forward strand.
CGCTCTGATAATGGACCACAATTCAGACATGAATTTTTGCAGTATGCAAAGTCATACAACTTCAAACTAATCACTAGCAGCCCTAAATTTCCGCAAAGTAACGGTTTTGCAGAGACAGCAGTAAAGATCGCAAAGATGCGTTTGAAGAAGAACGGAGATCCTTACGAAGCGTTACTAGCATACCGATCTACTCCTCTTTCAAACGGGTTTAGTCCGGCAGAATTACTTATGAATAGGAAGATACGAACAACCCTTCCCATGATACCAGCTCGTCTTGAGGAGAAACCCGATTTCAGCAACTTGAAGAAGAAGGAAGAAGAGTTGAAAGCAAACCAGAAATGAAACTACGACAACCGTCACGGAGTCAGAGAATTATCACCTCTTCCGATTGGAACTTTTGTATGGATTATAGACATGAGAATCCATGGACAGGTGATAAGTCTAGCAGATGAACCTCGTTCGTACATCGTAGAAACGGGACATGGAACGGTACGTCGCAACAGGTGGCATTTAGTTCCTGCACCTTATTTAAAAACACTGGACCAAGAAGATCAAGGACAACCGCCAGAGCGAGTTGCAGAACAACAACCCGGGATCGTGTCGACTCCAGTTGAGCAGGGTACAACACCTGAGGTGCCAGCTACGGCTAGTGTCCATCCATCATCGTCAGGGTACAAGACGAGGAGCGGGAGAACAGTGAACCGACCATCTCGGTTCAATGATTAGTTTATTCCAAGAAGATCATTAATCTTGTTTATTTTATTTCAAATGTTTCTGCTTTAATTGTAATTGTAATAATAATATCATCAATAATCATTTTGAATATTCACCACCCAAAAAGGGGGAGATGTTGTAATAGTTGGTTAACTTCTTTACCGACCGAGAGTCAAGGTAGAGGAGTTGTGAGATGAGAAGGGAGTGGGCTAGGGAGTAATAAAGAGCATCATGGCTACAGTATTCCTTGTGCAGTTTTATCTTGAATCATCCACTATCCTCCAAACAATCAACGAATAAAACAGTGTACATAGCATCATTGTCTTCATTACAATGCAGAGCATTGTGTGATGGTTTTTTAAAATCCATTATGTTGTGTAGTATACTTGTTTTGACAGGTTTAATATCTCGAGGAACTAGATTGAAATGCTAAAACATGCGCCGACGGAAAAATATCACTTCAGCACTTTATTCACTCACATAGGCAACGGGTTGCCTATGTGCCTAATTTTTTAACACAACTTAAATTAGGTACTATTCTCGTTATGGTCAAAATGATTTTCAGCAAGTTCGCTCCATTGGTTGCTTCGGAAACTTGATGTGTAGTTATAGTTAGCTTGGCAATGGGGATGAAGGAAACTCTGTGTATATAACTGCAATAGTTTGACCGATCATCACCAAATTTTGCAAGGTCATGTGTACCAGCATTATAAGTGATTTTTTACAAATCTGTAATGAGCTTCAAGAGTAATAGAGATTTTACTGACATTTGTATACTTAATTTAAAACGGCCTATAGCCACACCACCATTTGACCTATCAAATGGTTTTGGATTAATCTGATCAATCAAACTCATATTTTGTATGGTCGTTCAGACCAACATTGTCTCTTATTTTACAAATTTTCAGCCCTACCAGTCAAGAACATAGATGCACTTATTGACAACTTTAATAACTGTCAGAAATGACATTTCAAAACAGAAATTCCACTGCATTCTGGGTTGCTCTATGTAGCAAAGCGAAGTTTATAGATGGCTATTCTCAATATCAATGAAAGACAGATTCTTTTCTTAGTGGATCATATTGCAATACATAATGTAGTCAAAATGTAATGTAGGTATTTCATATACCTCATATACATAATATTTTCTCATATATCTCATATGAGAATTTTCTCATATATTTCATACATATATTTCATATAGGTAGGTATAGGTATACCTTATCTAAAATAATTTATTTTACGATATGGATTGTGTTTCACAGTTATGAAAACAACGTTTTGACTAGATAGCATCATATTTTACACATTTCCAGCCCAATCGGTCAAGAATTTACAGACTTATTGCTGTTTTAAGTGTTTGAATATCTGTCCAAAGAGATTGATGGAAAAATATCAGTACAATAATCTGTTATTTAATTGATCCAGAGTGTTTATGAAAAGTTGCAAGGAAAATTGGTAATAAATAATGTATAGTTAGTTATCTTTGATTGAATGGATCGTGCTATGATTGGCGAGGTCGTGCGTGTCGGTGCTCGCTCATCAACGCGTTACACCGAGCGTTTTCCTAGTATCAAGAATACTACTATTTAATTACAGATCGGTGAACTTTGAATTCCGTTTATTTAAAAGTGTGAATTGAAACTAAATTGATATTTCTTGTCACCACGGAATGATACGTAGTTCCAAACCGGATATAGATGGCATTAGTCATTTCTGTTTTGGTCTACTCCATTCTGATGGAATCCGGTTACAGCCGTAAGGATTAACATTGCTTGAAATAATTCCATCAGAATTGGTAAATTAAAGGTTCTAGAATAGGGGCCCAGATGTCAAAAACAAACACTACCCTAGGTAAATAAAATAGTATTGAATTACTACTTGCTAACTTGCTACAAATTCGTAACCCTAATTTAACTGATGTAATTCTGTTCAGAGAGGCTAGCAAGCAAGCATCTGACATTGCATCGGCCGAGCTGACGGAGTTCCTCTGCACCTATCCTCGGTGCGGTAAGACCTTCTGGCACCTGAGCCTGTTCAACGCGCACGTCAACTCCCACGAGCTGAGTCTGAAGCTGGCCAAGCGGTACCGCTGCATGCAGTGCGGCACCACGTTCTCCACCTTGCTGGAGATTGAGACGCATCAGCAGTCCGCGCATCCCATCCTGCTCGGTGACGACAAGCTCGGACCGAACGATGCACAGAACAGGTGGGTGCTTTCCACCTACTCGGAAAATCTACCAGCCATAGATGTCCACAATATTTGCCGACTTTTCTCTTGTGTTATTTATTTCATTTTAAATTAATTTTAGACTGTAAACTTTTGAAGAGAATTTTCCTCAGCAGAAATTTAACCAACATCAGTCATCATAAATCATTTATTCAAATAGTTATGTTTCCCCAGGGTGCAAATTGATGGGGGGGATTTCCCCCACCCCCCTCTGGTTTTCTCATCCCTGCCTCTGTTTCCCAAAGCATCTATCCAAGGGGGGGATAGATCCCTCCCTCTGTAAAATGTTGACTTTTAATCAACGAATACAAGAGATTACTTTTTCAGAAATAAATCTAAAATTATAAAATTAAATTGTCACACAATATTTTTACAATCAGACAGATAATTGAAAAGCGAAGAGAATTCAACTTGGAAACCCATCTTGCATTCATCGACTTTGAGAAGGCTTTTGATAGAGTAAATAGACCTAAGTTGATGGAAGTTCTGAGGCGTCGAGGGTTTCCGGAACATCTGGTCAAAGTAACTGAAAGTCTATATACCAACACAAAAATAGAAATAAGGACGGATGACAGGGTTTCAAAGACAACTACAGTAAATAGAGGAGTACGGCAAGGTTGCAGTCTTTCACCTAGTCTTTTTAACATTTATATCGACGACATTCTTAGAGAATGGAAACTAATCAATAATGGAGGCATTAGGTTAGGACAAGAGCACACAATTAATTCATTGTTGTTCGCTGATGATCTTATAATAATGGAGCAAGATGAGGATGGACTGCAAAGAGCTATATTTACATTGGTACAGCTTGGCCGCCGTTATAATTTGAAATTATCCACAGGGAAAACGAAAATCATGGCATTCAAGGGAAAATTCCCGGTAAGATCGAAAATTGTAATTGACAATCAGTCTATTGAGCAAGTCTCTCACTTCAAATATCTGGGCTGTGACATAACATATGCTTTTGAGGAGGACATTACTCAGAAGCTGCACAAGTTTCAGTCTATATGTGGGACTATTCGACGAAATTTAAAAAACAAGACAAGGAAGGATACCCAAATCAGATTGTATAAGGTAATGGCGGTGCCAGCATTACTTTACGGAAGTGAATCGTGGGTCGACAAGACTCGGGATAAGAGTCGCATCCAAGCTGCCGAGATGAAATTCTTAAGGTCGGTGAAGGGATGCACGAGGTTGGATTGTGGAAGGAATGAAGAAATAAGGCAAGAGCTTCATGTTGAGAGTGTTAATGACACGATGGTGAAGTACAGAAGCAAATGGATTGAACATCTATCCAGAATGCCTCCAGATAGGATCCCCCGGAGTGCCTACCATTACCGACCTCATGGAAGAAGAGATGTTGGCCGTCCACGGAAGAGGTGGAAGAACCCTTAGATGCCGGAACAGGCTAGAAGCCTACTCCTTGATGGGAAGAAGAAGAAGAAGAAGAATTGTCACACAAAACAACTGTCAAATAAGCTGTATATTTGATAAGATTTATTTATTCCAAGATTTATTTTACTTGCCCACCACTTCTGATTTCCCCTTAAATTAAATGCAATTCCTCTACTACAATACCATTTGTCGTAATGACAAAGGGCTTCAAACAGTGTATAAATCGCTTAGAAATGCACCAAATTCAATCTTGAAATTTAAAATTTCCCAGGGCTATGCGCCCCGGACCCGCGTGATGCTAGGGGGCCCTTCCCCCAGCCCCCCATTGTATTCGTGAACAATCGTATTTTTCGCCTTTGCTGTATTTCCCAACATTCTCTGAATTTTTATTTTTCCTATCCCCCCCTCTGAAAATTGAACAATACGCACCCTGGGTTTTCCTACCAATACTGTATCTGCACTTCACAGAAGAAATAACGGGAGATTTTTGAAAGAATCTGGTTGGATGAAAATGATTCACCATAAAGTGTATAATTAATATATTAACACATCATCTAATATAGAAGGTGAGCTCTGATTTCGTTCATAAAAATAATTGATTCTCAAGGAACCTGACCAGCAGCCAATCCGTTTCTTTCAAATACAGTCGTTTCTTATGTTGAGTATACAGCAAATAGTGACATGCGCTTAGGAACTAAATTTGCAAGGGGGGTGGGATGAACTTGAACTGCAGTGTGTCTACGAAGACAATGGGGGGACTGAGGGGAGAAGCCCCCAGTGAAATACCAGGGACCCGAACCTTTATGAATAAAGGTTTGGGTTCCGGTTCCACAATTTTGTTTTATAAAGGTTCGGGTTCCGGTTCTAAAAATAATATTCTTAAAGGTTCGGTTCCGGTTCCTGCATAAAGGTTCCGGGTTCCGGTACCGGTTCTAAAATTTTAAATCAAACTATATTATAAAACTTCAGTATTACCTAGGATGGTATTACCAATGTCAATTTTAATGGAATTATTGGATTTGGATTTTCCTACGAATGCAAGCACTGGTGTAGGCAGTGTCCGTATAAAATTCACAGGATGGTGCGCAGAGTAAATATCAGAGGAGACAGTATATAGTGGCTGCAATTTTCTCCATAAGACAACGTAAAAATTCATTTTTCCTTGAGCTATCATATTCAAATTGTCGGCAATGCAGATCTCATCGCAGTAGTCAGATTCAAAAATTGAAAACTCAAGCAGCGTTTGCATAATGAAGAATTATTATTTATCAAGAATAAAAAATTTCTACAAAAAATACATTTTGGAAATTTTATCAAAAAATAAGCTAATACAACTTTGTGAATAATATTATATCCAAGTGATATGCATGATTTTTTATTAAAAGAAGGAACCTTAAAGAACCTTTAAGAACCTAATTGATTATAAAGGTTCGGGTTCCGGTTCCGGTACTCTGGGAAAAAAGTATAACGGTACCGGTTCCGAAATTATAAAGGTTCATACCGGTTCTAGGTTCCGGTTCCGGTTCGGGTCCCTGTGAAATACGGGTCTGGAGCGCACAGTCCGTAAAATTGAATATGGTGCATATCTACGTGTTTTAACAGTTTTATAAGCATATTTTTATTAAAAATATTAAAATATTTTTATAATATAGAGAAGGCAATAGATGTATGAATGAATGTTCCATGTGTTCCAGTCGACCGCGCGTGCACTACCAACACACCTGCTCCATCTGCAACACGGCGTACGCAACGTATGAAGCTCTGACCAGCCACCTCAACACCCACGGTCGGCAGCGCAACATCGCATTTCTCGACCGCAGGCCTTTCCAGTGTGACATCTGCAAGAAGGTAATACAGACCAGCTAATTGGCACAATAAGGGCGTTTTTGAGAATCTAAACTATTCTGTGATTCTTGGACTATAAAATGCACAAACTGAAGCAAACAACTCTCCAATTATTGCCCCACAGAGCTTATTTTCGAATATGTAATCATTTTAAAATTGTTTTTGGAATGCTGAACTGTCTAAAGTTCAAGTTCAAGTTAAAGTTTCTTTTTGTTGCCGCGCAGTGCAATTATTTAGAATTGTATCTGTTTATAAATTATAAGTGATCTGGGATGCTAATCTTAATTTTGTTTGGTGATTGCTAGAGTGGGGGGGGGGGGGAATAACCGCCCCTTCATACATGCCTGAAATCATTTTTATTTCCTACTAGGGATGTCGGGGGGTCCAAAAATCAGGAATCGGGTACCCGTCATACATACTCGGGTCGGAATCGGGTAATTGCCCCCCCCCCCCCATTTTTTTTCGGGGGGGGGGGGTAAGTATGGGGAAGATGATTAGGTAAATAAACACGCAGCACTTAGCTGCGTGAGAGGAGTAAATGATCATCTCTCTGAGCCATCTGTGTGCAAATGACAGACGCATTTTTCCCGTGCTTCCTACTCCCTACACATGATTTCACCCCTCCTGCCCCATTCCTCTCTCACCCCCCATAGCAAGCAAGGTCGTTGAGCTACCCCTTGAGGCGCAGCTGATAACAGTGCGGAAACATCCGTCTTTCACGCTAACTAATTAATAAAGAAATAAAAAAATATGTACTTGCGATTATTATTTATTACCCGAGTAAGTAATTGATTACCCGGAACAGCCCGAGTACCGGAGTACCCGCTGACATCCCTAATTCGTACCAACTTATAAAAAATAGATATTAGGCCCCCTAATTGTAAATTTGACTGTTTTTTGACCAGTCGAATGGAACTTGGTCAATTGGCTGGCTTGCCAACCCGATGTGAAACTGTCTGATTGTTCAGGTGTTCTTGGAGCCATCCCACCTGAAGAGCCACAAAGTGTCTCACTCCAGCGAGCGTCCCTACCAGTGTGGGGTGTGCAACAAGACGTTCAAGCGCAAGGCGATCCTCGTGAAGCACGCCAAGACGCACACAGGCATCAAGGAGCACGCCTGCTGCTACTGCAGCTACGCCACAGTGCATAAGACCAACCTCGAGTACCACAAGATGCGGCGCCACAGCCAGGCATTCGAGTTCACGTGCGACATTTGTGGTAGGTTCATTCATAGAGAAGTATTCTGTGGCGTTTAATATTTCACTGTTGTGCAACTAGCAATCATAAATAACAATAAATAGCAATGGTTAGTACCGTATTAACTCGTGTATAAGACGCAATTATATGTCAATATTTTGATTCTGAAAACAGCCCTGCGGCTTATACACACATACCAAGCTTTTTTCCCAGTAAATCCAAGGTGGATGTTTGTAAACAGAGCTGTGGTAGACTGCCACATGTTGTCTATCTCTGCCTTTCCCTCTCACTCTGTCTGGACTACTCATACTGTGTCTAGACACAACACTATTAACATATTACATTTGCGCAACAAAATGTTTTCCCTTGCATTTAGATCAGGAGACAAAATATAATGTTTACGTCTGAAAAACATTGCTCTGACAGACATAAAATAGACTAAACACTGTTGAATGGCGATCTTAATGGAAGGGGAGGAGAGAAGTTGGGTTTGTTTTGGAATGCAGAGGAAAGGCAGGTGCATGCCTCTTAGAGCAAGCAACAGCTGCTGGGAAAAGACTCCCCTCCCCCCATTCTCAGAAGCAGGAAATTGTTTGTTTACAACAAGTTGGCAGTGATTTTCATTCAAAGAGCTCAGTTAGCTGGAAAACCAACATTTAGATGGATATCATGTATACAAACACACAATGTTTTTCATCATTTTACTGCGTCTTATACACGCATCCTAAGTGTTTTCTTAAAATAGACTTCTCAAAACAAGGGTGCGTCTTATACACGAGTGCGTCTTATACACGAGTTAATACGGTAATTATGTTGGTTGTTATAGCAAAATAAATAAATACTGGGTGGCCCCAAAAAATGTCCAATGGGCCAGAAACGGCTGTGATCAAACTAATGAAGATATTAGTCCGATAATTTCTAACAAATGTACAAGGTTTGATGAATGAAAGTTTCAAAAACATTCTAGGTAGTTTTGTAGGAAAAAAGTTAGACACCTTTTATTAAAAACTACTGATAATATCAAGCTGAAAATTTCAAATGATATTGGACTTAACCCCACATTAAATAAACCTTGCTTTAAATTAAAAATTAGTTAAAATTAGTTGTTGGAACATTTGGTGAAAATTTGGTTAGTAACGATATGAAACTTATGCCCGGTATTGTTCCCGCCTCCCGCCTGTAATCCCACGGTGACGACTGCTTCACTCTGCAGGGAAGCGATTCAAGGCGCCGGGCGATCTGAAGAGCCACATCGTGACGCACGAGGAGCGCCGGTTCAAGTGCATGGAGTGCGACAAGGCGTTCCACTTCAACCACCTGCTGGTGGCGCACCAGCGCACGCACAACCCCAACCGCTTCCGCCTCCAGTGCGAGCTCTGCGGCAAGAGCTACTCGCAGAAGTCCAGTCTCACCGACCACATCTCCAGATACCATCTCGGACACACCTACAAGTGTGACATATGCACCAAGGTGGGCTCAGCGGCACATGCGCAATGTGGCATAATATGTGTATTTCATATTGGCAAGTTTTCATAATATAGCTGTGGGAAATGCATGGAGAAGAACAGCATAAATTGTCATGTCTTCTCTTCTTCCCTGAAGGAAAACGCTTTGAGGTTGCATCCCAAATCCCAATGATGTTCCTTCACATCGTAATGAAAATTAAATTCCATTGACCAGGCAAACGTGCATTTTTTACCAACAATTTTCTTTATTTGCTATGATTGCGCTATAGTTAGGAATTTCAAAACGGAACATTGTAATGTAATTTTCTACCTATTCAATGTAGGTACTTGCAAAATCAGACAGAAAATAATGAAATGAATCTAGGTAAAAATGAAATGAAGGCCAAATAACATTGCAAACCATACACCAACCATCAATTGCCAACCATTGAAACAATCATGTAGCTACCTAGTACCTACTGACCCGAGCACCACCAAAATACGTTAGTCGGGTCAGGTTGGAACGGAGCAATTGAAATCTTTCAATTTTGAATGCTCGGGTTGCACCTGAATGGTGCAAACAGACATGTGAGGGCCTTAACTTGTCAAACCAAATATTTAATTTGGTTTAATCTTCAAAGGTATACATTATTTTGATTTGATCCAAGAATAAGTCCTATATGCGTCTTCGACTTTCGCACGAGTTTATCCTGGTGTTCCGTCTGCTCCAGGTGGTGACAACTCCGGAGTCTTTGATCATCCACCGCCGCCGCCACACCGGCGAGAAACCCTTCGTCTGCGAGGTCTGCCACAAGCCGTTCATCTCCAAGAAGCTGCTGAGCGTGCATCGGCTGGTGCACACCGGTGACAAGCCTCACAAGTGTCAGGAGTGCGGCAAGTGTTTCTCCCAGAGGTCCACGCTCGTCGTCCACATGCGCTATCATTCGGGGCTGCGGCCGTACGCCTGTGAGCTCTGTCCTAAGTCCTTTGTCACAAAGACGCTGCTAACGGCGCATTGCAAGACACATTCCATGGACTGCCGTCCGATGACGATGGTGTGATAGAGGATCGTTCCAGGGCAAATCAACGAAAGAAGGATAAAAATTAGGGGTGTTCATCAATTATTTTTTTCAAATTGATTATTGAATCGTTTTAGATGGGCATAATCGATTAATAATCAATTATATCGTTTCTATAATGATAGGTTGTGAACACAAAGAAGAAGGGAACATCTCATTTTGTGACGGCAATATTAACCTCAATCATTTAGGAAGTCGCGTGTTTTCACTTCCAAGAAGTCATTTTAAGCACCAATTCATTTAATTATCACTGGTAAATGATAGTAAGAATTATAATTTGTAAGGAAAAGTTCGAAAATACACTCGAAACCCGAATATTTTGGTAAAATAGGACGCACAAAAAGAAAAATAGACATAAATTGTCAACGGCAGATGAAGCAAAATCAAGTTGACATAGCAGTGGTGACGGTTTGTTCCGTTGGAGGTGCTGGTGGCCCTGATAAGGGCCGTTCGCGACGTTTCGAAGGATGTACTTCCTTCATCTTCTGGCGGTTGACTGCGAAGATGTTGCTGGCAGCGCGGTCTCTTATTCGTTTTCGGGTTGGTCTGGTTTCCCGTTGGTGGAGAGTGGACGACCAATCGCAGAGGTTGGATTCGCGATGATTTTCATCCTTCATTGCTTCAGTTGAGCGCGCGCTCTGCTGCCAGTCAACCGCCAGAAGATGAAGGAAGTACATCCTTCGAAACGTCGCGAACGGCCCTTATCAGGGCCACCAGCACCTCCAACGGAACAAACCGTCACCACTGCTATGTCATTACAAGATGGTTCCGAAAACGTCCACGACAAAATCAAGTTGTTCCTAGCGAAAAAAGTGAAGTAAATTTTGAATTTTTGTGTGGGAAAATGTCATTTTCAGCAGTTTGCTCATAAACGATTATTGGAAGCATTATCGATTAATCATTTAATTTGCTTAATCGATTAATTGAACAATTAAATCGTAATCGTGAACACCCCTAATAAAAATGTATGTGGCCCTCTTTGATTACGGCTATCTATTTTATTAATTACTATTTCTAGTAGCTATCGCCAAGTAACGGTTCAAGTTACAGATAGTTTAGGAAGCTATATTAGAGACAACATTTCTATTTTATTTTTATCAGGTCAACGTTTATATCTTTTTGGTTTTCCTGCATTCCTAGTGGACATTTTGCATACTACTTATTCCTCGTGGAACTTGACTTCTTTGGATACCTACTTCTACTTTGGATACCTACTTGGATACCTACCTAGATGCAAGTTTTTCGATTTGCTCCTCCCATTATCACATCCATACTATTGGTATCTTCTTCTCATATGTGTTCACTGATATTAATATTTTGATTTGTAATTAACCATGGTAATTATAGTTCTGACCGGTGCCCCTCTTTAAAGACTGCAAAGAGGGTCGTGTAGATACTTCGGTTGATTTGACTTGGAATACCCAAATAGTGCTCGTGTTCAAGAAAGTGTGTGTTCGGAATGAGAGATGTCAAATGTATCGAACAATAAGTACCGATAATCTGACAAAACAATTCTAAGACTCGATGGTGAATTATTGGTGCAATACGAATCTCTTAGTAGGTAGTTTACTTGTCTTTTCAAGAAGGCCCGATGGAGGATTTTAATTTTTTTGATACTGCTTTCAAATTCATTTTCAACACTTTTTATGTAGACTTCTGTGAGATTAATGTAGTTACTAGTTTGTAAGCACAAATGTGTATGCATCAAGTAGGCAATAGTGCAATACTAAACTAAACTACATAGATGTATGTACAAGTAATTGTTGAAATAAAAATCAAGGAGTAAATTGATCATTTTTTATTGTCACTTGATTTGTTATATATTATTTATCAATTTAAACCTTACAATTTATTACAAGAAGAGTAACATTGGACGGTTTTTTGATGATTATGATAGGTAGGCAACATATAATTTAATTTGAAACTAGTAAGGTACACTCGGCACAACAAAAATTGATCAGTGAACGAATGTGAATTACTGCTCAAGAATTACATACCAATCAAAGCTTGTTATTATCATTGAAATATGAGGTCACCTAACTGAATTAGAGTGAGACAAGGAGATTGCTGACTTGGGATTTACTTCTGATGGTGTGATCTAGCATTTATCATTCAATCAGATTTACTGAACGATCAGAGAGTTATCGGCCGATATCACTGCACAGTGTTTGTTACAAGCTAATGGAAAGAGTTATGTATAAAAGGGTCAGCGATATGATATTGGACGTTATTCCACCAGAACAAGCTGGCTTCAGACCTTCCCGAAATCAAGAGGATCAAGTTCTTGCTCTAACCACTTCATTGAAGCAGGGTTTGAGCAGCGCCTGAAGGTGGGAGCTGTGTTCGTGGATCTTACAGCTGCATATGACACAGTCTGGAGAAAAGGACTTGTATGTAAATTCTTGAAGGTCGTTAAGTGCAAGAAGATGACCCATTTCCTGAATATGATGCTTTCGGATAGATTGCTCCAGGTAGTGATGGGTGATAGTCGCAGTAAGTTGAGGAGATTAAACAATGGCCTCCTGCAAGGATCAGTCTTGGCGCCGCTATTATTCAATCTTTATATAGCGGACCTTCTGGAGACTTACTCGAGACGATTTGCGTATGCCGATGATCTGGCCATTGCCACGCAGCACATGTGTACAGAGACCATCGAGAGTACCCTTAGTGAAGATATGGAGACGTTAAGCAAATATTTTAAGATGTGGAGACTAACTCAGAGCGTGACAAAGACGGAGAGCAGTTACTTTCATCTAACTAACCAGCTGGCTACAACTCACCTCAAAGTCTTCCTTGACGGAAAACTTTTGCCGTTCAATCCTAGCCCGAAGTATCTTGGAGTGGTATTGGATAGAAGCGTGTCATATAACAAACACCTGACTGACGTCTCAGCGAAACTTAGGACTAAGAACAAAAACATCATTTCCAGGCTTGCTGGTACATCCTGGGGTGCATCGGCTTCCGTATTGCGAACATCAGCCATGGCTTTAGTATATTCCACAGCAGAATATTGTTCCTCGGTGTGGTTAAACAGCCATCACACCAAAAAGGTTGACACTGTTCTCAATCAAATAATGAGAATTATAAGCGGCACCATTAAATCAACTCCACTATATTGGTTGCCAGTGTTAAGCCACATAGAGCCACCACACGTTAGAAGGACCATAATCTGCTTAGGGAGTATGACAAAATTAAAACAAATCTGAGTCTTCCAATACATCAAGATTTATTACTCGGATACCACCGCCTCAAATCGAGGCACCCACCCACGGAACTTGCAGGGAAACTGGATTCTGATGGCTACAGCGGCATGGAGATTTGGGAAAGGAAGTTTAGTACCAAGGCCCCGAAGCTTGGAAATCTATTTTTAAAGATCGTGGCCGGGATGACCTTGAATTTCACCGCAGAATCTGGACATTTCTCAACAGAATACGAACAGGTCACGGTCGTTGCAACTATTTCCTGCACTTATGGGGCATGAGATCGTCGCCGGAGTGTGATTGTGGGGAGGAGGTACAGACCATGCTCCACATCAGAAGCGAGTGTCCTTTAAGAGCTTATGGTGGGAGTCAAGATGATTTCATTGAACCATCACAAGACGTGTTTCAGTGGCTACAAGATCTTGATATACATTTATAGAATTAAATATAATTAGGTTATGAGCTTTATTTTAGTTTATGTTTATATTTTATATCTTGACAACCATCTTCGTTATGTTGGACTATTAGCTTATTACTGTTTAAACTTTCTTTTAACTTTGATGTACTGCCATAAATAATAATCCATCCCTGGTTCCAACTGAATTGGTACAGTAAACCCTCGTTAATTCGAATTGAAGGGGACCCAAAAAATCCCAGTTCGAATTAAAAAAGTTTAAAATATATAAAAAAAAAAAATAAAAATTAGTACATACCTACTCACTGTATTAATATGAATATAACGCGATGTATTTTCATTATTTTTTGCCTTCAAAAGCTAACTCGCACTATATACGCGGCCAAATGCTTTCAAAATCTTGAATGAAGTTTGAATATTCCCGCCTAAAGTGTTCCAGGGTAGGCAAACCAGTATACTAATGGCGTTTTCCATTGGGTGCTCCGTACTGCTCCAGCTCGCTCCGGGAGCAGGTAGTCATATTCCATTGGAAATCGAGATCGCTCTCGGCTCGCTCCCGGATCGACTTCTCTTGCTCCGGATATTTCGACGGAGCGGTCGAGAGCAAGGCGCGAAAACGAGATATTTCAAATAACTCGACGGTCGTTGTTAACAAGAATAAGTAATGAATCCAGTGATAAGTAGTCATATAACTTAATACAATTCATTAATAATATTGTATTTATAATATATTCGCCCATCCGTACAATTTAGTGATGTAATTACACGAATATTGATGTTAAAGTAAATCTAACCTCAGTTGAAACATCAACTCACCCGCCATTAAAAAGCGTTTTCGTATTCCATTGGGAGCAGTTCTAGAGCAGCTCTGGGGCGGAGCATGACGTCAGAGGCAAAATCCAGCTCGATCCGAGAGCAGCCCAATGGAAAACGCCATAACAGACTAGACCTACACTTCCCCCACCCCAACACAACAGAGAGCAGTTTGACTACTCTCTTTGTGACGTGACGCCATTGGAAACATTGGAAATGTGTAGTTTGAGTTTGATTTTTCGAAGTTTGTTCGCGATTATTTTGTCAATCCTTTTGCAAAGTTCGAATTAAAACAACTGTATGCAAGTTATAACATGGGCTGGGACCAAAATTCAGTTCGAATTTCGAAATAACCTAAAATTCGATTTATCAAAATTATTTAACATTGTAAAGCCTATACTGAACACTGGGACCATCCACCTAGTTCGAATTTACCCCTAAATTCGAATTATTGAAGTTCGAAATAATGAGGGTTTACTGTACTGCCATAAGCTAAATAAATAAATTGAACGATCAATTTTAGTTGTGCCAAGTGACCTTAGTAAAATACAAATTATTAACTAAAACATACCTACATCTTACATCTTGCATTCCTATTATGTACAATGAAAATTACATAAATTATAGATCTTCAAAAGATAGCTTCACTGACTCAATGAAGAATACATTTTCCATTTCATGGACTATGAAAAAGGCACAGATTGGCATCAGGTAATTTAATTGTTTAACATAAATAAGTGAGGTAGGTAACTATTGACTAGGCACTATTACTTACTGACTGAGTAGTAGGAGAGATGCTCTGACAAATATTCGTTTCTTCGGTGCTCGGCTGAATAATCGAGCTTCTCGGGTCTGACGTTGAGCAGATAGAGCTGTGGGCGGATGATATTTTGTAACCGTTAACACTTTTAACTTCCCGGGCAGTAATGTCTGGGAAAGGTAGCTACTACTAACTAAGTAGCTAGGAAGCATTACAACGTAATAAATCATGATTGCCCGAGTCAAAAAGTTAACGGATTGCTACTAGCTTCAAGTGACAAACTAATATTAAAATATGGAGAATTCTATTGACAGATATATTATGCTTTTCAAACACCTTGGCCCAAACAAGATCAAGTTTTCAGGAAAACCTCCACTGTTGAAGAAATACATTTTATTTCTAAAAAAAATCAGTTTGAGTTAGACATGTAAGTAAGTAATTAAGGTATTCAACATCTTCTAAATTCAATGTGAAGTGCAAGAAAAAAAATCTTCCCATTCAATGATGGATTGAAAACTGATTCCGTCAGCTATTTGTTTAAAAATACGGCTATTTTTC
This sequence comes from Leuctra nigra, assembly GCA_934045905.1. Classification (NCBI taxonomy): domain Eukaryota; kingdom Metazoa; phylum Arthropoda; class Insecta; order Plecoptera; family Leuctridae; genus Leuctra; species Leuctra nigra. The sequence continues at coordinate 36,352,674 of OW203768.1, forward strand.
TGATTTACTCCGAACTATGCAAAGTGGAGCTTGTTTCTGTATCTAACCCTTCATGTCATTAAGATTGGTCATGTCATGTTCCATGAGCATGCTCGGACAGATAGAAGCAAGAAACTTACATGATCATTGTTTGAGACATTCCGACTGTGGTAGCTCGGAGCTAGTTCCGGCAGGGCCTTGGTTCTCAGCATGATCCTCTCCTCAGACAGACTGACTTTCTGTTGGACGCAGCGCCTCTCGCGTTCTGCCACCAGATCGAGCTGGCGTTGCACGTCGACGGCGCGCTGCATGAGCTCGTCCTCCCGAGCAGCCACCTCGGCCAGCGCTGAGAACCGACACAAAAGTGTAAATCGCTGGGGGTGTGTGGAGGATGTGAGGGAGGGGGCAATACCCCTCCCCCTAAGCCTAATCATTAAGGCTACCTATTCTCTATCTTTTTTGATCTCGTCACGACCAAATTCATGTCACTGTCATTAAGATAGCATTACCTACTCCAAAATGAATTTGGTTGCGATAAGATCAAAAATAGTATAGTGGTTCATAAAACTTATGAAAAAAGTTTTAGAAGAGAGTACAAGTTACTAGTTGATTCAGAAAGTCTTCTTTAACTAGAAACCTATGACTATATTCATAATTAATTTTTAAAATCAATTGCATAGATCTGTTGACAAGCTACAACAACAAGTGTGGGGCAGTGTTCTTGGGGATTTGTTCTGAACTTTCAGAGTGAGTTCAAAAGTTTTTGAGTTTTCTCCAGTACTCTCTTGCAGAGCTACATCTACTCTCCAAACGTGCAGGATTGTAATCCATGACAGTATGAGCAGTGTTGGGGAGGAACTAGTTTCTAGGAACTAGTTCCTTTTTTAGGAACTTTTAGGGGAACTTAGTTCCTTTTTTTTAAAGGAACGTAGGAACTAAAGAGTTCCTTTTGTAACGAACTTAGGAACTTATTTTACGTTATCTTTTAAGTTCCTTTCGAATAGAAATATAGTATCTTATGACACGATTTAAACAGAATTTATAACGAATAATGACCCATTTTTGTGTCTTTCTAAATTTACCTGATTTCAGAAAATATACTACTTGATCGCTTCGCTCACTCAATTTAGAGAAGAGTAATTTTAAAAAACGGGTGGTTTTTGGAGGGCATTGTAACTTAAAAGGAACTTAGTTCCTTACTGGTAACTTTCCAGTTCCTTTATTTCAAAGGAACTAGGAACTGGAACTAGTTCCTTTTACAACAAAGGAACTGGAACTGGAACTAGTTCCTTTTTTTGAGGAACTTGCCCAACACTGAGTATGAGATGGTGAAGTGATGAGATGATGTAAAAGGCCTAGGGTAGAAGTATAGAAGTACAAAACATTTTTGGCAGAATGTACAATTAATTAGGTATCTAATTTCCAGAACAATCAAGATCTGATAAACCAATTGGTAGGAGGAAAATGTGTAATCCCTACCTGTTGTCATCCTCCTGTGATGATATATGTAACCTTGTGAGTTCCAGTAGAGGACGCTAGGGGCGACAGTATTAAACATGACTACTGATCAACAAGACGTTTACTTTCCGTTGTGCAACCAACTCATTCTCTAATCCAATCCTCTTACTATTATAAGTGAACTATAATAACACATAGTGGCAAGCGGCTACAACGGGAGCTTCTGAAATTACGATAAGAGCAGTGCTTAATTTGGGCGTAAGCCCGGCTTACCCACCTTTTTTAGAGGGTAAGCCGGGCTTACGCACCTTTTTGAGCGAGCGTAGCGAGCGTCACCACGGTACTCTTACAGCACTTTCTCTGTGTGTATTTTTTTTTTTTTTTTTTTTTGTGTTCACTGCCCAGGTCAAACAGCACAACCAATCGATCTGAAATTTTGCACATATGCTAACGTAATCTATGCGGTCCCTGGGATCGTTTTTGAATGGGCTCATGTGATTGGTTCAAATTTAAAAAAAAATATCTTTCGATTGGTAGTTCCGATCAATTTAAAATTTTGACAAGTCATGGCGACCAACATTGTACCCAATCTTACAAAGTTTCAGCCAAATCCTCTCATTGGTTAAAATTTAAAAAAATCTTTTATGTCATTTTTTAAATTTAAACTTGAACCGTATGACTGATCAACTTAAAACTTTGCATGGTCATTGGGACTAACATTATCTGCATTTTTAACAATTTTCAGACTAATCTATGTTTAAATCCAAAAGTTATTGACGTTTTACGGACATTTTGCGTGTTGGCTGTCAAATTTCTCGAAAATGTTGATCACGGCTAATTCGACTCTTTATAGTTCCAAGGTAGTTAGAGTAGAAACTTTCAAACGTATGAAACTGATATGACCGTTCAAAAGATCGTCTAATATTGTGTAAGTACACACAATAATATCATATGAGTGGTCCCAGGTCTATTTTTTTTAAGAGATCCTGTGATTTTTGAATATTAACGAGGAACAGTTCAATCAGAAAGGTTCAAAAGGTTCAAGCTTTGCATGGTTATTGAGACTAATGTTTTAGGACAATTTTGAGATTTTTATACTTGAGTCTGACGAAATTCAATAATTATTGGCTTTTAATGATATTTTCGATAGACATAATTTCGGTTCGAGGTGTTGCGCCTGTCCATGCTCGCTCATCAACGCGTTACACAGAGCGTTTTCCTAGTTATAAAATTATTATCTTTATTATTAATAACACTGTTAAATACAACACATTTGGTCGCCCTCTTCAAACTTATTTTTCGTGGAGATAAAAATTGATTCAAATACTTTACAAAAGCGCAGAAACGCACCAAATTCATTCCAGAAATTCAAAAATTTTCCGGAGCTGTGCGCCCCGGACCCGTGTTCTTCTGGAGGGCCCTCCCCCCAGACCCCCCATTGATTCCGTACGGCAATGCGTTTCCCATGACAATTGTGGAGTGGGCTTACCCCAAGATAGGTAGAATATATGGGATACTCTAGAGATCTTGGGCTTACCCACCTTTTCTAATACAAATTAACCACTGGATAAGAGGAATACGGAAAGTTTTCAAAGAATTCGCATCAAGATGACTGGTGGAACTACTAACACGGGCGTGGCAACAACGTCAGGAACCGGCATCGCGACAGCAGCCAACAACGCAATGTATCAGGTATCACCACCTGAGGTTTTTACATTTAAAGCCGAAGACTGGCCTAGTTGGAAACGGCGATACACACGATTTAGGCAAACTTCAGGCCTACATCTAAAAGCACCGGCAGATCAGGTAAATGACCTAATTTATCTGATGGGTGACAAGGCCGACGACCTTGTGGCCTCATTCAATCTCACCTGAAAACACAAGTATTCTATGATTTCGTTCGGCGTTTTTGAGTCCCATTTCATCCCCAGAAGAAACATAATCTACGAGAGAGCAAAGTTTTTTCAGTGTTGCCAGGCTGAAAATGAACCTGTAGATGAGTTTATATCGTCTTTATATAAGCTTTCGGAACATTGTGAATTCGGACCAATGAGAGACGAGCTTATTAGGGACAAGATTGTTGTCGGAATAAGAAACAGGCGCTTGAGCGAGAATATGCAGCTCGATTCTAACCTTACTCTTGAGAAAGCTGTCCTCCAGGCTAGACAAGCAGAGGAAGTGAAGAGGCAACAGGGAGAGCTTCACGCCGAGTCACACGTCAACAAGGTATCTACGTCAAGACGTCCGCCGCATCCGAGCAATAATCAACATCCGAGCAATTATCAAGGTAACAAAAATTACCATAAATCATCTCAGAATATTGGCGACAAATGCAAGTGGTGTGGCAAATCACCTTCACATCCACGCTCAGCATGTCCAGCCAGGAATTTCACTTGTTTCAAATGCGGAACAAAGGGTCACATGGCAAGTGTTTGTCAACAAAAACACAAGAAAGTTCAGGAAGTCCAGACTTTGCAAAAAGGTCAGCCTCAGTCAACTCAAGGTCAGAGCAACTCAGTTGATGCATTGTCATTTGTCAGCCCAACTAAGATCCTTTATAGGAGGTGTGAACAAGGGTTCTGAGGTAGACAGTAAATGGAGAATACCCATACAAATCGAAGGTCACACAATAACCTTCAAGGTAGATTGTGGTGCGGAGGTTACTGTAATCCCGTCTAACCTTCCGCTACTCCGTGATCGTCAACTCGAAAAGTCAGACCGACAACTTTACGGTCCAGGTCAAACTCGACTCAACTGCTTAGGTATGTTACGCCTTCCTTTAAAATACAAGGACAAGACTTCAGTGCAGACTGCATACGTGCTGCATGGGCAACAGACTCCACTCCTAGGCATTCCGAATATCGATGCTTTTAATGTCATCAAGTTTATAGACGGCATTCAATCTACAAACGACGTTAAAGCTCAGTTCCCAAGCCTGTTCCAGGGCTTAGGCACGATTCCAGGTGAATACAAGATTCAACTCGTTCCTGGAGCTCAGCCATTCGCTTTGACGTCACCGCGATCAGTTCCGATCCCACTCCGGGATGAAACTAAACTCGAACTCGACCGCATGGAGAAGAACAACGTCATCACCAAGGTAAAGAGCTAATTGCAGCTGACATGCTCTCACGCAACTCAATAGCTAAACCAGAGACATTCGACGCGGAGCTAGAAGACGAAGTGGCAGCATACGTCCAGCTGGTGATCGACGAGCTTCCAGCCACTGATGTCAAGTTGGCGCTCATCATACAACATCAGCATCAGGACGAGACATGCCAACTCTTGAAAGACTGTGTCAACGGATGGCCAGATCCGAAGAAACTCGATGTACGCGTCAAGCCGTATTACCCCCATCGCAACGACATTGCTGACCAAGGTGGAATCCTTATGCTTAGCAACAGAATCATCATTCCCGCAAACCTGCAGAAAAATGTCCTAGGTCATCTTCACGAGGGACATCAGGGAATCACGAAGTGTCGAGCCAGAGCCCGTCAGTCTTGCTGGTGGCCCGGATTATCAACGCAGATCGAGGCGATGATCCGTTCCTGCCCGCAATGCGTGCAGCACAATAGCAACAGGCGCGAGCCGCTCGTGAGCTCGACCTTGCCAGAACGTCCATGGCAGAAAGTAGCAGTAGATCTATTCAAAGAGGCAGGTCAGTGGTACCTATTAGTAACTGACTACTTATCACGTTGGTATGAAGTCCGATTGCTCGTTGATCAACGAGCGACCACTGTCATTACGCTTCTGAAAGAAATCTTTTGTCAATTTGGCATTCCCGAATTGATACGTAGTGATTGCGGAACGCAGTTCCAAGTGTTGGAAACATCAGAGTTTGCTCTATTCGCTTAGGATTATGGATTTGTCCACGTTCGCAGCAGTCCATATTTCCCGCAGAGTAACGGCTTCGTAGAAGCAGGAGTGAAGATTGCCAAGGCCCGCATGTCAAAATCTAGCGATATCTTCAAGGCATTATTGGCATACCGCTCTACACCACTCTCCTGTGGCTTTAGTCCAGCTCAACTCCAGATGAACCGACAAATTCGTTCTACTCTTCCGTTACCGCCTTCCCAATTAATACCACCGATTGCCCTCAATCGCGAGCGTCAGGAAAGAGAAGAAGAGCTACGGTCCAAACAAAAAGCAGATTACGATCGCCATCACGGTGTTCGGGAACTGTCTGAACTCAAACCAGGACAGAACGTCTGGATCATCGATTTACGAAGACACGGAACCATCATACGCAGGTCCGAGGAACCAAGGTCATACTTAATAGAAACAGCCCTCGGAACCGTTCGCAGAAACAGATACCATCTTCTCGTAACGGGGTATACTCCACCTCCGATACGCATCCCTGGGGAAGATCGTCCGCCTGTATAAGAAGGACCACCCCACGTACCAAAAGAGAACGAGACGCAGCAGCAGCAAGATACTGAGCCTATTCCAATCAATACGGGACCCTCCAGCCCATACATTACTCGCGCTGGGAGGCCAATCAAGAAACCAGTAAAATTGGACTTGTAATCTTTTTAATTTATTATGTTCCATAACGCGATACGGCTACGGGGAAGACAGGTCTGAGTCCATCATAGACTACGTGTGTGTAGGAGGAAGTTTAAAGGAGGGAGTAGTGGATGTTAGGGTTTGTCCGTCAGTATCACTCGACAGTGATCATCGCCTGCTGGAATGTACGTTGAGGGTGCAAGTACAGAGGCCAGTAGCAACTGCCTCACACAAAAGAATCAAAGTGTGGAAATTGCAGGACCCGGCGGTGAAGAATGAATTCTGTCAAGTGATAAGGAGCAGGGAGCCAGTGGGGGAGTTGCGAGATGTAGAAGAGGAGTGGGAGGACTTCAGGAATTGCTCTGGTCAAGGAGGCTGAAACATTGTGTGGAAGATCAGGGGGTAAAAGGAAGGAGAAGGAAACAAGATGATGGAACAGTCGAGTCAAAGAAGCAGTGAGAGAGAAAAGACAAGCGTGGCAGAATTATGAGCTACAGAGAACTGTGGAGAATGAACAACGGTACAGAATATGTAGAAGAAATGTCGGAAGTATTGTTGTAGAGGAAAAGGAAAAGTCGATGGAAGATTTAGCAGGAAAATTAGTGAAAGATTTTGAAGGAAACAAGAAGATGTTTTATGGATTGATCAAAGGCAAAAGGGGAACAAGAGAGGAATTAAAGAGTATGAAGGATAACAACGGGGACCTAGTATGTAACGTTGAAGAAATAAATAGTCTGTGGGGAGAGTACTTCGAGAATCTCCTAAATGTAGAAAAGGAACGGGGGATACCAGTGGAGGAAGGAGAGCAGCAGTTTGGAGAGGAAGTGGAAGAAAGTGGAATGGATGATGATCTTACTGAAGTGGAAATAACAAGAGCCCTCAAAGAGATGAAGAATGGCCGAGCACCAGGCATTGATGAGGTGACGATAGAGATGGTGAAAGCAGCGGGGGATGCGGGTAAAAAATGGCTCTACCGTGTGATTAAAGCAGCGTGGAAGCAGAAGAAGATTCCGAGTGACTGGGAGAAAGGGGTAATTGTCCCTCTTTTCAAGAAGGGGGATCGCAAGAAATGCAGCAATTATAGGGGAGTGACATTACTATGCCAGTGTGCAAAGGTGTTTGAAAAAATAGTGGAGTGTAGATTGAAGAATTGCGTGGAAGATGAGAGAGGAGCAGTATGGATTTAGGAGAGGGCGGTCTACAATTGACGCAATTTTCACTGTGCGTCAGATGATGGAGCAGCAGTGGGAGAAGGGTCAAACTATGCATATGGCCTTCTTGGACTTGGAGAAGGCATATGATAGGTTGCCAAGGGAAAGAGTGTGGGAGTGTCTGGTAAAGAGAGGAATAGGCAAGGAGTTGGTTGAGCGGATCAAAAGTATGTACCGGAACAGTGTGAGTTGTGTGCAGTCGGGAGTGGGGAGATCGAAATGGTTTAGTATTAGTGACGGGCTTCGGCAAGGGAGTGTTCTATCACCAATGCTGTTCGTCATAGTAATGGACGAGTTGCTGAAGAAAGTGGAGCCAAATGAGGGGGATGATTCCACTGATCTCCATGTACTTCCACTTCGTTCCGTGGATTGCGCATTGAATCCTTTTAGCATTAGTCCCAGTGAAGTCGAAAATACATTAAATAAAATGTTCCTTTTCAAGGTCATCAATGTATAACAGCCTTTTACACGATCTAAATCATTTCTAAAATCACTTTGAATCAACTAAATAATTACTTTAGTCATTGTTTACTAGTTAATGAACACGTTTTAGTTACATTAGTTATAATTTGTTATAAATCCGCAAAGTTATTACAGCGACGACATAGAAAATGTTGACTTCACTCGCATAGCATTGATAAGCAATCCACGTGTTATATATCAGTGGATGATACACGTACACTAATTTATGCGGATGATGTGGTGGTGTGGGGAGAAACTAGGGAGGAAGTGCAGTTAAAGATTGATAAGTGGAGTGAAGAGACAGAGAAGATGGGTTTGAGAATAAGCAAAGAGAAGAGTGAAGTAATGACAATGGAACGGAAGAAAATAAGACAAGGACATGCCAGAATCAAGATGAGAGATGGATGGTTGAAGGAAGTAGAGGAATTTAAGTACCTGGGGAGCCTGCTCACCAACAAGGCAAAAGTAGATAGAGAAGTACAGGAAAGAAGAAGGAAAGCGGAGTGCTTCTATCAGGTAGTGAGGAAGTTGCTTTGGCATGAGAAGTTTCCAAAAGTGTGTAAAATGATATTGTATAAAATGTATTTCCTGCCAATTCTAACATACGGGGCAGTGACGTGGTCAGCGGGAGGACAGGAAATGGATCAGCTTCAGGCAGCGGAGATGAAGTTCTTGAGGAGTGTGAAGGGAGTCACAAGAATGGACAAGATCCGAAGTAAGAAGATAAAAAGTGAGCTGGGGGTAGAGAGACTGGGGTTTAAATTGGCAGAGAGAGGCTTCGGTGGTTTGGCCACATGAAAAGGATGGGAACAGGGCGAGTGCCACAGCGGGTGTTTGAGTCGGCTACTTCGGGACCACGTAGAGTAGGAAGACCAAGAGAGAGGTGGATTGGAGTTATTAAGGACGATGTTTTGGAGAGAGGGGGAAGTTGGAGTGAGTTGGAGGCTGAGAGACAGTGGGAGGACAGAACAAGGTGGAGGCAATTTGTGGAACAATTGGAAGTGGAGCAGAAGAAGACGAGGAGGAGATGCCAGGCAAGGCCAGCCGGTCTCCAGTAGTCCTGCGGCCAGTGGCGTGCACTCAATGGAAGCAAGGGAAGCATTGCTTCCCCTTCCTTTTCCATTCCAACAATATTAAAATATAATAATTATATGTATAATAATTTAATCTTTTTAGAAAAATATTCATCACTTAATACTACTTATAGAATTCTTATTACGAACACAAATGTCACCACTTTCGCTCTGATTTCAAAGTAAACGCGGTTTCTAAGATGGGAGGTGGGCAAGGCGCGTGCGCACGCATACACTTGCCTCGGCTCGGCAGTCGGCCGGCTCCAAGGGATTCACTTTTTTTTTCTTCCAATCCCTCGCTCTCTATACGGGAGTTACGGGGGCATTAGGTGATTTGCCTACAATCAAATATGTTAATCTGCAGCCACCTGAAAGTATTGTCAATAATAAAAACTTATTTTGCCATGATAATAACATTATTTGCCGGTCTAAACACAAAGCATTTCTGTGTAAAATATGTCTATTACTGCAGGCGTATTCTAGCCAAGGGAAGCAAATCGAGAGTTGCATCCACGTCCGAACGCAGCCGAACTACTCCCGAGTTGACACGATTGGAACGAACATGTGATCGGTCGGTGACAGTGCTCAAGAGCGGTTGAATTTCAAAACTTGTAATATCTACAAAATATTGCAGTTTCGGATTCTCAGTTCAGTTTACGCATTTCTACAAAGTTTTTGTATATCTGTATTTGCCCTCGTATTTGCCTTCAAAAAACTAATGATTAATAATATATCGCGACCCTGCTTCCAACTATTGTCGGGTCAGGGGGTGGGATGATCCCACCAATGTTCTAGGGCACTTGTGTTCTCAGAGCCGACTTGCCAAGTCCGACACTCCACACTTCTTCAATCTCTTCTTCCACTTCTTCAGCCTCCTCCCTTTCCACCAGTTCCCTCCATCTCTCTCTGTCTTCCCACCACTTCTCTGTTGTAATTACTCCCCAACACTCTCCTCTTTCTTCTGCAGCTGCCTCTATTCCGTTGATCCATTAGGTTCTAGGTCTTCCTGCCTTTCTTCTGACACCCATGGCTGCACGCTCTGCCTCTCTACATGGTATCCTCTCTTTTCCCATCCTCTTCATATGTCCGTACCATCTTAGCCTCTCTTTTCCAAGTTTAAATCTAAGAGATTCCACTTCTAGGTCTTTTCTAATCTTTGCACTCCTCACCTTGTCCATCTTCGTCACTCCTGCCACACTTCTCAGGAACTTCATTTCTGCAGCCTGCATCTTCATTTCTTCTTTCCCTCCCATTGGCCAAGTTACTGCTGCATATATTAAGATTGGTACAAAGTAGGTTTTGTACAGTAATATCTTACACCTCTGTGGTACATCTTCATTCCATAGTAGCTTCCTTACACTCTGGTAAAACACTTCTGCTGCTCTCACCCTCCTCTCGATCTCCCTGTCCACCTTTCCATCCTTTGCCAATACACTACCTAGATATTTAAACTCGTCTTTTTCCGTAAGTTCCTCTCCTCGCATCTGCATCCGGCACCGTGTCTTCTGTTGCCTTTCCATAACCATGGTTTCGCTTTTTTCTCTACTGATTTCTAGTCCATATTTTGCTGTCACTTCTTCCCACCTGTTGAGTTTCTCTTGCAACTCTTCCTCGGTCTCTGCCCACACAAGAACGTCGTCTGCATATATGAGTGTGCGGGTGTCCTCTTGGTCCTCCGGCTCAACCTCTCTCAGCATCTCATCCATTACTACTGTAAATAATGTTGGTGACAATACACTCCCTTGCTTCAGTCCCTCCCTCACTTCGAACCAGTCCGTTTTTCCCACTCCCGTCTGCACGCAACTACTGTTCTTCTTATACATACTTTGGATTCTTTGTATCACTCCACTGTCCACACCCTTCTTCTCTAGGCACCGCCACACTTCTTCTCTTGGCATTCTGTCGTACGCCTTTACCAGGTCCAGAAATATCATTCTCATCCCGTTCCCTTTCTCCCATCGGTCTTCCATGATTTGTCTCACTGCAAAGATGAGGTCAATCGTTGACCGTCCTCTTCTAAAACCGTATTGTTCTTCTCTTAGTATACTCTCAATACTCTCAGCCACCCTCCTTTCGATGATCTTTTCATAAAATTTAGCTGTTTGGCACATCAAGGTTACTCCCCTGTAGTTGCAGCATCGCTTTCTGTCCCCTTTCTTAAAGATAGGAATAAGTATTCCCTTCCCCCAATCTTCTGGGACATCACACTGGGTCCATGCTGCATGAATTACCCGGCAGAGCCACTCAATTCCCTTCTGCCCTGACGCTTTCAGCATCTCGACACTGACTTCGTCCATTCCTGGGGCTTTTCCATTCTTCATCTTCTTTAGCATTTCTTTCACTTCCATCTGTCCTGGTATTTCACCCGCAACCCCCTCGCTTTCCTCTACCATTCTTCGGTTTGTCTCTCTGTCTTTCCTTTGTACTGCCTCTCCCTGAAGTAGCTCCTTAAAGTAGCTCCACATTGTTTTTATCTCCTCCGGTCTGTTTGTGAAACCACCATCCTCCTTCTTCATTATGGTTTGAGTCTCCCCCGTATGTCGTTTCGCCTTGATTAGACTGTACAGCAGTCTCTTATTTCCATCAAAGTCTGTCTCCAACCTGTTTGCAAACTCTTGCATTGATATTTTCTTCTCCTCCTCTACTATCATCTTTACAATTCTCTTGCTTTCCCCGTAGTCCCTGATGTTTTCTTCCGTATGGGACTCTTCCTTCCTTCTCCATGCCTCCTTTTTCCTCCTCACTGCCTCTCTCACCCTTTCATTCCACCATGGTGTTTCTTTCCTTCTCTTTTTTCCTCCAGCTCTCCCACAGGTCTTTTCAGCTATGTCCACTAGAGCTGCTTTAAATGCACACCATTCTTCATCCACTCCACCTAATGCTCCCTCTGGTGCCCTCTCTGCTATCTCTCTTCTGAACTCTTCCCTGACTTCTTTCTGTTGCAACTTCCATACCTTTATCCTGGGTGCTTTGACTTCCGTTACGGTCCTCTTTCGTCGCTCTATTTCTACCTTTGCCACCAGCAATCGATGGTTGCTGCCTAGTGCGACTGATGGTAGCACCTCCACATCTCTCACCAGTCTCCCCATATCTCTGCTGACACATATGTAGTCTATAACTGATTCCCATCTCTGATTATCAGCTCCATATCCATATCTCGTTATCTTCTGAGCTCTTCTTTTCATAAACCATGTGTTTGTGATTTTCATTGAGGTTCTTGCACACCACTCTAACATCTTCACTCCTTCAGTGTTTCTTTACCCCAGCCATGTGGTCCCATTACCTCTTCGCAGTCCTTCCGCTCCTCTCCTACCATGGCATTAAAATCCCCCATCACCCATACCTCCTTTGCTTGCACCATCTCATCTAGTTCAACCCAGAAAATGTCTTTTTCTTCGGTAGATCTTCCAGACTGAGGTGCATACACCTGTATCAGGTGCCGCACGCTGCTTCCTATTACGATACTGATTCCGATCATCCTGTCATTCACGGCATTTACATCCAGGATGTCACCAGCGTAACGGGGGCTTACCACAAAACCCACTCCATTTCTTCCCTCTTCCCCTCCCGACCATATCAACTTGTAGTCCCCTCTGAGCCTCTTCTCCCCCTTTCCCCTCCACTTTGTTTCACTTAGCCCCAGCAGGTCTATCTTTCTCTCCTCCATCATGTCCACTATCTCTTCCAATTTCCCTGTTAGTGTAACTATATTGAGTGTCCCCACTTGCATTGTTTCTCCTTTACAACACTTGTGTCTTTTCATTAAGTTCCGTCCTCTTGCGCTATTGCTTCTGGTACCATTATTTACACAGTTCTCTTCATTGCTTGTCTCCATAGAAACCCGTCTTGCCCTTGCTACCTCACTCCGTTCCACACCCACCTTGTCCGAAAACCCGTTTCTCTCTTATTAACACTCCGCACTGATTTTCCTCCAAGTCCCCAGCACTCTCGCAACACTCTCCCTGCCTCGTACTCCCATTTTATAATGTCTTTCATGTACCCTGGTACGAAGGGTACATTTAGAAACTCCCCGGCTTCTGTTGCCACCACTTGTTGCAGCCTCTCATTTAGGCAACCACCTGCCACACTCTCTAGGCTGCACACTACCACCCTGGTTTCTCGTCCATATGCTGTTTTCGTTTCCGCCACTAGGTCACCAATGTCTTTCATTATTTCCTCTTTGTTCCTTCCCTCTCGTACTTCCTTGTTCCCCACTTTCAACATAATGGTGGCATTCTCGGTGTTTTTGCCATAATATCCTTCTTTCATCCTTCGTGCCATTTCAACTATTCTAATTCCTCGGTCTGTTTTGGCTCTGTTTCCATTTCCCTTGCAAAACTCTCCGGCTTGCCTTCCCCTCACATCTCCCATTAGGATTGTCTGTGACATACCTGGTCCTTGCTGACGGTTCTCTGGCATCTCCTCTTCTTGTACTCTCTCCCTATCTATCCCAACCATCCCAATGTTCTTTTGCCTGACCCCAGTTATTTCGCTTATGTCGCTGCTGCCGTTGCCCTGTTCATGTGGCTCGCTGATGTCGCTGTTGCCGCTGTCTTGTTCATGTGGCTCGCTGATGTCGCTGCTGCCGCTGCCCTGTTCATGTGGCTCGCTGATGTTGCTGCTGCCGCTGTCCTGTTCATGTGGCTCGCTGCTGCCGCTGCCCTGTTCATTGGGCTCGCTGATGTTGCTGCTGCCGCTGCCCTGTTCATTGGTCTTGCTGATGTTGCTGCTGCCGCTGTCCTGTTCATGTGGCTCGCTGATGTCACTGCTGCCGCTGTCCTGTTCATTGGGCTCGCTGATGTTGCTGCTGCCGCTGCCCTGTTCATGCGGCTCGCTGATGTCACTGCTGCCGCTGCCTTCATTCCCTTGTGACACTTCTTTACACTTCTGCAATTCATTATATAGGAACGCGTTTTCCTTTTGAAGATTGTCTACTGTCCGTCGTAGACACTGGACACTATCTTCTAAGTCCCATTCCCATATTAATTTATTTGCCCAAAGGTCCCTCCATTCCTCATCACTCTCTTTCAGCGCATCCACTTCCTTCTTTAACTCCTTGAGACATCTTCTCAAGGCTCTAACATCTTCTTCTACTCCTTCTTCTTCTTCTCCTTTTGTCTTCTCATTATTAATGATTGACTGAAGAATTTCTATAGCGTCAGTTTGATACGATTCTTCTTCAAAACCCAGTAGGTCCTCTGTGCTGGACGCATCCAAACTCAACCCTAACCTAACTTCCGCTTTTCCTTGAAATCCTTGAAAATCATCCATAGCTGCAGGTTTAATCACTGCCTTTCTCTAATATAACACTTCAAAATTTCTATTTTACACACACTTGCTACTCACACTGCTCTTAACTATTTATTTTAGCTCAAACACTTAACTTTAGTAGGATCAATACAAAAGGTGTACTACATTATGCCGCCATCTTGGCCATCCAATTTTTATAAAATATAAAAAATTAGTCTGAAAATCCTCCTTTGACCATTTCTTAAATTCAAGTAATCTTCCAAAAAGGTACTTTCAAAATCGTTTTTAACCATCTAAAATTAGTCAAATTTTAAAAAATTCCCTGCGGGGCTAAGCTGGGGGGCAAGCCCCCCAGACCCCCCCTCCGGGTCTGGGCAAATTTCTTTCCTGGCAATTTGCTTCCCTCACTTCAAATGTCACGGCACGCCACTGCCTGCGGCCCTAGTGTTGGTGGGAACACCCACCCTCTGACCCATTAAATTGGAACCAGCGGATAGATTATTATTTATTATTATTATTATGTTCCATTAATTTCTGTTTCATGCTGCTTTATTACTTTAAAAGGGAGATGTGTAATCCCTACCTGTTGTCATCCTCCTGTGATGATATATGTAACCTTGTGAGTTCCAGTAGAGGACGCTAGGGGCGACAGTATTAAACATGGCTACAGATCAACAAGACGTTTACTTTCCGTTGTGCAGCCAACTCATTCTCTAATCCAATCCTCTTACTATTATAAGTGAACTATAATAACACAGAAAACAACATGTCTCATAATATAAAACAAGATTGTGGGGTTGGGAGGTCTTTGTAGTTCCTTTGTTAACAATTACAACAAAAATTTTGTTTAATAATTATATTGTTTATATTCTAACATCATAAAAAGTGAAAATGCATTTATTCTTGTAATGAGTCCCAGACTGATAAAACAGATGTCCGCTCACTGATGCAACTTTCTTGAATACTTATTCATTTGCTAAGCCACCAATCATTGCCATCGTCTTATTTACCTCGGTGACACATGTGGACTCATACCTTGCTTCCCTTGCTCCATGGTCTGGACAGCCATCTGGGACATCTTGCCCAGGTCGTGCGCCTTGGCCTCGAGGTCGCGCTCCGTCTCGGCTAGGCGCTGTTGCTCGGCCGCCAGCCTGCGCTGCTCGGCAGTGAGACGAGAGCGCTCGGTGGCGGCGTCGCGCTCGGCCGCCTGAGCCACTTGCAGCGCGGCCGTCAACTGCGGGTACATAAAATAAAAAAGAAATAAAAAGAACATACACTTAGACAGTCATAGAAGTCTTTGTACTCAAAAAAACTCTCAATACATAATTACAAAACTTTACAACAAATTGCTGGATAAATTTAAAGAAATAAACAAACACTCCGAATTAAAAAAAAATAAAAAATGTTATTAGTAAAAAAGGCTTATTTTTCAATAAGAATTTTCAATGGACAAGTTAGATTAGTAAAATTTCATTTAGGTACTGATTTTAATTTCATTTAGTGTTTATTATTTTTTAGATTTTAGATTGTAAATAGATTATTGCTTAATTATAATTAATATTATTGCTTTCCATATATTCCAATTTAAAGTTTAATCTTTAGGAGTCTATACATACATGTAATAATGTACTGTTTGGAAATAAAATCTATCTATCTACACGGGGCGATGATAAGGATGTGAGAACATTCAATTTTAAAGAAGAACCGAACCCGAACCAAACCTTTAACAGAGTAACAGAACAGGCTTCATTATGCTAGGCTTTGACTTTATACATTTTCTCGGTGTAGGTGTTCCAATTCTGCTTTTATGTTGTGAACAGTCCCTTCGAAGCAAGGAGGTTCACGGAGGAGTCATTTGCCGGGCCGAGTGTTCGAGCGGACCTGGAATTCAACTCCTACTTTGACGTAACTCCATCGGGAATCGCAAGCTGTCATATACAAAGCCCGTTAGAAGAGTTCCAGGACTACTTAGTGAGATGCGGTTTGTTGCATTATTTTATTAAAAGTAAAAATACTAAGGAATGCCCTCCTGGTATCCGATTCTCAATATTTCAAATAGTGGTGAAATTACAGTATTTTGAACACAATCTATTACTCGATTTAAAGCCTGTGATCTCATTTACAATGTATCGCCTTAGACAGCACGGCGGGGAAAGTAGGAGTGGGGGCGGCTTCAATCCTGCTTCAATCTACACAGCGAATGTCCTCTCTAGCAAGTTAGAACCTCCTTGCTTTCAAGCAACAAGCTCTGCTCCACCATTTCAGAATACTGGACTTCAGGTAGACTTCTGACTACTTTCATTAGGTACTTGTTCTTCAAAATTAAAATTTATATATACCGTATTTACTCGCATATAAGCCGCGGGTATATTCAATTATTTAATACCTTGAAATCCTACTGCGGCTTATAATCGCGCGCAAAGACAATGTTTCCCATTTAAATGCCCATCACTTTCTCTGTCCTACTTCGTCACTGCTCAGCTCTGATCCCTGAGTAAATATTATTCTTTTATATGATTAATTTTCCCATGAACATCCCTAGACAAAACAAGTATTTCTTCAGGGCGTGCAAAGGATCGTTTTGTACAAAGTGGTTATTCCAAGAAACTGAAAGCATGAATCTGCCTGCCTGGCCTTGGCGTTCCCCCATCCCCTCGTTCAGTTTCAGAGAAACTACTTTCCCCCACCCCACCAGACCGCATTCCACAAAGGCTCAGTTGGCAGATGGTCGGCAGAATTCCCACCCTCTCTGTCAAGGGCACAGTTGTTGTTTTGTTACTTCGCCAAGTGAAAAGCTCGGAATATTATGACGTGTGGACTTTGCAATTTACATAAACATAGCAAATTAGCATATTGAAATGTTATGGAATTGCTGCCAGACATAAACATAGCATTAGCATATTGAAATGTTATGGAATAAATAGGGCTGTGCAAGTCTCGAAAGTTCTCGAATCTCGAATATGAAACTCCATATCGATCTCGATCATTTGTTCAAATTACCATCTCGAATTTTCAAGTCTCGAGCATATCAACTCCATCAAGATTTCCAATTTTTGTTTATTTTTACAGGACATTGTAAAACACATTGGACATTGTGACATTTATAGTGATTATTAGACATTTATAGTCATTTATTGTTGTCATTATCCAATAATCAAATCATATCAACCTAGTCGAGTAGCATATCAAATGAAAGCTTATCTTTAGAACAATTATTAAAAATATATATCACCATTGTAAAGTTGATACATAAAATGACGATTATCCGTCATTTTATACTATTCGTTCGATTTTTCTTCACTACAAATGTCACAATTTTGAAATTAAATAAAAAATTAATTGGCTCATCGATGGATTTAGAATTTTGTCCAATTTTTTATATGTTATAAACTATTTAATTTTGGGTTGATTGGTGTCAAATAGTATATTATTTACTTTTATTAACGATGACATAATGTCAATTGTTCTTGGACGCTTAAAAATGGGAAATTTTACCATGTTTTGGCCTCTCATGACCTTTGTATGACCTTTTTAATGGTCATATTTATTTTAATTTGTTGTACTAATCATAAGCTTTCATTTGATATGCTAATCGACTAGGTTGATATAATTTGATAATGTGAAAATGACAAAAATGAGTTTTATCAAAATTTTGAAATTTGGCCCAACCACCCTAATCAAAAGTTGGAGAACTTTTGATATGTTTTAGACAGCATTGTTCTGTATTGTTTCACACCAAAAAAACTTTAGTAATAAGTACCTAGTAGCTAGGTTATTGGTATAATCTTAGATTTTGCACTCAAAATTAAAATTGCCCTTATAAACTATATGACAGATTCATTGGCCCACTCATGTTCCAAGAATAATTTTGGATAACTTTTAATATGTTATAATCAGATTCATATCGGATCGATTAATATAAAAAAGTAATGTTATGATCTTTATTAGGAACGAAGATACCGAATTTTCCTGGAATACTTCAAAAATGTGATTTTGACTACTTTTTGACCCCTTTTGACCTCTGTATCAACTATACAATGGTGATATATATATTTTTAATAATTGTTCTTAAGATAAGCTTTCATTTGATATGCTACTCGACTAGGTTGATATGATTTGATTATTGGATAATGACAACAATGACTTTTTGACAAATTTGGCATTTTGGCCCACCCACCCTAATCTAATTTCGGAGAACTTTTCATACGTTACAGAGGTGCGGGTTAGGCCCCTTTTTGCAGCTTAGACTCCCCTTTTTGGCCCCTTTTTGCAGCTTGACCGTGTATGGGGCCATGACATCTACTGAGGTGATGACTTAACTCGGAAGGTCGCACAATAATTGCTCTAAACTGAAAACTGTTGGTCGCAGGAAAATTTTGTAAAATGCATATTGTTCACAATGAAATTGTCTACAAATTTTAATTCCACATATTTTAGTCTAAGTCCACGCGTTTCGTAATAAATTGAGAGCAAAAAAACACAGAAACGTGATTGGTCAATTCCAACAATGAAAAAATAAAATGTCGTTCACGGCGTATTTTTTTTCAAGTCTCCACATTTGATTTAGTTTTAGTGAACTATTTAATAATTTTTCAACCTTTCCTCTACCAACAATTAAATCATTTGTAAAATTTACGTTTTCCGCCATATTTTCCAAGATGGCCACCAAAAAAATTGAAGGCACGTCAGGTAATATTAAGAATGATGTAAACAATCGATAATTATGAAAAAATCAATTTCGGCACTCCAATCGAGCGGAATTACATTTGCTCCTGTACTATACTGTTTTCAGACCAAATAAAAAATCCATTATATGATTATTCGAGGCTCTACTGTAATAGATACAAACTAGCCTGGTGCTGGCTAATGTCTATTTTTATTACATCCTGCGGCTTATTTTCGCATACAAAGTGTTTTTCAAAAACAGACTTCCAAAAACTGGGGTGCGGCTTATATTAAGGTGCGGCTTATATGCGAGTAAATACGGTAATGAAAAAAGGACGAGCTAATCTCTGCTCTTATTAGGGATGTCGGCGGGTCCAAAAATCAGGAATCAGGTACCCGTCATAAATACTCGGGTCAGAATCAAGTAATTGAACCCCCCCTAAAAAAAAATAATAATTTTTTATTTTTTTTGGTGGAGGGTGGCTAGGTAAGGGGGTAGGGGTTTAGGTAAATAAACCCCATAAAAAACACTTCGTGTAAAAATAACAGCCAAGCCAAGTCTCTTCAACTAAAAAAAAATATGAAATCTAAAAATTCTGCACTGAAAAGTAGTGATATCAAAAAATGAGCCAAGTAAAAACTTTATTTGAAAATCAAAAAATACTTGGCGCATCGTGTATATAAATAGCTTGGAAGTATATGCCAATTATAAAATATACATCAAATATACATACATATACATAGTATACCTATAATGCCCTAAAAAAACGATGCGCCAAGTATTTCTTGATTTTCAAATAAAGTTTTTACTTGGCTCATTTTTTGATATCACTACTTTTCAGTGCAGAATTTTTAGATTTCATATTTTTTTTTTAGTTGAAGAGACTTGGCTTGGCTGTTATTTTTACACGAAGTGTTTTTTATGGAGATTTCACTCCTTTTTTTAGTTTATTCGTACAACTTGTGACAATCGAATAAACAATTACTAAATCCTTTTAAAAAATCACCCTTTACAATTTAGTTATTCTCATGAAGAATAGCAAAGGTTTCATTCCAATCGGTCAACCCAGTTCCGAGATATGGCAACACTTCGGTTTTCAAAATGGCTGCTGAACTTTCTGCACTGCCACATAGAATTTATAACTATCAATGATGTGCATCATTTTAAGCATTCTGAATATGTATTTATTGTATAGGTGGGGATTACAATAATTTATAAATTTGAATGACATCATTTCCGGTCTCATAAATAGGAAAACTCTAGTTTGCCTCTTCCTATTCCATAGAGATGACCTTCCGAATCGTTTGGCGGTAGTTTCATACCGATCAGTCAACCAATTTTCAAGATATGACATTACTTCCGGTTTCAAAATGGCTGCTGAAATCACTGACCCCTTGAATTATAATTTAAACATGATAAAATTTTATTATAAGCTGTCTCAAATAGTTTATTTATTGTATCAAAATGTAAATTTGTGAGATTTTTAAAATGTGTGACGTCATTTCCGGTTTCGGTATGGGAAACTGCAAATATTATTCATGATAAAACATAAAGTTGACCGTCTAAATTGTTTAGCGCTGGTTTCGTTCAAATCTATTTAGCCGTTATTGAGATATGATGTCACTTCCGGTTTCAAAATGGCGGCTTCCGGTTGTTTTTATAACAAGTCAAATGAGATATCAAAAGTACATACGTTACATAAATATCAAAATAATCGGATCAAATTTGTTGCCGAAATGCCAATCCATGTATTTGAAATTTCATGACGTCATTTCCGGTTTCGTTAACATAAATTTTAGTCTGTTGCTATTGATAATCCATATAGTTGACCGTCCGAATCGTTTGGCGCTATTTTAGTTCCAATCGGTTAAGCCGTTGTCGAGATATGATGTCACTTCCGTTTTCAAAATGGTGGTACAAAAAAATTCATGGGGGCGAGGGCAAATCAGACGCCAAAAGTGCACACGTGGTAAAAATTTGAGATCGATCGATTCAGCCGTTTAGGCTGTGGCCTTGTTACCGGATTTGAATTCCAGGAGACTACTACTACTACTACTAAGATTAAAACCGCCCTAAAACACGGTTTTCACGGCCCTCTAGCTCGCAAAGGCCGTAACCTATTGTTCCCAAATTTGGTATATGTTGTAGGGTGGGCCATAGCTCGAAATTAAGATATTTCGCAACAATGTGAGATTTCCCAATTTTGAGATCCAGTAGGCCGAAAATGCCACTTTGATGCTTACAGTAAAAGTGGGTTTGCTCCAGCCTTTATATGAGAGTGTGCGCGCGCCGTACAACTTGGCTGGCGTGGAGCGACCGCTCCACTAGATAAACACGTGGCACTTAGCTGCATGAGAGGAGAAAATGACCCTCTCTCAGAGCCATCTGTGGGCTTGTCCTTGAAAAGAATTTGAGAAAACAGGACAGGACATGATAACATTCTTTGATAACTGACAACTTCAATCATAAGAAAACACGAATTTGTGTACCTTTCAACACAGGATTCAACTTTTTCACTGTGCTACAGTGTGATTGAAAAAAAAATACAGACGCATTTTTCCCATGCTTCCTACTTCGGACACATGATTTCACCCCTCCTTCCCCATTCCTCTCTCACCCACCAGAGTGTAGGGCCAGGCCCTGGTATGGGTTAAACATTTAAATCCTTTACTCATTATTAATCTATTTTTCAAGTACTCAATTCATTGATACAATCAATCCCAAACATCAAGACTCAAGATAATCGAACTAGTTTTAATTAGAGTTAAGATGAGTTTATTTAGCTACCATGTAGAGTCGGTATTGACAATTGAACACTGTCAGTTTATGAATCATATTTCTATATTCTTTCTACAAATTGTGTTGCAATCATTACAAGTATTGTGCAATCATTTCACGTATTATGCAACAACTCTTTAGGTGGTCTTCCACCGGACACACATCCTCAACTTTGACACCTTTACTATCTTAACTAATGACTTACCTACTCTACTTTTCCATGTTCTACCCCACCCACCTATTAACTACCTTGTCAGATCAGTCAGACCGCTGTCGAACTTTGACACTTGAATGAACTATCTCAAACAACCGGAAGGGGATGTAAAGAGCTTTGGTTTCTGAAAAGAAGCCGCTAAATAGAACTCTTCCCTGTGGCAATGATTGTGGACCCTGTTGTGCAATATTGCACCAGGCCATCGTGACGTCAGTATGATATCATTGTGACAGCATCCCCTGCTTTTGGCCTGTGACATCATCATTACGTCACCTATCTTAAGGGCTAAAGTTGCACAGCAACCCTTATTTCCTGAAGCTTTGGGCATATAACTTTGGGCAGTGGCCATGCAGTTCGGAGCAGTTCATCATGGCAGTTCAGGTGATCTACGTAAGACGTGTCCGTGACCAACTTACCTCCTTGACTACCCTGCACTTTGAACGTGTCTGTGACCAAACAAAGTGTAGTTCCTTCAAGCTTTCGCAGAAAAACAAAGTAAAACGTGTCTCTGACCAAGTTACTATTGATTTCTGTTCCACTCTTTTCTATTTTTATTCTAAATGTGTCTCTGACCAAATAGAACTAAATCTAGAACTTATTCCTTTTAATCTCTTCAGCAAACTTCTACTGAACCGCGTCTTTGACCAACCTCAGTACAACTCTACTTTCCTCTACAAAAATCCAACTTCTTCCATCTACATTCTTCGCACGTCAGTGAAACATCAAGATTAAATTCACGACTTAGATATTCGAGTGACCAGTTTTTAGTGTTTATCAATTTAAATCAGTGTTCAATTTGTAAGTCAAACGCAGACTCAAACGTTAGGAAATATTTACAATATAAGAAAATCAGTGAAGCTCAACCAACATCTACATTATTGAGTAAGTACGAACAAACCCGAAAAGTCACATTCCTATCCAAATCCTTATCACAAATTTATATTAAATATTCTGCACTTCAAGAAAGCCATTTTAAATTATATAATATTGAATCAAGAATCATACTCCTAAGACAACGTTATCAGCAATCCAGAGATCGGTCCACCGACCACCCCTCGCCTCTACGACATTCAGTAAGTGAACCCAATTTATATCAGAACCCATCGAACTCTTCTAAATTTCCTGACAAGCCCCTAAACAGGGCCCAGTCAGGTGGTGGCAGCATCAACGTTACCAATACTAAATCCCCAGACAAGTAGAAGCCCTCGGCAACGGCACCACACAGAGCAAGCAAGGTCGTTGAGCTTCCGCTTGAGACGCAGCTGATAACTGTGCGTAAACAAATGTCTTTCAGCTACACTCTAAATTATTATTATTATTTTTTTTTTTGGACCCGCGATTATTTATTACTTGAGTAATTGATTACCCGGAACCGCCCGGGTACCCGCCAACATCCCTAGCTCTTATGTAGATTCTACTCCCCTTCCCACGGTACAATTAAAATATTACCTACAATATTTACTAGTCCATTCATTTAATTTGTGTTCCATGCAGAGCACATATTCCACCCACCAGCTTACCTCTGCTTTCATCCGAGCCACGTCTGAAGACTGCCCCGCATCGCTGTGCAGCCTCGCCAGTGTGGCCAACCTTGCCTTGTCGGCAGCTATTGCCAGCCTCTGCTGCTCCAAGCGCTCCGCCATTTCCATTGCTTCCGTCTTCATTGCTTCCCGTGCGGCCTGTGAAGCCAAGCAGAAGTAAGGTTCACGACGGAGATAGACGCTCTAGACTTGCACTCGCATTAGATTCCCGAGGCCGTCCTTTCTCAGATTTTTTTCTCTCAGTCAAGAGGCAAATGCTGGAAAGTTCTCTACTAACAAGCTCTGACAGACTCCTTTCATCCGTCGTCAACCTTGAACGTAATCTCCAAAATAAAGTTGCTGACGTCCACAATATATCTAAATACCACACTCTTGTAATCCTGTATTCTGTTGTTGATAAATAAATGTATAATGATGATGAATGTGATATCTAGATAACAAGATTCCCTCCTTTAATTTCTTAACTAAACCTACTCTTCTCATCACCTGGATATCGGCTCGCTCTCGCTCTACGCGCTGCGCCTCTCTCTCTCGGTCCCTGTCAAACGCCTCCAGTTGCGCCGCGACGCGCGCCGACTCGCGCCGCACGCTCCATCGCTCTTCTTCGATGCGCTGCCGCTGCTCGTTCAACTGCAGCTCGAGCGAGGTCACCAGTGCGAGCAGTCGCTCTCGCTCGGCTTCGGACCACTCGCGCTGCTTCGACAGCATATCTTGGGAGGCTGCACAAACATTCTTATTCCAGTCACAAAGACCATACAATATGAAGGAACATTAAAGATATCGATCGAGATCAATTGCTATTTCTAGAACAACAAGACGTTACAATCATTTCAATCAAGTGAAGCTAACTGTGCAATGCGTTGATAAGCGCATGGGGGTCCGCAGGGAAGGGCAAGGGCTTGCCCCCCTTGGATGTCAGGAAAACATACACATTTTATGGGGTTTTAATTATAGTTTCATTTTGTAACCAAAAAAACTAAAGAAAATTGATTTCAAAGTGTTAAAAAACCAAAAAGCCCTGCGGGGCCGGTTTAAACATGTCTGCCGCCACCCCAAAGTGCAATATTTAAACAAAATACACCTCATAACGTCTCAAATTTAATTTCAAACTGTTCCAAAACCAAAAAACGCCCTGTGGGGCAGGCCTCCCCCCCTTAACTCGTAAAATACTGGTTTCCTTGCCTTGCCCCCACCTGGAAGAAATCCTGCGGCCGCCCATGGATAAGCGAGGCATATTCATTCATATCTGTAACATTATGCTGTTGCACTAAAGCTATAGTGAGGTCTCCGCTAGTATAGTATTTGTGTGTGTGCAAAATTTCAGATCGACAATTGATTGGTGTGACTAGTGATGTGAGCCAAGAATATTTCCGGAAATTGAAACATTTCCGAAAATTTTCCGAACTTTATTTTCCAATTTTTCCGAAAAAAATAGTTTTTGAAATTCTTACTTTGGAAGTACCCAAAACAGGTTCAAACCTTCCGTGGCAGGGTGGGAAGAGATCTTTGTTTCTTAAAAGAAAATTATTAAGGGGCCCGTTTCTCGGACCCCGTTCAAAATATGGAAAAACGCTGAAAGAGCCATGTTTTATTTCATTTTCCTAACATGTATAGGTACCAATTATGAACAAAATCAGAGTCGTACCCTACATAAAAGTGTTTCAATTTTTTATGCTTTGGCGTGGAATTGCTCTAGAAATACTTGAGCTTTTGCAATCAAGGGGTGTTCTGTGAAGTTTGTTTCGTATCATTGTTGATTTTAAATCTTGTTACTGCCATGATATCAGAATCGGTAGGTATGTAGTTTTGGAAAAATACAGTGAATGTTTTAGTGCCTTCCATAACATTTTGTAAACCGTGAGGTTTCATTGCTTTTAAATGGGTTTCTCACTCCGAAAACAATATTAACTGCTAAATTGTAGCATTGGTTTTAAAGAAAAATTTCCTTTACACTTTACACATTTCCTCTTGCATACAAACTCTCAAATATATTGTCTAGTGAGCATAACGCCTGTTATAGCTTATGGAAATATTTCCAGAAAATTTCCGGAAATATTTCCGGGAATTTTCCAAATTTTATTTTTCCGGAAATTTTACATCCCTAGGTGTGACTAGGCTGTGCCGTGCCGTATAGCGTTTGTTTTTCACTCGTTCCATGCATTCAGAGTGCCATTGTTCTTGCCTTTATATAATCATGCGGAACATTTCTGACAGCAAACATTGTGACCTTGACTGACCTTGGAGCTGGATCTCCTTGGCCTTGACATCTGCTCCTCTCATGTCGCCGGCATGCTGCGTGAGATGACTCAGCATCGCTTGCATCGTGTCCACACTCTGACCTCCGTACAGAGCCGTCTACAGCAATACAACATTCACACGTTACAAGAGACGACATTCACATGGAATAAGAGATTAACATGGGACTCCTTACTCTTAATTCTTTGTTACCTTATAATAGATAGATAGATTTTATTTCCAAACAGTACATTATTACATGTATGTATAGACTCCTTAAGATTAAACTTTAAATTGGAGTAGGTATATGGAAAGCAATAATATTAATTATAATTAAGCAACAATCTATTTACAATCTAAAATCTAAAAAATAATAAACACTAAATAAAATTAAAATCAGTACCTAAATGAAATTTTACTAAAAATCTAACTTGTCCATCGAAAATTCTTCTATTGAGAAATATGCCTTTTTTACTAATAACATTTTTTTTTGTTTTTAAATTCGGAGTGTTTGTTAATTTCTTTAAATTTATCTGGCAATTTGTTGTAAAGTTTTGTAATTATGTATTGAGTGTTTTTTTTGAATACACTGACTTCTATGTCTGTCTAAGTGTATGTTCTTTTTATTTCTGGTATTGTGATCATGTACATCTTTGTTTTGTATTGCGCCTCCATATAATCTAAAGGCAAGAATTGATTCCAGAATATATATGCATGGCAAGGTTAAAATGTGAGCAATAATCTGAAAAGTACACCCTCATATTTCAACAAAGATCAATTGGCTCACATCTACACATTGCAAGAATATTTTAAGAGAATCTAGGCTGTTTGGAAAATCAAAAGTGAATAAATTGTGAATAAATTGAAAATAAGAGTAGGTAGGTAGTTAGGTACAAACGTAGAAGAAAATGCATAGTTTGATTGAATGTGTCCGATGTGATCTTGTAAACCTTGGGTCAAATGAACACAAACAATCTCACCTGATGTTCTCGCCAATCTTCCACGCTCTTCCGATGAAACTCTCGTAGTTGCTTTAGATCCGCCGCATGCTCGGCCTGCACTTCCGTCAGCCGCTTCCGATGTCTCTCCTCCGTGTCCTTGGTCTCCTGTTCCAAGGCCGCGACTTTCCGCTGGTTCTGCTCCTGCACGGCGGTCGATTCCTCCTGCATCCTCGCGATCTTGAACAAGTGCTGCTGCTCACGGAAGGTGTACTCCTTCTCCAGCCACGCTATCTTCAGCTCGTGAAGGTCTTCGGAAGACCTCGTCTCCTCCGCCATCTTATTCACGCGGCTCTCCCAGCGAGACTCCACTTCGGCCTCCAGCTTCTTTCTCTGATCTTCATCGAACACCTGTACAGTACAACCTATGTAAAGGCAATTCTAGCTGTACAACGTGCATAATTAAACATGCAATAATTATGTCCACAAATTTTAACAATAACAAGTCTCCTTTCAAATTTAAATAACATTATTTCCACTCTAACTGTAGCCTCTTACTCTTAGTACCTACTTATCTTATATAATATCTGAATGTTAGCTTCGGTACCTACCTATATTGTTACAACAACCAACTCATTGGCATTATGAATTATAAATTTACTCCTCGTTTCTTCCTGACAAGCAGAGCAGTTTGCCAATTTGTTTGATAAAAAATACCTAGATGCATTCATTTGTAAATAAGTATTACCATATTTTTTCCTGACATTAATGCCTCTTGATACTATTGAAAGGGTTGCATTTATTCTGTAATTAGGTACCAAGTGTTACTAGGAAAACGCTCATTGTAACGCCTTGATAAGCGAGCGCCGTTGCGCGCTATACCTCTAATATACTAATGCAGCTTGAAATAAATTGTAATATTTTTAACAAATATATTACCCTGGCAAAGATTTACCGAAATTCAAGAAATATCAAAATCGTATTACTTCAAAAAGTTTACAAATTATTGACCCCCCTCTCATTTGAATGAAAGAAAAACAACCCTTTTCTTAATGGTTAGGGGCTGGCTGGGTCATTAGAGGAGGGGTGGAGTGGACAGGATGCGACGATGCGAATTGGGTCTCTCAGCAGGGTGCCGCGCGGCAAGGGTAAGAAATAAAAATAATCAACTTTTTGATTTGAATATTGCTCAAAAACAATAACAGCCTATTCTAGAATGATATTAGTGTATGTTCAAATTTTAGTTTGTTTGGTCAATCGGTGCTTCCAATATGTCAGTATCAGTATCACTATGCTTTTATTTCTTGATTTGCTTTGTGCACAAAACACGGTGGCAAAACATTTAGGCTGCGTTTCACCAAGATTCCAAACCCGGGTTAGAGGCGGTAAACCTGGTTTAGGAGCCTCTAAACCAGGTTTACCGCCTCTAACCCGGGTTTGGAATCTTGGTGAAATGCAGCCTTAATGTAATTAGATTCATATAAAAATAACTAACATAAATATGACAATGATGAGATGATAATAATGTAGATACAGTAGATGCAATGAATAATAAAAATTATAATACAGTGACATAGATTGACATAGATTAAAGATTCAAGAAGACTCTTCAATTATCCTGTTGAATTCCATGATGGTCACTACATCCTCCAAGTCCTTCGGGAGTTTGTTCCAGAGTCTCACTGCCCTGCCGAGGAGTGAGTACCTTCCCATATTGGTCTTGTGCATTGGAAGATGTAGTTTCCTTTTATGGTCCAAGCGTCCAAGGAACGTTGGAGGCTTCACAAGCTGGTGTAGATCGTTCCAGCCAGGGTCTCCGGAGACAGTCTTGAAAAGGTACCTTAGACTGCATTTCTTCCGGCGGGATGCCAGCGACTCCCAAATGTTATATCGTTCTTTCTTCACAGATAATTTAAAGCACTTGGGTTTATTTAATAATGGAATGTTCGAAACGAAAACGTGGTCAGGATCAAAGGTTCAAAATAACGCACAGTTCGGAAGTTAAAAGAAAACGAAGTGTTATTTATTGATTAAATTGTAAGTTGCAAAATATGTTAATCGATACACTTTGATGTTTCACGAATAATAAAGAGAAATACAAACGAAACGAAACTAAATGCACGAGCAGGGTTCGCAGTTAACCCTGGCTCCTTTCTCCATGACGGATGGATGGCGAATGAGGGGGAGGAAAAGGTGTCAAGTGCGGACCTTGAGTTGGACTAAAAATTAGGGTTGGCAATCATGGGGGTGTTGAAGAATTTAAAACTAGGCGCTAACACTCAGCCAACCTGAAAATAAATCGTCCTCGATTTCAATTATGGAAATATCAATTTTAAACACAATCTAAATAATGAAGTTACAAAATATTTTAAGAAAATACAATAAAAATATGAAACAATACTATGCTACAAAATCGTCGAGTCTTCGTGGACGCTGCCTAGCACGATGAGGACGGCTGGAGCGAACAATCTGCGGCTCCGGTGAAGTCGGACGCTCTGCAACGGACTGTTGCTCGGCTCCTTCCTGCGGCTCCTTGTCTTCTTCGGAGTCGGATGCGCTGTCGCTCTCGTTGTCATCATCACTCTCTACGTGCCCTCGCCAGAGTTTCAATTGCGAGATGTGTCCGGTGGTAGAGTAGAAATGTGAGGTGTCTTCGGAGAGTTGGGCGACACGGTAGGTATTTCCGGGGAGGACATTTGTTATTACGAGGGGGCCACGAAATTTGGTCTGTGCTTTTGTTGACTGGCCTGTGTCAACAGGTGCCCGATGCATGACGACGATGTCCCCTTTAGCGAATGCGATGCCTTCGAATCGTCGCTTGTCGAAACTTGACTTCATCGATTGTTTCTTCTTGAGGATGGATTCTCGCGGATCCTCTTGCAATCGAGATGGATTCTGCCAGTCGACGTTGTCTGCTTCTTCGGTCAATGTTCGAAGCAGTCCATCGTTGAATCTTGGCTTGTACCCATTTAGTAATTCAAATGGTGTACTCAATGTAGTCTTATTTACAGCAGAATTAAGATCGCGCTGAATCTTTTCGATGGTAGTGACTTGGAACGGATGTTTTCCTGGTGGAATGGGATTCAGAAGTATTGGCTGAACGGTGTTTCCAATTGGACTGTGGAGGCAAGCGACGTCTTGACTCACGCAGTCGGGCTGGACGGTGTGTGTTGAACTGTCACCAACGTTGACAGTTGCGTTGACAGGCACGGACAAGTCAACAGAGTCGGTGAACTCGGTAATCAGGGACGGTCGGGCTTTTGGCTGTTCGCAGTGGGCCATTGATTTTTCATTTGTAGTAGCGGATTGGAGAACTTGTACTAAGTTAACAGAGTTCTCGACGATGCGCGTGACTCGTAGGTTGAGCTTCTTGGCGATAGGCTCAGGATCAGAGGTGATCAGTTGCTGTAGCAAGTCACCCTTGCTGTTGGTGATGATCAGTTCATCGTTGACCTTCGCATAGATCACGTGCGGCTGGTCGGTCCAAGTGCGTCCGATAATCATTTCGACGGGCTGCGCAGTGTCTGGTACAACTAGAAGACACACATCATCGACGCGGACGCCATCAACTTCGATGCTTGCTGAGAGCTTACCAAGAGCTCTTGTCTGGATGTCACGAAAGCCGGTGAGAACATTCTCGGTCGGAGTTGCTGTCAGACCGCAGCGCACAGCTGCGCTTGCCTGCAGGATGCAACTCGAGCTGCCAGGGTCGATGAGTGCCTTGACAGGTCGGCCGTTGATCTGTGCCGTACGAAGGTACATCTCGGGTCCAAGTCCTTCTGGACTGCTGATCAACCCGACGGTGCTGGTTTCAGAAGTCGTCGTTGTTGCAGAAGGAGCTGGAAGGCTGCAGTACTTCTGCGTGTGTCCCTCCTTCTTGCATTGAACACAGTAGCGGGGACGCTGCGGTTCTGGACAATCGCGTGACAAGTGTCCCGTGCGATGACAGTTGTAACACTTCGTCTCATCACTCTTTGAGGCCGGTGTTGCCTTCGTAGTCTGAGACGGGGACGGTGACGGTTCAGGCGGTGGCGTGTGCGTGCTCGGCGTCGGCTTCACTTGGGATGAAGCTGGTTTCGTTGTGGTCGAGTCGCTGCTCTTCTTTGCACGAGCCCGCGCGCTCCGCTCACGGTCGATCTCCTCCAGGTCGGCGATATCCCGGAGAAGTTCTTCCTCGGAGGCATGTTGCCGCGATGCGAGGGAGGCACTGAGCGACCGCGAGAGCAGCCCGATGATGAGCTGCTTTTTCGTGTCGGCGAAGGTGAGGTCGAGGCGCTTACACAACCTCACCTTGTGGTGGAAGTAGAGGTTTACACTCTCACCTTGCTGTTGCTCGCGTTCGGTCATCCGCTTCCATCTCTCGGGCAGGCTGGTCTGCCCGACGTACGTTGCCTTGAAGGCCTCCCGGAACAACTGCCAAGTGGTTACAACGTCATACCTATTCAGGTACCACTGGCGAGCTGCTCCGGTGAGGTGCGACCTGGCCGTCTCCAGCGTGACCTGGTCCGGCCAGTTGTAGAGGGCGCTGGTTGCGTTCAAGGAGCGTAACCACTCCCCAGCATGGCTGCCCGTCTCGCCGTCGAAATCCGCAACGCACTTGGCCAGATCCGGGAGCATGATGTTTGCTGCCGAGGTGATGTTCCCGGTGCTAAGTTTCTCGAACATAGACTTCATTAAATCGTCGCGGCGCCGGTTCTCCTCCACCATCATTTGCATCATCGATTGCATTGACGATGCTTCGCTTGATACACTAGCCGTGGGGCTCGCCGCCCGCCTGGCAGGGGCCTTCTTCGCCCGCACTGGCCGCTTACGTTTAGCTACTACAGCCGGCATGGTGCAATAGTCAAACCTCTCCAGGCTTGCAGAAGTCACGAAATATAAAGTCACAAAGTCACGAAATCGCTAAATATAAAGTCACAAAATAATATAAATCGAAATACACACAATGAATCGCGGACGCGTAATAATTTAGCAAATATTATCACACGTGTTCATTGGCGCCAACGGAAACAGCCTCGTGATTGGTCGACACAAGGGTAGCGGACGGAAAGTTCAGGAATGCGGCAGTAACACTTCCGTTAGCCAGCCGCACCTGTAGAGCGATGCGAGGGGGTGACAAACAATGGCGGTACAGTTTTGCGAATGTAAACTGCAACACGCGACGCGGACGAAATGTTCACAAATGAATGTTCACAATACGAATAATGAAATGGACGGCAAGCGGTTCGTGGGCGCGTGTGGATATTTGTGATATATCCCACTTCTGAAATGTTATATCGTTCTTTCTTCACAGATAATTTAAAGCACTTGGGTTTATTTAATAATGGAATGTTCGAAACGAAAACGTGGTCAGGATCAAAGGTTCAAAATAACGCACAGTTCGGAAGTTAAAAGAAAACGAAGTGTTATTTATTGATTAAATTGTAAGTTGCAAAATATGTTAATCGATACACTTTGATGTTTCACGAATAATAAAGAGAAATACAAACGAAACGAAACTAAATGCACGAGCAGGGTTCGAGGTTAACCCTGGCTCCTTTCTCCATGACGGATGGATGGCGAATGAGGGGGAGGAAAAGGTGTCAAGTGCGGACCTTGAGTTGGACTAAAAATTAGGGTTGGCAATCATGGGGGTGTTGAAGAATTTAAAACTAGGCGCTAACACAATGTAGGTCATCCATGAGTCTCGATACGCTGACGTGGGGTCGCTTAGTTTCCTTGTTCCATCTCCGATGACAGTTCCAGACATACCTAGCCG
Organism: Leuctra nigra; assembly: GCA_934045905.1. Lineage (NCBI taxonomy): Eukaryota > Metazoa > Arthropoda > Insecta > Plecoptera > Leuctridae > Leuctra > Leuctra nigra. Next base: position 36,384,740 of record OW203768.1, read on the forward strand.
TTTTTCTTTGTACCATTTCGATGGATTGAATTGCTGTCTTAGTGTGTGGATCCCAGACTCCAGAGTAATACTCTAATAGTGGTCTAATTAGGCACTTATAAGCATGGTTCCTGGTCTTTGGAAGGCTACCCTTTATGTTACGCATGACAAAGTGTAACATTTTCCTTGCTTTCGATGTTAACTTGTTCATGTGGGGAGCCCATTTCATGTCCGAGGACAGAGTGATACCAAGGTATTTGCATGATGTTGATTTTTCTACATTTCTACCATTTATGGTATAATTGGTAGATATTGCCCTCCTCTTTCTAGTAAAGCTAACTACTGTAGATTTCAATGCATTTAATTTCATGCCATTTGCAGCTACCCATTGCTTAATCCTGTCGATATCTCTCTGTAAGATCTCCTGGTCAACTGCATCGCGTATGACAGCGTAGATGATTAAATCATCCACAAAAAGTTTCTTAGAAGACTCTATTACATCCGAAATTCTACATTATTGAATCCAATGAATAGGGTAGGTCCCAATACTGAGCCTTGGGGTACTCCAGATGGAATTGAGATTGGTTTCGAGTAAGAGTTTCCGACTTTAACTTTTTGCATTCTTCCTGACAAGAATAATCTGATCCAGTCGACAACTCTTTTATCTAGACCCATTGACGAGAATACATCCATGACGATATTATGTGGAACAACGTCGAACGCTTTTGAAAAGTCGAAAAGAACAGCGTCAACTTGCAACCCCTTGTCCGTCCAGATTCTCTATGACTTCCTGCGTAAACCCAGCATGGCTGTCTCACAAGAGAATCCCTGTCTGAATCCATGCTGGGACTCACAAAGCCAATTACTTTTTGTCCACTGTGAGTGGATGTAGTTCACGACAAGTCACTCTAATGTTTTGTAGACAATTGACGTATTACTAATGGGCCTGTAATTTAAAGGGTTGCTTTGAGAACCACTTTTGAATATTGGATGTACTATCACCGTACTCCAATCATTCGGGATCTGACAGTTATTTAGGGAGATCGAGAAAAGTACATTCAAATAGGGGATTAAAGCAAACTGTGCAGTTTTTAGTATCTGCGATGATACCATAGGTCTGTTCGTTCGCTCTACACTAGTGACACCGGAATTACACTGGCCGACACTCGCCCTATGCCGAGTGTGGAAAGTGTCTACACCTTTTACACTTTTTGTCGGTCGAACAGTTCAAGTGTAGCCAGTGCAGAGCGAACGAACAGACCTCATGTCAGGGCCTGCTCCTGTGTTGAAACGAAGCTTTTCAAGCGCTTTTATAACATCTTTATTGTTTAACTTTCCACTATTAGCAGGTAAGTATACAATTCAATATAGGCCATTTATAATACGTAAGTCGCCACTCTCAACGTATTTCTTTAATCTTCTTCCTCCTCCTCTCTTCTCTCCACCAATGCACTCCATCTCTCATCATCTTCCCACCATCGCTCCTGCTCTACAATCTCATAGTTTTCCACTCCTCTTGCCATCAAGTCACCTCGTATTTGCTCCTCCCATCTGTCTCTGGGCCGTCCCACATGTCTCTTTCTGATGACTCTAGTTCTTTCAAACGCCATATGGGGGATTCTTTTCATGTCCATTTTCCTCATCTTTCCATACCACTTCAACCACACTCTTCCAATTTTAAATGTTAAACTTTCCACACCTAACTTCTTTCTCACAATGCTATTCCTCATCCTGTCCATCTTGTGACACCAACAATACTCCTCAAAAATTTCATTTCTGCGGCTTGCATCATTGACTCTTCCCTCCATCCCATAGACCAAGTTATTGCACCATATGTAAGAATAGGAACGTTATAGAGCTTGTAGGTATAGTAATATTTTGATTTTTTCGGGAAAATCTTCATTCCATAATAATTTTCAAAATTGTAGATAAAATTTCAATGCCAATTGTACTCTTCGATTTACTTCAACTGCAATTTTTGCAGCTTCAGTAATTGTGCTTCCTAAGTATTTAAATGTATTATTAATTTCAATTTCTTGATTACCTAAACATACTACATCAATGTTCTTTTTCTTCGGCTTTTGCCCTCTCTGCATGATGACTGATTCACTTTTCTTTCTACTTACTGACATTCCAAACTCTTCCGTTACCATCTTCCACTTGTCAACCTTTGTCTGTACTTCCTCAGCGTTCATTCCCCACACCATAACATCATCAGCAAACATCATTGTTAATGAATCTTCTCCATTTCCCCTTTTGCGTTTCCCCTTTTCCATTTCGTTTCCATTTCGTTTCCATTTCCCCTTTTGCGACGAACAAAAAAAAACAACAAACAAACAAACAGAAAAAGTGGCATAAGAGTCCTGTAGAAACGCTTGCTACGCTCGCTTACAAGGATTCTGTATTACCACTTTTTGTGCATTAATAATACTAATTACTGTTATTCAGTGGTTAATTTGGGGGCGGACGAGGGCGGACTCGTCCCCTCACTCTTTTTTCAGGGTGGACGCCGTCCGCCCACTTATTTTTCATAGAAGTAAAAATTCTCTTAAAATTGTGTACAAATCGCGTAAAAAGGCACCAAATTTGGTCCTGAAATTCAAAATTTTCCCGGGGCTATGCGCCCAGGACCCGCATTATGTTGGGGGGCCCTCCCCCCAAACCCCCCATTGTTTTCATAAGCAAATATGTTTCCCTGACATCGCCGAGCGTCCGCCCACTTATTATTTTACAAATTAACCACTGCTGTTATTCCTATAGTGTATGATAGACATGACATGTATTGTTATAATCTGCTAATCAATTTGTACCTATGGTATATAACAATATAATCTAGTGGAGCGGTCGCTCCACCCAGCCAAGTCGTACTGTACACTCACACTCACTCAACATACCGTAAATGCCTATATAAACTGAGGAGCAGACCAACTACTTTTACTGTAAGCAACAACATGGCATTTTCGGCCTACTGGATCTCAAAATTGAAAAATCTCACATTGTTGCGAAATAACTTAATTTCGAGCTATATATACCTGACAACATATACTAAATTTGGGAACAATAGGTAATGCCATTTGTGGGCTAGAGGGCCGTGAAAACAGTGAAATTACACCCCTTTTAAAACCTATCTCCATCTGATGATGATGATGATATCACGAAACACCGCTGTCACCGCCACAGCCTAAACGGCTTAACCGATCGACTTGAAATTTTTACCACATGTGCACTTTTGGCGTCTGAGGTGCCTTTTTATAAAACCAACCGGAAGGCGCCATTTTGAAACCGGAAGTGACGTCATATCTCGAAAACGACTACACCGATCGGAATAAAACTATCACAAATGATTCAGACGGTCATCTTTATGGAATATCAATAGTCAAAATATACATTTACTATTACCGAAACCGGAAATGACGTCATAAAAATGAAGAATCAGACTTGAATCACCTCTTACTACAATAACTACAAATTCAGAAGGCTTATAATGATACATAACATTTATAGAAATAAATTCTAGGTGGCTGTAATTTCAGCCGCCATTATGAAAACCGGAAGTGATGCCATATCTCGAAAACGGCTGGACCTATCGGAACAATGCTTTCGCAATTCTTCATGGAATATCAAAATAAGCTTATATTTAGCACCAAACACATTTTTTCGTAGTAACCAATTCGAAAATGGCCTATTTTTTTAAAGGAATTAGTCATTGTTGCTCCGATATGTGTTAAAAGTTGTGTAAATAAACTAAAAAAACTAGTGATATCCCCATAAAAAACACTCCGTGTAAAAATACAAGCCAAGTCTCTTCAACTACAAAAAAATAGAAGAAATCTAAAAATTCAGCACTGAAAAGTAGTGATATCAAAAAATGGGCCAAGTCAAAACTTCATTTTAAAAATAAAAATATACTTGGCGCATCGTTTTTAAGGGCATTATAGGTATACTATATAATTAGGTGCATTTGATTTTCGGCATATTCTTTACTGTTTATATACCTACACGATGCGCCAAGTATATTTTTATTTTTAAAATGAAGTTTTGACTTAACCCATTTTTTGATATCACTACTTTTCAGTGCTGAATTTTTAGATTTCTTCTATTTTTTTGTAGTTGAAGAGACTTGGCTGGTATTTTTACACGTGGAGTGTTTTTTATGGGGATAACTAGCTACAATAAGCTATAACAAAAACAAATACAATACAATAAAAAAATGTTAATTTTTGCAACTAAACTTGAAACAGCATGCAGGTCCGTAGGTGTGCAAGATCCAAGAATCCTGATTTATTGTTGAACATTTGGACATAGGTAATTTATGATAAAGTTTTGAAAACAAATAAGTCTGCTAGCAATTTGAATTTGAGCCTTGAAGTACTACCTGCTTTGCCTCCACCTGCTGCCGTATCTGCTCCATCATGTGCTTGAGCGGCTCCTGGCAGGCGTCCAAGGCCGAGCGCAGCTGGTTGATCTCCGCTTCCAGATGACCGCTGCCTCCGTCATCGGCCGTCTTCTGCTGAGCCGTCAGGAAGAGCTGAGACAAGTACTGCTGCTGAGCAACCAGCTGCTGCACTTGCTGAGCAAGAGCTTCGTAGTGAGGTTCGGAATTGAGCGTCGGCTGCTGCGTACAATGGACACTTGACAGCAGATCGAACAACTGCAAAACCACAACAATTTTAAAAATCCAATTTTAAGTCATTCTTTACCATCTAAACTGAAATTTTTGGGATTGTTTCCATCTTCTAGTTCACAAATGACAATGAAAGTGACAAAATATAGCAGGTATGAAGGTAAGGTACTAATGAATTACTACTCTGTGAAAAGCAATAGGTAGGTAGTACCTACCTACAGTACATTCGACACGGAATTTTCAGCAACGAGAAATCTAGTTTTTGTTTGGAATTCCTATTTTCAACGCTAAAATTTTGGCAAAATTTCTGGCACTACGGACTACCTCCATTCCACCCCATATCAATAGAGGAGCAAAGAAAAATCACGTTTCTGAGGTGTATACAGCATTTTATTGGCGATTGTATTTTGGCATTTGCCCTCAGGCGCTGAAAGGTACTGTCCGAATGGAGTATACCTACCTAATGACTAATCAAAAAATATTTGTCTCTTAAAAGTTAAAAAACAAATTAGTAGGTCCTACTAGTTTGCAGGAAAGTTAAAAATTTAAATTTTTAATGTTATAATAAGATTTTGAGGTAGGTAGGTAGGTTATTGAGCGAGCGTCTCCTTTTGGCTCTTTTGGCACGGACCTCTGTTTTTTGTATTTTTTTGTCTGTCGTCTGCTCGTATACAGGTCACACCGTTTATTCGATCGAGCTGAAATTTTGCACACATGTCCAGACCAAATATGAGATTTGCAGACCCTAATTTTTTTGAAATCCCCTGATTGGTTCAAATTTTAAAAAATTTATCTTTCGATTGGTTGCTCCAATCATTTTGAAATTTAGTAAAGTCATTGCAACCAACATTTTAACCAATCATAAAAAGTTTCAGCAAAATCCTCCCATTGGTTCAAATTTGAAACCATTTTTCAGGTGATTTTTGTAATTTAAACTAGAACCGATTGACCGACCAACTTAAAATTTCGCATGGTCAATGGTGCCAACATTTAAGGTATTTTTGCCAATTTTCAGTCTAATCTGTTGTTATTTTCAAAAGTTTGTGTAATTTTAGGGACATTTTGTGTGTTGGCTGTCAAAAATTCACGGCGACTTCGAATCTTCAGTTCAAGGCAAGGTAGTTAGAGCAGAAAGTTTCAAACGATATGAAACTAATAATGACCGTTCAAAAGATTGATCTGATATTGTGTACACAGTCATATCATATGAGTGGTCCCAGGTATATTGTTTAAAGATATCCTGTGATTTTTGAAACTTAACAAGGAACCGTTCAATCAAAGTTTAATCGATCAACTTAAAACTTAGCAAGGTTATTTGGACCAATATTTTTGGAGATTTTTTAGATATTTATACAAGTCTGTGACGAAATTCAAGAATTATTGGCTTTTAATGACATTTTCGATAGACATAATTTCGGTTCGAGGGTTTGCGTGTATCCGTGCTTGCTCATCAACGCGTTACTCAGAGCGTTTTCCTAGTAGGTATATTTCAAAATATTAAAAGAAAAGGTCACAATGCCAAATTGAAACAGGTACCTAGTACCTAGACTGTAGGTTGTGTTTAAACCTCACCTCTTGTTTGGTGAGCGTAGAAAGTGGTGAAGTAGCACCTCTCCGTCCGGCATCAGAAACCGGCACATTGCTAGCACTTGATCGCGGCACAGTTGTGACGATGACACCTTCGACAGACGGCCCGCTGATCCACGACGGCAAAGTGCCTCGATTAGAAGGCAGCGTTGAATCAGCCGCGACTTTAGCGTCTGGAACTTTCGCTAACGGAATCTTAAGCTGATTGACTAGTGGACTTTCTTGGTGATTCAACCCTGAACTAATTCCAGAGAGAAGACTAGCATTCTGAAAGCCGACGATTTGTTCCGGAGGGAAACTCGACGACGAACTCTGCTGCAATCGGGAAGGGATTTCGAATGGTTTTTGACTGTCAGGTTGGGGTTTGGGAGTAGATAAAAGTCCCAAGAGATCAATGGGTCCCGATGACTGGTTACGTCTGCCCAAACGACGCGGCTCACGGGATATTGTCGGGGCGTAATTTCCGAATAAGATGCTTTGAGAATCATCAGTCTTGATTGGAGAATCATTCAACTTGGCCTTTGAAGCTTCCGGTACGATATTTGAATTATCTACAATAGTGTGTTTTGACAATGGTTTCGGATTATTTGGCTCTGTTCTGGGGCCAACTCCAAGACCCATACTTGAGAGAATGTCGTCATCACCATCGAACTTGATGCTAGTGCTACCCTCTACCCGTTTCAGAGGTGATACAGTCTCTGCTACATCATGACTCTTTTCCGAGCTTTTTAAGCCTAGCCAATCAGAAGCTTGGTCATTCGACGACTTAACATCCTGACGTGGAGATTCAATGTTATTTGTACGTTTATCTTGATCATTTTGTATGAATAAATCAGCTATAAGTTGTTGCTTCCCAGTAAGCTGTTGGTTGGAACTAACATTAGTAATAGAGTCTCCACGATTGAATGAATCTCTCTTTTGAACGTTCTTAACAGGTTCTTCGGTATCAGAAAGCAGATCATCGAGGTTTCCTATATCCTCAAAGCTGACGTGAGATGGTTTCTTTCGCCCCAACTTCAGCTGTGGCTTTTGTATTGTTGCAGCTGATCCAAAAAGATCTTTGTCCAAATCATCCGCATCCTGCAACACAGAGGAGTTGGCTCTAGCTAGGTACTACCTAGTTCAAAACTATAAAACAATTACAATAACTGACATTCACGGTTTAAATACTCACCTGAGCATATTTGGCAATATCAGCCGAGTCTGGCTCAGAGTCTTCTGAATCACCATCACTAGTCATATTATGCCGAGATGAAAACATTATCAGAAAAACAGGAGAAATGTAACCTAGAAATTAGTCCCAACATAGAGGTTTGTTTGTAATATAAATTAAAAGGAATTGAAAAATGGTAATATGTAAATTAAACAATAGATGTTGGTGAGATTTATCATCTAGATATAAAATTTTGACATGTGCTCCTTAATTAAACAAAAAAATATTCGGAATGTCAGACAGCCGAATTTGACATCTACTTTGTTTACATGAATGAAGTAGGCAAGGCATTAGGCAACGCCAACTGCTGCCAACTTAGCAGTTTAAAAGTGACTTTTGTGGCAAATTTGAAAATAGCATTCATACATTTTACATAAATATATTCTGTAAAATGCTTTTTGACCCGCGATTATTTACTTTGAGAGTGGCGGTCTGGACCGGGGTGCGTTGCATCCCGGGCCCCTGTCGTTAAAGGGTAATTTTCCCCGCCCCTATGGTCTGTTTCGGACCTAGAGACACTCATTGTATTGTATTGTATTGTATTGTATTGTATTTATGGTATTTATTATCTTCCCGTAGATCAGTACAGTATACAGATGTGGGCATCGTCAGAGCTATTTACAAAAATATATATACACATGATAATATTTACATGGACATATTTACAGATCACTTTTTAAAAATATAACAACAATATAAAATTAGAATAATAGTTATTAACATAAGGTGGTTATAATTGTAAATAAATCAGATTAAGACAAGTCAATTCTATTCTATTCTACTACAGACTGAGCAAACTGATGATAAGCTACAATAAAAATTATAAGGATAGGTACTCATTAAGGTTGTAGAAAGGATTTTGAGTGAGGTAGGTTTTCAGGCTGAGGTTGAACGAGGTGAGGGTTGGTGAATTGGAAATAGATTGAGGGAGTTTATTGTAGATGACGGTGCATAGGTAGTGTGGGCTGGCGGTGTACGAAGCTTTAGAGTAAGAGGGCGTGCGAATAGAGTTCTGGCTCCTGGTGGAGTGGTTGTGAATGGAAGAGTTGAGGGGAAATTGTTCGGGATGTGTTCGCACAAAGGTGGCTGCGATTTGGATTAGAGTGGAAGTTAGGGTAAGGATTCGGAGCTGAACGAAGTGAGGCTTCGCGGATTGCCGACGGGAGACGCCTGCCATGATACGAATGGCCTGTTTTTGAAGGATGAAAATTCGATTTGAGGCAGAGGAAGAACCCCAGAAGAGTAGACCATAGGAAAGATGTGAGTGGAGATGAGCGTGGTAGACTAAGGATAGGGAGTGGGGACTGACGATTGATTTGAGGCGACGAAGAAGGAAGCAGCAGCTTTGTATCTTTGAGAAAGTGTGCTGTATATGAAGAGACCAGTCCAAAGAGGGGTTGAGGTGGATGCCTAGGAACTTGACGGATGGGGTGCTAGGGATTGTTTGGTGATTGACCCTGATCAGGGGCGAGAAGGAAGGGGTACTTGCCTTGGAGTGGAAGTGAATGAAGACGGTTTTGGAGGTCTGCAGGGCGAGCTTGTTGTTCACACAGTAGGTGGCCATCACTGCCGATTGATGATTGGCAGTGTTGATCAGGGACTGGAAGGGATTTGTGTTCGGGGTAGTCAGGAGATGATTAGTATCATCGGCAAATTGGAAAAGATTGCCGTGAGTTAGGAGGTCGGGTAGATCGTTGACATAGAGAGAGAATAAAAGGGGAGCTAGGACTGAGCCTTGGGGAACCCCACATTGCACCATCCTGGGGATTGAGATGGTGGGGCTATGTGAGCTAATGATGGAGGAAGGGATGGACACTGCTTGGGAGCGGTTTGTGAGGAATGAGGCGATCCAGTTGTTGGCTGCGCTGTCGATACCGTAAAGGTGAAGTTTGTGTAGGAGGAGCCGGTGGTCAATAGTGTCGAATGCCTTGGTGAGGTCATAGAAGATGCCCAAGGCGTGATCTCTATTGTCGAGGGAAGTGTGTAGCGTAGTGAGAAAGTTGAAGAGGGCTGTGGTAGTCGATTTGTTCTTTTGGAAGCCATGTTGGCATTCGGCGATGATAGAATTAGAGAATAGGTGGTTGGTTAGGCGGAGAAGCATTACTTTTTCAAATAATTTAGAGAAGGATGATAGAAGGGAGATGGGTCTGTAATTGTTGATTTTATGCTTCTTACCCTTTTTGAGATTGGGAATGACAATGGATTTTTTTAGTAGTTGAGGGAAAGTGCCTGATGAAAATGACTTGTTCATGACAATGGATAGTGGAGCTATGATAAGGGAGATGCATCGCGCCAGGATGGAACCAGGAACACCGTCTGGACCACTTGACACTTTGTTGCGTAGCGATTTTGCAGCCTCAAGGATCTTTTTGTAGTTCGTTGGGTGTAGGATGAAAGGAGGGATAGTGGTTTGCCCAGTAGGAGGTAGATTCCTGGGGGGTGATTGGAGAAGAGGAGGGGCCACGTCACCTGAGCTGATGAAGAAGTCGTTGAAGTGGTCTGCTAGAATGGAGGAGTTGGATATCATGACGCCATCGATTAGCAGTGAGAGGCTGCTAGTTTGCTGCTTTGTGGTCGAGTGGTGTTTAATTATCTGCCATGAAGTTTTCGATCTATTGTTAGAACCAGAGATTAGGCCGTCGAAATAGAGGCGTTTGGCTTGGCGGATGGATTTGCCATGAGCTCGTTTATAATGTATAATGTACTCGTTTATAATGTATCGTAAAATCATTTGCTCTCATTGTATCCTCAACCATTTATTGTCCGTCCCTTGTTCGATGCCGTTTACAACCTTGTTACTCTTAGCCCTCTAAGGGTTGTAAAAATTCGTTCCAAAGAAATGGACCTTGAGTGGGTAAAAATGTAGACATATTTGAGGATCTATTGGCTCTGCGGCAGAGCTGATACAGAAAGCATTCCACAGCTGAGGTAAGTTTTGACACTTTTAGGTTTTTACGATAGGGTCAGGTCCAATGTAAGTGAGAACAATGAGTGTCTCTAGGTCTGAAACGGACCATAAATACATTTTACAGTAGTTTTTCATATTTAAGAGTCGACAGGACTAGCAGAAAATTTCGACCCAGAAAAAAACACTCCATGTAAAAAAGGCAGCCAAGTCTCTTTACTTTAAAAAAATTCAACACCGAAAAGGAGTGATATTTCAAGTTTCAAGTTTATTAACAACTTTGGACAATACAGTAAAAATACAGTAAAATAGTGTACAGTAATACAAAACAGTAAAGTATAGATACAATGCATCATTTCCGGTGGTTGTCAGATGAGTTTACAAGCACAGTGGTGCTAATTAGTCATTATTACAATTTAAAATTTAACTTATTAAATCACAGATGAGTTTCGATATGAATCGGTCTTAAGTTGTCTAAAATATTAGTTCAGTTCAGTTTATTTCCAAAATCAAAAGTACATTTTAAAGAGGTATATTGAAAAGACCCCTATGGTTGACACCATTTAACGGGGTATACGGAAAGGTTACATCGAACTAAATCTAGTAACCTAGCATATTATAATTAAATAGCATTGAAATTAAAATAAATTAATATCTATAGATATGCTACAACTATAATATAACACATTTAGGTAAATATTATGATTATGATATTGATATAGGTACTAGAATATACTTAAGTTGAACATGTTATTATACAATTAAATAATTAAAATTTGTCACTGAGGAATTCGTCAATCGAATAATATATTTTACTTATTAATAGTTCTTTCAGTTGTTTCTTAAATTGTGAGTATTTTTTAATTTCTCTTATATTTTTAGGTAATGCATTAAATAGTTTTGTTTTGAAAAACATGGAATTTTTTTGGGTACACGTTGACCTGTGCCAATCTATATGAATGTTATTTTTCTGTCGGGTGTTGTGGTCATGTATGTCACTATTATTTTGTGTTAAGTTTTCTTGGGATCTAATAGCAAGTATCGACTCTAGAATGTAAAGGCAGGGTACTGTTAAAATTTTATGTTTTTTGAAATGTTGTTTGCAATCTGGTTTTATGAAAGTGTTATTTTTATATTTTAGTCCAAAAAGAGCTCTGATTGATTTTCGTTGAAGTATAAATATTTTAGGGGCATCAGTTGAGTTGCCCCAGAACTGTATACCGTACCGTATATGCGATTCAATATTTGCATAATAAACTAGTTTCGCCGTTTTAGTGTTTGTCAAATTTACAATAGTCTTTAAGGAGAAGTATGCTGAGTGGAGTTTACTTAGCAATTTGGAGCAGTGGCTTTTCCAATTTAGGTTTTTATCGATAGTGATTCCCAAAAATTTAGTTTTATCAACACCCCTTAGATTACTAGTTTTGTTTTCATTAGACAATACAATTTTAACTGGAGTTTCATTTATATCATTTTTTAATTTAAAATGCATAAAGTTAGTTTTTTCATCTTGAATAAGCAAACGATTGTCGTTAAACCATTTTGTTGCATTTGAGAGAACATTTTTTGCATTTTCTTCAAGATTTAGTTTAGTTTTGCCTGTTATTGTTATATTTGTGTCGTCTGCATAGATTTCTGAAGCTGTGATTGTGTCGGGAAGGTCATTTATGTAGACTATAAATAACAGTGGACCTAGGATTGAACCTTGTGGAACACCATTTTTTATAGTCTCGGAATTTGATAGATATTTTATTTCTTGTCTGTTTTTATTCATATGTGTAATTTCTACCTGTTGCACCCTATCTTGCATGTATGATTTTAGCAGATCTAGGGCAGGTCCTCTAACTCCGTAATATTCAAGCTTATTTAATAGAATTTTGTGGTCAATACTGTCAAATGCCTTTGTTAGGTCGCAGAAAACACCAATAGTTTGTTCTCCATGTTCCAGTCCCTTAATTGTGTTTTGAATGAAGTTATCTATGGTATTTGTTGTCGATTTATTTTTCCGAAATCCACTTTGGTTATTTGTGAGTAGTTTTTCTCTCTCAAGGTATGATGATAGTCTAGTATGTATAAGTTTTTCAAAAATTTTCGATATACTTGGTAAAAGTGATATCGGGCGATAGTTTTCTGACCGATTTCTATCCCCTTTTTTATATAGCGGTATAACTTTACCTATTTTTAGTTTGTCTGGAAAGGTGCCCTTTTCAATGCAGTCATTAAATATATGCGCTAGTGGTAGAGAGATAGCCGTAACAATTTTCTTTAATATACAAGTTGGTAGGTTGTCTATCCCAGCTGACCTTTTGTTTTTTAGCTTTGATGTTATTTGAATTATTTCTTTTTCACATGTACTGTCTATGAAAAATGAATTTACAGGTTTCATAGCTTTGGTAAGATCATTATAAAAAGAATTTTGAGATGAAGTTACATTAAGTTTTTGGGCTATGTTAGCAAAGTCTTTGTTTAAAGTATTAGCAATTATCATAGGATCCTCGATGGTCTGGTTTTCATGATTTATAACAATGTTTTTGCTTTGTTGAATTTTTGACTTATTCGTGTGTTTTTTTACTATCTCCCATATGGTTTTTGCTCTATCAGAACCTGATTTCTCCTTTATTTTTTTGTTTATTTCCATTCTTTTAGCTGCTTTTATAGTTTTTTTGTAAATTTTTTTATAGAGTTTGTATTTTGCTTGTAATGTTTCTGTTTTGTAGTGAAGTTGTAACTGATAGAGACATTTTAGGTTCTTTGCTGAATTTTTTATTCCCGGCGAAATCCATTCTTGCTTTATAAATTTATGGTTTATTTTCACAGATTTTTCCGGGAAACATAGTTCAAAATTTTTACTGAGGATTGATGCCATTTTGTTGTATTTTTCATTTGGATCATTCAGTTTATACATTTCCTCCCAAGATGTATTTTCAAGCATGTTTTTAAAATTATCAGTATTTTCCTTATTTAGTTTTCTTATGTTAATGGTCTTGCTTGGAGGGTTGAACTTTGATTTTAGTTTTATAGAAATAATTTGAGCAGTGTGGTCTGATAGGTTATTTTCAGTCACCTCTGTAGTGAACATATAATTGGGAAGATTTGTAGCTATGTTGTCGATTGTCTTCGCTGTATTGAATCGAGAGTCTATTCTAGTCGGTTCTTTTATTGTGAGTTTAAGATTATATGCTGCGCATAAGTTTATTAGTGCTTCACTCTCCTTTGATTTTGTTGCCGTATTTATGTTAAGATCGCCTGTTATAACTACGTCTTTTTTCTCTGAATTAATTTTGTCTAAAATGTGGTCTAGAATGGCTAAGAAGTTACTTATATCACCTAATGGGGATCGGTAGGTGGATAATACTACTATGTTTGAGTTATCTAACTTCAATTCTACTGCTGCTATTTCAATGTCGAGTTCTTTACTTAAATTATTTATGTCACTTCTACATTTGATGTTTTCTGTTCCTAATTCATTGTTGACAAATATAGCTGACCCTCCATGCTTGTGTATTACTCTACTGAAGTTACTTTTAAGGTTATAGTTACAGATGTTTGTCGACTCTAAATTCTCACTACTTAACCAGTGTTCTGTTAAACATATTATATCTATTTGATTTCCTTGGTCATTTTTAATATCTAGAAAAGTCTCTAGTCCTATTTTAGAAGTTTTTATTGCTTGAATATTTTGATGCAATATATTTATTACAACTTGTTTAGAATGTGAAAAATTAGATCTTTTGCTATTTGATTTTATGTTAAATGCTTCTGTACGTTTTTGTCAGAGTGACGGTAAGATTTTTGCTTTGATTATTCGCTGAGGGCGTGGGTTTGCTACTTTTTTTATAGCTCCCTGGGTTTTACCAGGGTCCCTACAAACACTGGGAGGTCCCTGGACGCGTCCTAGGCCGTCCCAGATGGGCGTACGGGCCTGCCCAGGGCCCTCCCGTCTTATGGGTGATTAGCATGGAGTGAGACTCCCGGGGCCTGCCACTGGGAATAAGCCCGGGCGGCGGCCTGGGCCGTCCCATGACGCCCGCGCGGGAGGTATGGGCCGTCCCTGGACCCTCCCGGGCGGCCCGCGCGGGAGGCATGGGCCGGCCCTGGCCCCCTCCCGGGCGGCCCGCGCGGGAGCAGCTGCTCGCTCTGTAGCCCCCTCCCCTTACGCACATTCCATAACGGTCACGTGCTATCTAGATAGGTACACTCTCATTCAAAACGCAGTACCTACAAAACGTGCCGTTGATCCAGACACGTGCATGTAGGCACTAATTTTGAATGCGAATGTACCTGAAAAAAATACGTTTCATTAAGACATAATTGATTGCAAACGTGAGTGACACGAGAAACGGGATTTTTTTTACAATTTCGGAGGGTACGTTGCCATACGAAAAAAATAAACCAGGTATTTCCTTCCAGGGTCAATGTATTAGTTCACAGTTCACGGAATATTTCACAACTGTTGTAATTTATTATGCTAGAAGAACAGTAGGTCTACTCAAACACAATAGAAATGCATTTAAATGGTCAATATCAATTCAAAAAATTGCAGGTATATTGTTAAGTTAATCAGTGGTTATTTTAAGTTATTTTGTCTCGCCATGTTTCCCTATACTTGTTTGACAGCTGTTCTACTGACCTGACACTTTACCTAAGGTACCTAGGTACCTACTGTTTTAATTTTTAACTCATTTTTATTCGGAAAATATTTTGGGATCATTTGAAATCCTCAACTTGACTGTCACATAATGGGGAAGTCTCGTGAAATACAGATTTCAGAATAATAGGTATTATTTTATGAAAGTTGATTATGTTGCTGAACACAGATCGTGCTTTTATTTTTGCTGTGGGATGAATAGTTTTCAAGGAATGAATTACAAAGTTTGATAGATTACTTAACAGGAAAATTGACAGAAAATTGACGGATGGTTCACCATGGTAACACATTAGTGTAAGTGGATTCTTGAAATACGTCGTTTTTCCCGCCAAAAGTCCCATTATAATTGAATTTCATTTGCATGATTAATTTTTTTACATTTCGCGTGTGACAAGTGTCAGTAATTATTTGTGTTGACATTTAAAAACTTACTGGAACAAAATTTCACGAGACTTATTACCTACCTAATTCATAAAAAAATTAAGAAGGATAAAAATATCCATAATTTTTGTTTATATGAATCAGTTGTTGGATTTTGAAATTAGCAATTATTTTTTGATAATCTCTTACAGGACAATTGAATCGTTTCAATAATAATTTTTTCAGGTGTTCCCTACTTACTTACTATATTGTTTTGATAAATTACAAAAAATAAAATGCTACACATAGGAGATCATACACTGCAATTGAATTTTTAGGAATAATAAAGAGCAGGAAAACCTGAAAATTAAAAAAAAAAACAGTTTCATATGATATAAACATATATTATTGTAAATGATTATACTACCACATCACTTAAAATTGCAAATGAAGTAGACCAAGTCATCTGGTAGTAGGTAGGTATAGCTTCATTAGCACGTGAAAATTAAGTAACAAAACATTAAATGTGTATGCAGCAAAATATGTCGACAGTAAACAAACTAAAAATATGTGTACCTAACTTTTGCAGTTATCATCATGCGCAAATAATTTTCTATACATTATTAACAGTGCATCTACGATAAAGACCATACTGATAACTTTCATATTGATATTCTCAGTGCAAACTGCACATACAAAAATCTAAAAAGCATAATTTAAATGTCCTTCAACTTTCACACGTCACATAGTATCAAAACATTCTGAGGTAGGTACTACCTGGTAGTAAGTCTGGCACGCTGTCTCTTTATCGACAAGACACAATTCGGATTTTACTTCACTCACGGATATGTTGGCACAATTTTTCATCTTCAGTTTTTCAAGAAAATGAATGCACTTGAATACGTATTTCTTTCATCTGAAAAAATAAAATTGCAAAGTATTTAGGTAAGGTACCTTGTACTAATAATGTTCGCAAGATATTTGCAATTATTATTGTACAGATTCTAGCCTAAACAAGATTTATACAAGATCTTGAAAAGTTTAGCAACATGCGGCGTATTGTTAGAAGTGTTTTTTGTGTAAATTTTTAATTTTTATTAGGTCCTACCAATGAAAGTGCAACATTTACAAGATCTTGTTATCGCTAAGATTTTGTTAATTTTGTCAATTAACACTATGCTCAAAAGAATTTTCCGATTTAATGGCCAGATACTGGATTCCATCCATAAATTATTAGCACACAGTCTTGTGGAGTTGAGGACTGACATCCGCAATCTACCCGGATGCAATCTTTTGAGCACAAGGCTGTAGCCAGCAAATAGTTTCTACCTAGGTACTACACAAGAACTATTTAATGTAAATAACTGCTATAGCTGCAAAATTTTAAAAAATTGAATTTTTGGCACTGAGTGATCCCTAAAAAAAAGATAGGTACATAGTTTCAATGAAGAATTTGTAAATTGATAAACTTCTTGGCAATGAATAATACAAAAATCATTTTTGTGTTGTGTGACCTGCCACAATAATCACTTAAGGTAAAATTATTTACCATTAGGTAAACTATTATTTAACCCCAATAAAAATATGGAACATTCTATATTGCATGTAAATGTGATTAGGTAAGGTTAGAGGTAATACTACACATATAAAATACTACAAATGTGGCTTACCATCAGAGAGGTTTGAATCATTTCTGTATAGGTAACATGATGAAGTCCCAAGTCCTGTGCATCTCCAGAATATCTTGCTAATTTGCCAAGAAGTCAATTTACTTTTTAATTGAAGTAGGTAGGCTCTTAAATCGACTCTAGGATAGAGCAGGCAAGTTCACGGTGAATCTGTAGAACCAACAAAAAGTAAGGTGAAAGTTAGCAACTAAAATTAATTTCCTCTCAGCCATTCCGTGTTACGGGTGTTACGGGTGTATGTTCAGCCATAGCCAACTGACATTTCGTGGATGAAAACCGAAATGTCAGTTGGCTATGGTTCAGCATCTAATAAGAAAAAATAAGAAAAATAAAAATAGTTAGGATCATTGTAAATCATTGTGCCTTCTAAATTTTTCATGTACCTAATTTACATTATGGTTCGAGAGCGTAGGAAAAAAATAAAATCTCAATAAGGTATTAACGTCTACCCATAAAAAAAATTGTGTATACCTGTTACGGGTGTTACTCAATTTGGACAAGCATTTTGTGTTAGCATGTAAGACAATATGTCAAACTCTGTGAATTTACTTTTGTATTACATTTTTTTTTCTTGTAAAGCAATGTCACAGCATTCATAAAAAGGTATTTTTAGCAAAATTAAAATATTTGCAGATGCAATTAAAAATGTATAAAATTTGTGTTACGGGTGTTACAGGCCGTTACGGGTGTTACGTTACGTCGTACGAAAGACTATGTTAAAATAGGTATCAGCGTGTATTTTTGCATTATTTTATTGCATTACATGTAAACTTGAATTAAAATTAACCTATTTCATCAGCAAGAGTAGAAGAAAAATACTTTAAAAAAATTATTTTATTAAAATTTGTACCGCAAGCCGCAACAAAAAGGCACGACAATAATAAAAAATTAGGGTTCTCTTTACCTCAGAAATTTTAAAATAGACTACTAACAGCCAAGTTAAAATTTTGAACCCAAAATTTTAAAATTTTAAGTACATATTTTATTTTATTTTTTGTTTCTAAGTAGGTATTGTTTTTAAAAGCTTGGTCTAGATCTTAAAAAATTACAAAATTATGCAAAGTGCCACCTAGATATGTTTTTGTGTTGAGTATTCCTATTTTAAATGACACGTAACACCCGTAACAGCAAGTTTTGTATCACCCGTAACACGAATATAATACTTTGGGACCAATCAACTAAATGTAGATATTGGATATGTTTAGGTATGAACTAAACTTAAAAAAAATATATTTTCATGAATATTTGTGGATGCTTCATTGAAAATACTAAAAAAGTTACTAAAAGTGTTACCGTGTTACACAGCGATGGTGGTACACATTTAATATATTCAAAGTAGCTTACTAAAACACTTAAGAGTTTAAAGATCCTTCCTTTTCTAATTATAATTATAGTGATGTTGAAGAAATAAAAAGCTGCAGAGTAGACCATAGACCACTTGTGAATCTTGACTATTTTCGACACGAAATTTAAATTTAAATGCGGTCCCACAATTTTACTGATAACAAAATAACTATTCAAACTTAGCACAAAACTGATTAGGTATCAGCAAGAAAATACCATGAATTTAATATAAAAACATGCTGATTTATTTACATTTAATAATTCAGCATATATGTATGTCTGCATTTGCATGGAATGGCTGCTCTCTTACCACCGGCGCATTAAAGGAAATTCAAAAGGTGCGGTTTATTTTTTTGGATGACAGCATCCAATCTCAAAAATGTTACCTACATGTATTTGAATGAAGCGGGACCACCATTCAATTTATGTATCTACTACCTCCTACAAGAATGTGATTTCCATGCAACATAATTTTTACTTTCGGATCACAACAAAAATGTTTGTTATTGTCCTTGTAAGGTACGACAAACAAAAATAATTGTTGTGTAACTAAAATCCTTGATAAAGTTAAATAATTAAATATAATGAAAATATTTACCACTCTGCTCTGTTCGGTTCAAATGTTTCGGCTCGGTTTGACGATACAGCTCGGTTCTGCAGCACCGAGCTCGCTGCTGAGGAATACGCGCTTTGTTTCTGGAGTTCGATATCTTAATAGCCTATTTTCTTCCAGAGTAGATTCACCTTTAACAAGTAACATTATTAAAACTGCAGTAGGTACCTAGGTATGTGGGATGGTTAATGTAGAGGTGAAAACATTTCCAAAATAGGCGGAGGTACGTACTAGGTAGGTAGTACCTACCTACCTACAGGTAGCCACTCCTACTAACTACCTACTACCACTGATATGTATACACTACCACGCCAAGCAAACTGTTTACCTAGATACTTTATTTATTTTATAAATACCTAAACTAGTTACAGGTCCTACCTCCTAGTTGGAAATTTTACTTTGCATACATTTCTACATTTCAATATTTTACATTTGAGGTTAATGTTTACTGAACTTTTGTTTACACTATTGGTTTATTAGTATCCCCAGCATACAAAACTAAAGTAACAACGATTAATTATGCCTGGATACTTATGTAGTTCTGATGAAGACTCACCTTCAATGGGTTGTAGGGCTCTGTGATGAAAATCCAAGCAAAATAGGCAGCACAAAACTGTAATTATTTCACGATTTGTGTCACATTAAATGGTATGAACTGAGACAAACTATTCGGCAGTGAACACTGCATGCACGGACACAGATAATAATTGAAATCACATTCAAAATCACTCAAAAGGACGTAAACTACACACTCATGAACAAACGTCAAACGCCGCGTTTGAAACTGTGAAAGTAAGGAGGAACGGAAACAAGTTGATTCACGAAGATGGCCGACTGCCGAGTTCATAAAAGAAACTTTACTTATAACGTTTAAAATGGCATGAATACTATGCTTTGGAATTGTAAACTTATTTATTCTTAAATCAATATATCCATGTGAAATGTTGATGTAATTATTATAGAAATGAAGTTATAAATATGAAAAAAATACGTCACTTCAGCAGCTCAAATTCAAACATTCGTAGCGCCCGCGCGGGCCGTCCCTAGCCATTCCCGGGCGGGGCCAAGGCCGGACATTCTTAGAAATTTTACAGCCAGATAAAACGGATCGGTTGGGCTTCGTTGGGCAGGCCCAGGGCATGCCCTTGCAGTTCCCGCCCGGGACGTCCCACTTGGGCGCTAGATGGGCAGAAGCCCGGGCCGCCCAGTGTTTGTAGGGGTTGGTATTGTTTGTGGTAGATGTGACCACTTTCACATTGCCGGGTGAATTCAACATTTCACCATTAGTCGCACAATTAGTCGGTGTCGTTGACTTTCGTGCAGCCCCGGTCGGTGTCGTTGACTTTCGTGCAGCCCCGGTCGTTGTCGTTGACTTTCGTGCAGTCCCAGTCGGTGTCGTTGACTTTCGTGCAGCCCCAGTCGGTGTCGTTGACTTTCGAACAGCCCCGGTCTTTGTTTTCGAGTTCTGCGCACTGATGGTGGATGAGCTCTGCTCGTTGATGTTGTGTGAGCTCTGCGCAATTATGGTGGATGGGTTCTGCGCGTTGATGTTGTGTGAGCTCTGCTCATTGATGGTGGATGGGTTCTGCGCATTGATGTTGTGTGAGTTCTGCGCATTGATGGTGGATGGGTTCTGCGCATTGATGTTGTGTGAGCTCTGCGCATTGATGGTGGATGGGTTCTGCACGTTGATGTTGTGTGAGCTCTGCGCATTGATGGTGGATGGGTTCTGCGCATTGATGTTGTGTGAGCTCTGCGCATTGATGGTGGATGGGTTCTGCGCGTTGATGTTGTGTGTGCTTTGCACATTGATGGAGGATGGGTTCTGCGCGTTGATGTTGTGTGAGCTCTGCGCATTGATGGTGGATTTGTTCTGCACGTTGATGTTGTGTGAGCTCTGCGCATTGATGGTGGGTGAGTTCTGGGCGTTGATGTTGTGTGAGCTCTGCACATTGATGGTGGATGGGTTCTGCGAGTTGATGTTGTGTGAGCTCTGCGCATTGATGGTGGATGGGTTCTGCGCGTTGATGATGTGTGAGCTCTGCGCATTGATGGTGGATTTGTTCTGCGCATTGATGTTGTGTGAGCTCTGCACATTGACGGTGGATGAGCTCTGCACCTTGATGTTGTGTGAGCTCTGCGCATTGATGGTGGATGGGTTCTGCGCATTGATGTTGTGTGAGCTCTGCACATTGACGGTGGATGAGCTCTGCTCGTTGATGTTGTGTGAGCTCTGCGTATTGATGGTGGATGAGCTCTGCTCGTTGATGATTGACGGTCTCGGCAAGTTGATGTTGGGCGGTCTCGGCAAGTTGATGAAGGGCTGTCTTGGCTCGTTGATGATGGGCGAGCTCGGCGTGTTCCTTATCACATCAAGAATCTCGTAGCACAATTTTCTTTTGCCTCTCTTGCTTAAATGCAAGCCGTGTTTAGTGAAATGTTCTCTTCGGAGTGATCCTACATCTACAACAGTTACTTTAGTTTTTGCAGTTTTATTAAATTCGTCTGTTAGTTCAAGGATTTGTCTGTTTGTGAATGAAATGGATTCTTTTAAGTAATGGCCTTCTGGATCTTGTCGGTTTGGAATATTTACTACAATTATTTTTGCTTCTATTTTTGATGTAAGGATTTGATTGAGGGCAACTCTGATTTTATTAGTGGTTCGTTTCGGAATATTGTTTGTACCTGCCATGATTATAAGGGAGTCCTCCTTCTGCAGGTTGTTGTCCATTGATGTAATCACTTCCTCAATGGGTGCACTTGGTTTGAAGTGGCATTCTACCTTGGTGTTCAGGTCTTTGTTGTCGCACAGCTGCTGCAGAATAGACCATAACGGAAAGTTGCCAGCGCCACCACATGAACTAAGTAAGATGTGTCTGCGCATGCGCTACCGCAAGGTCAAGTGTGTGATACCTCGACGCGGGAACCATTCCCGGCAGCTGTCTCTTGTTAAATTACGAAGTTTTGTTTTGAAATAACAACAGATATGGTTATTGGAAATACAAGCTGATAGTGGTCATTTGTCTTGCAAAAGGTGCAGATTATTTGAGTGTAAACGTAATACCAAAACATTTCTCCTAATATTTATTAAATAAGTGTACAAAATACCTAAATCTGCTACTAAGAACACGGAGGAGGGGCGGTTTCACACGGATTCCGACCGAGCCAGCGAGGTCGGTTTTAGTACCGAACGAGAGCGCTAGTCATTTCTGTTTTGGTCTATTTTACCTAATCCTCTTCCGTGGCTGTCAGCCAATACCTGCATTTTCTTTGTTGATCTTCTGGGGGTAGGCGTTGCTTTATTCTTTGCTATTTCTACCACCGTGGCAGGAGTGGTTCTGCCAGAAGTGAATGGTAGCACCACCTGGCGTGATGTTTCACGAACAGGTGCGCTGGATGGTGGTGGAAACTGGTGTGAGCTTAAGGTATTACTTGAATGCACATGGTTTTGGTTTTTATTTTCTGTAATTACTTCATTTTGCGGTAGCTTATTTCTAATTATTTCTTCAAATTTTAGTTTCAATAAATTTAGTTAAAGTGGAAGCAGACAACACCGCGAGCAGAGAAGCCTGAGGCGAGGAAAACTTCAGCTGCATCTACCACAACCTCTGCAATACGAGTCTCCGCGGGAAAGACACTTCAAGCCCCAGCAGTGAACGAAGCTAGTGAAAAAGCCAAGATTGCCAAAATCAAACAAACAGCCCAAGGGCAAGGGGCAATAAAAAAGGCAACTGTATCCCCAATTATACGAATGAGTCAGCGTCCGTCAAAACCAAAAACATTAACTTCGTACTGACCCAAATACCCTGTCATAATCAATCACAATACATTGAAACCCAAAATACATACAGAAAACAACAGAAAAAACAACACACAAAACGCACGATCACAACATAAAACACAACACAAACAAAATACACAGTCCATAAACACAGAATTAATTTCAAAGCAAAATAAAATTAAGAAAAATGAAACAAATTTGAAAACAATTAACATAATGCATCAAAACATTCAAGCCTTAAAAACCTCAAAAACGGGACTAGAAACTTTTTTAGATGACAGGGATGACCAGGGGAAACAAGTAGATGTTATCTGCCTCACAGAGCATTGGTTAAACAGCGAAAACTTAAAAGCGACTGAAATATGCAACTATAAACTTATAAATGATTTCAGTAGATCAATTCTTAAACATGGAGGGACAGCTATATTTTTAAACACAAAATTAATTAAATATGCGAAGGCAAGAAATGACATAACCAAACTAAGCAAAGAACAAGACATTGAATTAGCTGCAATAGAAATAAACTGCGAAGTGAACAATAGACACTTAATAATTATATCTGTTTATAGATCCCCCCTGGGAAACATAAATAATTTTATGGGCATACTTGAACAACTCCTACAAAAAGTCACCTCTGAAAAGAAAAGTGTAATATTAACGGGAGACCTAAATATAGATACAGCCCACAAATCAAACGATTGCGACAACCTAAAGAATTTAATAACGGCATACGGAATGAAATTAACAATTAGAGAATCAACCAGAATTGATTTAAGATTCCATACAGAAAAAACCATCGATAACATTGCGACAAATCTCCCTAAAAACCTTTACAGCACGGAAGTGACAGAAAACAATCTATCTGATCACAAAGCGCAATTCATTTCAATAAAAGTAAATACAAAAATCTATCCCCCAAACAAAAGAATTAAAACCAGAAAATTAAATGAAGAAAACACAACAATTTTTATCGACATGCTAGACAAAATATCCTGGAACGAAATTTATAGTACGGTTGATCCAAATGAAAAATATAATAAGTTCGAAGCAATGTTAACAAGTACTTTTGACCAATGTTTTCCAATAAAAGATGTAAAAATAAATCATAAATTTATAAAACAAGAATGGATAACATCGGGAATCAGAACATCGGCAAAAAATTTAAAATGCTTATATGACTTACTCATTCACTACAAATCGGAAACGATAAAAAAACAATACAAATCTTACAAAAAAATATACAAAAAAACAGTTAGGGCTGCAAAAAGGAAAACAATAAATAAAAAGATTACTGAGAGAACAGGAAGTGACAGAACGAAGGTGATATGGGAAATAGTTAAAAAACATACAAATAATACAAAAATTAAAGGAACAAAAAACTTGATTCTGAAAAAAGACAACCTGACTGTAACGGATCCAGAGAAAGTAGCTAATATTATAAATGAAGATTTTGCAACCATTGGCCAAAAAATTGCCTCGTCAATGACCCCGAGGTCAAATGAATTCTATACTCACTTAGTAAAAGCAAAGAAACCAATTAACTCCTTTTTTATGGACAGCACGTCAGAAACAGAGATAATATATATTGCTGGAAAGCTTAAAAACAAAAAATCGGCTGGAATAGACAATATACCCACTTGCATCCTTAAAAAAGTTATCATAAAGCTGGCCAAAACATTAGCACATATTTTCAACGAATGCATCAATCAAGGAACTTTCCCAGAGCGATTAAAAATTGCCAAAATTATACCAATATTTAAAAAGGGAGACAAGAAGCTTACAGAAAACTATAGACCCATATCACTCCTACCTTCAGTGTCAAAAATATTTGAAAAAATTATTCACATAAGAATGACATCATACTTTGAAAGAGAACAGCTTCTTTCGGACAGCCAAAATGGATTCAGAAAAAACCGGTCAACAAACACTACAATCGACCAATTCATTCAAAACACTGTACAGGGACTAGAGCGAAAGGACCAAACACTTGGAGTCTTTTGTGATCTATCGAAGGCTTTCGATAGTGTCAATCATTCAATAATGTTAGCCAAACTAGAGTACTATGGAATTAGAGGATCTGCATTACAGCTACTAAAATCATACACTGAAAATAGAGTACAAAAAGTCGAATTAACATATATAAATGAAAATAATATTGAATTAAAACTTCTGTCAAATGCACAATCTATAACTAGTGGAGTTCCACAGGGATCCATACTTGGACCACTACTATTTATCATATATATAAACGACTTTCCACAAACAGTGAGCCCTTCTGAAATATATGCTGATGACACAAATATCACAATAACGGGAAAAACAAAACAAACCCTTGAACAAAATGCACAAAATACACTAGCAAAGGCAACAACATGGTTTGGAGACAATTACTTGCAAATTCAAGAGGAAAAAACAAATTTCATTCATTTCAAACTAAAAAATAATATTAACTCCAGCCCACTAAAAATAAATATGCCAAAAAATAACTATGTAAGCGAATTAAAAGAAGTAGAAGAAACAAAATTCCTGGGGATAATCATTGATAAAAATCTTAACTGGAAGAGTCATTGTAAACAACTTCAAAAGAAACTCCACTCGTCTTACTTCTCCTTAAAAACTATAATCGATCTGACTAACACCAACGTAGCCAAATTAGTATATTATGCAAATATAGAATCCCATCTAAGATACGGCATACAGTTTTGGGGAAACTCCACTGAGGCGCACAAAATATTTACGTTGCAGAGAAAAGCTATTCGAGTTCTTTTTGGTTTAAAATACAAAAATAATTCTTTTATCAAACCAGATTGTAAAAAACATTTCATCAAACATCAAATATTAACCTTGCCTTGCTTATTTATTTGGGAATCAATAATATCAATAATGTTTATAAAAAATAAAGATGAACTAGTACAAAACAGAGACTTACACAACCACAACACTAGACAATGCAACAACATACACGTAGAGTCACTCAGAACAAATTGTACTCAAAACAATTCCATGTACATAAAAACTAAATTATTTAATGCCTTGCCCAAGGAAATAAGAGAAATTAGTAAATACGAACTATTTAAGAATAAACTAAGACAATTATTAATAGAAAAAGCATATTACTCAATAGACGAATTCTTGAATGATTAATGTATAGTAAACTAGGAAATCGATATTTTTATTTTTTATTTTAAGAATGTTTTAAATTCCCAATATTAGAATCTAAGTACATGTATAATAAAAAAATGTACTTAGAAATAGACTTTCCTTAATACCCTTATAAAGAGAGAATTAACTCTCAAGGGTCATGTTTTAAACAGACAAATGTATCTACCTACATATTGTATTGTAAAAACAAATTGGAAATAAACTGAAACTGAAACTGAAACTGAAACTATTTTAGCTTCTGTCAGGGCATCCATTTCCACCTTCGGTAAATTATTCCAAGCACGAACCTCGTCCCAACAGAGAGTATCGTCCCACTTCTGTCCGATACCTCTTCACAAACAGCTTTTTCGTGTGGTCCTTTCTGCCAATAAACTTTGGGGGGTATATTAACTTCTCTAGATCTTGCCAGGCAGGTTGCCCGGACAGCGCCTTGAAAAGATATCGGAGGCTGACTTTCGCGCGCCGAGTCTCTAGTAAGTTCTATTTCAACTCCTGAACAACCCTGCTGACCCTTAGAGTTGGCTGTTTCTTCTTCTTGTCCCACCTGCGGTGACAGTTTATTACATATCTGGCGGCTTTTCTCTGAATCATCTCGATGGCATTGATGTGGACAGCAGAGTGTGGATCCCAGATCCCGCAGCAATACTCCAACAGAGGGCGAATAAGGCACTTAAATGCATGCTGCTTGGTTCTAGGATGACTGCCCTTCAGTTTCCGCATGACAAAGTGCAGTGATCTTTTAGCCTTTGATGTCATACATGCGATGTGCGGTGCCCAGCTGAGATTGGAAGCAAGGGCCACACCAAGGTACTTGCAGGTGTTAGATTTCACAAGCTTCTCCCCTTTCATTAAGTATGAAGTAGGTATTGGCGAACGTCTAGTTGTGAAGCTGACAACCGTTGTTTTTGAGGGATTTAAAGACATCCCATTATCGCAAACCCACTCCTGGATATTGTCTTAATCAGCTTGCAAAAGGACACGGTCTTCATTGCTATGTATAGCCCTGTACAGGATAAGATCATCCGCAAAAAGCTTCATGGGTGATTGTATGTTTTTTGCCACGTCATTAATGAAGCCCAGGAATAAGGTAGGACCAAGCACTGTGCCTTGGGGCACGCCTGAGGAGATTTTTACTGGTGCGGAGGTCTGTGAGCCTACTTGTACAACCTGGCTGCGGTTTGTTAGGAACGTGCCAATCCACTTCACCACTCGGTTGTCTAGCCCCATCGAGGCAAACTTTTCTAATAGGAGGCTATGGGGCACCACATCGAAGGCTTTAGAGAAATCGACAAGTACAGCATCCACCTGGTTTCCGCTATCCACAATCTCGGATATTTCTTGAGTAAAACCAGAAAGTGATGACTCGCACGAGAAGCCCCTCCGAAAGCCATGCTGATTACCAAATAGCCAGTTGTTTTCAGACCAAACGGAGTGGATGTAGTTCACAATCAGCCGTTCGAGGATCTTGCATGTGACAGATGTATTACTGATCCCCATAAAAAAAACACTCCGTGTAAAAATACCAGCCAAGTCTCTTCAACTATAAAAAAAATAGAATAAATCTAAAAATTCAGCACTGAAAAGTAGTGATATCAAAAAATGAGCCAAGTCAAAGCTTAATTTTAAAAACCAAAATATACTTGGCGCATCGTGTATATAAATAGTATAGAAGCATATGCCAAAAATCAAATGTACCTACCTAATAATATATAATATACCTATAATGCCCTTAAAAACGATGCGCCAAGTATATTTTGGTTTTTAAAATTAAGTTTTGACTTGGCTCATTTTTTGATATCACTACTTTTCAGTGCTGAATTTTTAGATTTATTCTATTTTTTTATAGTTGAAGAGACTTGGCTGGTATTTTTACACGGAGTGTTTTTTATGGGGATATCACTTATTTTTTTAGTTTATTTACACAACTTGTAACACACGTCGGAGCAACAATGACTAAATACTTTTAAAAAATACGCCATTTCCGAATTGGTTAATACGAAAAATTGTGTTTGGTGCTCAATATACCTAAGCTTAAAGTGATATTCCATGAAGAATTGCGAAAGCTTCGTTCCAATCAGTCCAGCCGTTTTCGAGATATGTTACCACTTCCGGTTTTCAAAATGGCGACTGAAATAACTGCCACCTAGAATTTATTTCTATAAATGTTATGTATCATTATAAGCCTTCTGAATATGTAGTTATTGTAGTAAGAGGTCATTAAAATCTAGATCTTCACTTTCATGACGTCATTTCCGGTTTCGGTAATAGTACATCTCTACTTTAACTACTGATATTCCATATAGACGACCGTCTGAATCATTTGGCGCTAGTTTAATTCCGATCGGTTTAGCCGTTTTCGAGATATGACGTCACTTCCGGTTTCAAAATGGCGACTACCGGTTGGTTTTATAAAAAGGCACCTCAGACGCCAAAAGTGCACATGTGGTAAAAAGTTCAGATCGATCGGCTAAGCCGTTTAGGCTGTGGCGGTGATAGCGGTGTTTCCTGATATCATCTGAATCATCATCTAAAGATCAAAGTGGTGTAATTTCACTGTTTTCTCGGCCCTCTAGCTCGCAAATGGTACAGCCTATTGTTCCCAAATTTGGTATATGTGGTGGGGTGGGCCATAGCTCAAAATTAAGATATTTTACAACAATGTGAGATTTTCCAATTTTATGATCCAGTAGGCCGAAAATGCCATGTTGTTGCTTACAGTAAAAGTAGTTGGTCTGGCTCCTCATTTTATTAGGCATTTACGGTATGTTGAGTGAGTGTGAGTGTACAGTACGACTTGGCTGGGTGGAGCGACCGCTCCACTAGATAGGGCGGTAATTTGACGGGTCACTACGTAGGCCGCTCTTGAAGATAGGGTGGATTGTGGCTGCACTCCAGTCTGATGGTACCTGAGAGTTATTAATTGAAATATTAAACATGACTTTTAGATATGGGATAATAGCGAGTCCTGCTACTTTCAGCATCTGCGATGTTACACCATCTGGTCCTACGCCAATCCGAAACTTAAGATCAGTTAAGGCTTTCTTTATTGATGAGTCACTGATTGTGAAGCTGGATGTTTGTGGGACAGAATCTGATTGTATGTAGTTTTCAATGCTCCATCTGGGATTGCTGTTGAAAACCTTGTGATAGGTTGAGTTGAGGAGATTCGCTTTATCTGCATCACTGGTACAGAGGGAGTCAGAAGATTTTAGTGTAGGAATGGAATTATGACTTCCCTTCTTGCTGTTTATATAACTGTAAAATTTCGTCCAATTTCCCGGGCTATCAACATTTAGCAGATTCAACATGTGTTCTTCGAGAGCTGATTGTTTGGCTGCGTTGAGTTCTGAGACAATGGCTTTGAACTGATTTGGATTTTCTTTTCTCATAGGGTACGCTTTACGACATTTCTTCTTCAGTGTTTTGACTTCCCTATTGTAGTAAACTGGATCATTATTAATTTTTATTTTACGCAGTGGGATGAACTGATACCGTGCTGAATCTAAGAGTGCCTTCAGGGTAGACCAGAAGATATTTATATCTCCACTTTGTGCAGCCCACTTAGGAAGGGATTTCATCAAGAAGCTTGTAATTCCTGGTATATCTGCCTTACCATAAGACCACACATGTCTTGCAAGCCGGGTGCTGGGAGGACTTTCGTTTATTAAAACTTCCATCGTGATTACTTTGTGATCACTGATTCCAAGCTCGACAGAACTCGTAAGCCAGATTTCTGGGGGAGACACGAGGAAGACATCGAGTATGTTGTTTGGAGCATGTGTTGGCTCGTGTATTACCTGAATCATGATATGGTCGTTTAATATGTTACTAACGGCTGCTTGGATGGCACAATTTGATGCTTCCATTCCTGGTGCCCATGATACATTCGGAAGGTTGAAATCACCCCCTATGATACATGGTTGAGATAACATTCCATCTTTATGTAAGTTTGTCAGATGAGCATCTAGTGCTTGAAGAAACTGTAGTGTGTTACAATTTTGTGGTCTATAAGCCCCTATAACATTTATATTTCTTGGTTTACAGTTAATGGTCACACACATCATCTCCAGGTTTGGGTCCGTCCATTTTAGTGTGCTAGAATGATCGTTCTCTACACCAATGAATACCCCGCCACCCCTTTTACCTTCTCTGTCAAGCCTATATATTTGCAGATCTTTCGGGAATATTTCATTGCTTGTGATTTCGTCGGTAAGCCATGATTCTGTGCCTATAATAACATGGGGTTTGTGGATATCCTTTATTGTCTGGAACTTGTAAATTTTGTTTGCTATGCTTCGACAATTAACTTGAAGCAGTTTTAGTGTTTTTTGATTTTGGTGCAACTGAAACTTACTTGTTTGGACTTTGTCATCATCAGCTAGAGAGTCTCCCTTTCTTCTACAACTGTTCGAAAATCCTTTTGAGTGCGGCGAAAATCAAATCTTTTCACTTCAATGCCAGATGGCCAGATTGAGGCTGCATTCAATTTTTGAAGGTTGTCAAAGCTAATACCGAGTCTGAAGGAGCTGAATCTTGAGCCGGTGTAGATCTTCGAGCACTCGAATTCTTGATTGGTCATTTTGGCTTTAAGGTGGGCGATAATAACCTCGCATGTGGTGTTCTTGTCAGCCCGGGAGATATGTAGCCATGCTCTTCGCTGCGGAGAGCTGAAATCCTCTGTGGATGTGCCTATCAAAAAAGGAGCCAAGACAATGTCATTTCCAAATATTTAATCGTACTTTTGAAATAAAAGAATACACACCGAGAAATACTTTACAAAATGATTTATTCGTTGATTGTTTGGAGGATAGTGGATGATTCAAGATAAAACTGCACAAGGAATACTGTAGCCATGATGCTCTTTATTCCTCCCTAGCCCACTGCCTTCTACATCTCACAACTCCTCAACCTTGACTCTCGGTCGGTAAAGAAGTTAACCAACTATTACAACATCTCCCCCTTTTTGGGTGGTGAATATTCAAAATGATTATTGAGGATATTATTATTACAATTACAATTAAAGCAGAAACATTTGAAATAAAATAAACAAGATTAATGATCTTCTTGGAATAAACTAATCATTGAACCGAGATGGTCGGTTCACTGTTCTCCCGCTCCTCGTCTTGTACCCTGACGATGATGGATGGACACTAGCCGTAGCTGGCACCTCAGGTGTTGTACCCTGCTCAACTGGAGTCGACACGATCTCGGGTTGTTGTTCTGCAACTCGCTCTGGCGGTTGTCCTTAATCTTCTTGGTCCAGTGTTTTTAAATAAGGTGCAGGAACTAAATGCCACCTGTTGCGACGTACCGTTCCATGTCCCGTTTCGACGATGTACGAACGAAGTTCATCTGCTAGACTTATCACCTGTCCATGGATTCTCATGTCTATAATCCATACAAAAGTTCCAATCGGAAGAGGTGATAATTCTCTGACTCCGTGACGGTTGTCGTAGTTTCGTTTCTGGTTTGCTTTCAACTCTTCTTCCTTCTTCTTCAAGTTGCTGAAATCGGGTTTCTCCTCAAGACGAGCTGGTATCATGGGAAGGGTTGTTCGTATCTTCCTATTCATAAGTAATTCTGCCGGACTAAACCCGTTTGAAAGAGGAGTAGATCGGTATGCTAGTAACGCTTCGTAAGGATCTCCGTTCTTCTTCAAACGCATCTTTGCGATCTTTACTGCTGTCTCTGCAAAACCGTTACTTTGCGGAAATTTAGGGCTTCTAGTGATTAGTTTGAAGTTGTATGACTTTGCATACTGCAAAAATTCATGTCTGAATTGTGGTCCATTATCAGAGCGTACTACTTCTGGTATTCCGTGACGAGAAAACACAGATTTGCATGCTTCAATAACGTTCTCTGATTTCACCCCTGGCAGCTGCATCAACAAGATGGCGGCCGTCTAGTGGAGCCTGTATTTTCTGCTGCTTTTAATCATCAACTATTTGTATTATCTACTCAAAGGTCAAAGTGAGTGATTAACTTAAGAAATTTAATAAGTTTTCCGTGTGTTCCATCAATTTTTTAACTACAATTACTTCAGTAACTGATCAAATGGATCCAAAACAAATCCAGCCATGCTGGCTTCAACTCAGCCCAGGGCTCCAGCATGCCTGTGAGGCAAACTCAACAAGTCAGCAGGTGATTAATTCAATTCTAGTATACGAAATCAATCTCATTAAATCAACTGTTTCACACCTACTCTCTCAATCATCCATTGGAGATATCTCTTATCTGCACGCCTCAAACAACTCAAATAACTGCAAAAACTTCAACCACAACAACAAGAATGAAGATAGCATCAACCTCACAGCACCTACCCCCAACAGGTGTGAGAGTAGTACCAGACAGCCAGTCCAACACCCAAAAACAACATTCATCAGGCGTGAAGCTAGAATCACACAGTCAGTCCAACATCCAAAAACAAAAACCAGAACTTTCCATCCAAACAACAGCCCCTCAACCCATCTGACAGAAACAATTGGTGACATATTTGACTCACACCCATCAATGCCCCTAGTTCACTGCATTTCTGCTGATTTGGCACTCAGCAAGGGCCTTGCCTTGTCAATCAGAGAAAAATATGGAGGAATAGACAAATTGAAAAGTCAGAATCCGGAAGTCGGGAAAGTCCTGATACAGCAACACAACGACCGCACCATCTTCCACATGGTAACCAAAAGAAAAAGGTTTCACAAACCAGACATCAGAGACCTCAAGATCACTCTTCTGCAGCTGATGTCCCTGTGCAAAGCCAACCACATCACTCACATCGCTCTACCACGCATCGCATGCGGTCACGACAAGAAGACATGGCACATCATCAAGCCTATGCTGGCAGAGATCCTCCGAGATTCCAACATACATGCAACCATCTTCTACCTTCAGCAATCAAGGAGAGACCTCGATACGGTCGATATTACCAAATGGATCAATCCTCCTCACCCCCTAGATCCAATCCATCCTGAAAACCAAAGTTGCCAATCTAAAAGGCACAAGCAACAAGATGCAGCTAACGCAGTCATCCCGGCCATCTCGACAAGAGACTACACTGTTCCGGTCTCATCAGCTAGTCCGACATCGTGCCTCGGAAAGACTGATACCCACTTCCTGAATCAAGACGACTCCACCTTCCCCCTAGTCGACTTATCATTCAATCCACCAGCAAAAGAAAATCCCAGTCAAGTTCCTGGTCAAGAGGAAAATTTTTTCGATGCAGCTTCTTGCCTGATCGACCTATTTTCCAGTCCAGCCCCAAGTCTCATCCACTCAGCGAGCCAAGATGGAATGGACAGCACAGTACACAGCCAATTTCCACTGATCACCAGCACCCAACTGCAGCTCACACCATCAAGTGCTAGAATCACGAAGCAGTGCTCCAACACACCGACAAAGCCTTCTACTCTGCCCGAGCCTGCTGCCAACGTGGTCCCCGACCCAGTCGTCGTGACAGCAAAGCCAGCAGCGAATGCGGTCACCGCCCCAGTCGTCGTGACAGCGAAGCCAGCAGCGAATGCGGTCACCGACCCAGTCGTCGTGACAGCGAAGCCATCTGCGATCGCGGTCACCGGCCCAGTCGTCGTGACAGCGAAGCCAGCTGCAAATGCGGTCACCAGCCCAGTCGTCGTGACAGTTCAGTTCAGTTCAGTTCAGTTTTATTTCCAGAATTCATCAATACATTTGAAAGAGGTACAGTGAAAGGACTCCTCTGGTTGACACCATTTAGGTGAGTATGTGGAAAGGTTACTTGAACTAAATCTAGTAGTAACCTAGTATATAAGTAATAGCATTGAAATGAAGACAAATTAATATCTAAATATATGCTACAATTATATTTTACATTTAGGTAATAAATCTAGGTAATATAGGTAATATCTAGGCAATAATAGGTAATTTAGGTAATAAATCAGACATTATAAATAAATTAATTAATAAATTAATTAATATTTGTCCGAGAGGAATTCGTCGATAGAATAATACACCTTATCTACTAATAGTTTGTTGACAAGGGTTTTGAATTGTGAATATTTTTGTATCTCTCTTATACTTTTAGGCAGGGCATTATACAATTTTGTTTTGAAAAAAATAGAGTTCTTTTGAGTGCATGTTGATCTGTGTCTATCTATGTGAATGTTATTGTTCTGTCTAGTATTGTGATTATGAATATCGCTATTTTTTTGTATTTCTTTCCCTTGAGATCTAATTGCTAGTACTGACTCTAGGATGTACAAGGAAGGTAACGTTAAAATTTTGTGTTTTTTGAAGTGTTGCTTGCAATCTGGTTTAATGAAATTGTTGTTATTTTTATTTTTATATTTTAATCCAAAAAGAGCTCTGATTGCTTTTCTTTGCATTACAAATATTCTGGGTGCATCTGTAGAGTTGCCCCAGAATTGTATTCCGTAGCGCAGATGAGATTCAATGTTTGCATGATAGACTAGTTTTGCAGTTTTTGTGTTTGTTAAGTTTACAATAGTTTTTAGTGAGAAATATGCCGAATTAAGTCTACTTAGTAATTTGTCACAGTGACTTCTCCAGTTTAAATTTTTATCTATAATGATTCCAAGAAATTTGATTTTGTCTACAGATTTTAGTTCACAGTTCTTGTTCTTGTTTGAAATTTCTATATTTATATTTAATGGTGTTTCATTTATGTCATTTTTTAATTTAAAGTGCATGAAGTTAGTCTTTTCTTCTTGAATAAGCAGATGGTTATCGTAGAACCATTGTGTTGCATTTTCAAGTGTATTTTTGGCATTTTCTTGAAGATTTAGTTTTGTTTTACCCGTAATTGTGATATTTGTATCGTCTGCATATATTTCTGAATTAGCTACTGTGTCTGGAAAGTCATTAATGTAAATTATAAACAACAATGGACCTAAAATAGAACCTTGCGGAACACCATTTTTTATTGTTTCGGGATTTGACATATGTTTTATTTCGCGTCTGTTCTCATCCATGTGTACTACTTCTACTTGTTGGATTCTATCTGCCATATATGATTTGAGTAAGTTTAGGGCAGGACCCCTAACTCCGTAATATTCTAGCTTGTTTAATAATATTTCATGGTTAATACTGTCAAAAGCTTTAGTTAAGTCACAAAAAACACCGATTGTTTGATCCCCTTTTTCTAATCCTTTTATAGTATTTTCAATGAATTGACCAATGGTATTAGCTGTAGCTTTACTTTTCCTAAAACCACTTTGGTTGTCTGAAAGCAGTTTTTCTCTTTCTAGGTATGCTATTAGCCTAGTGTGTATCAGTTTTTCAAATATTTTGGATATGCTCGGAAGGAGCGATATTGGCCGATAGTTTTCCGAAAGATTTTTGCCCCCTTTTTTATGTAAAGGTATGATTTTTGCTATTTTGAGTTTGTTTGGGAAAATTCCATTATTAATACAGTCGTTAAATATATGTGTTAAGGGTTGAGAGATTTTCTTAATAATTTTCTTTAATATGCAAGTTGGGATGTTGTCAATTCCTAAAGATTTTTTGTTTTTTAATTTTGATGTAATTAGAATAATTTCTGTTTCACATGTGTTGTCCAAGATAAATGAATAGACCACATTTTAAATTATCTAGTTAGCTCTGCTTTTCAAAAAATGTCATATGCAGTACCGTGATCCTCATATCTATTCATGTTATGATCCATTGTTGAAAAACACTAATAGATATGAGGATCACGGTACTGCATATGAAATTTTTTGAAAAGCAGAGCTGCCTAGATAATTTAAAATGTGGTCTATTCAGAGGTTTCTTTGCCTTTGTTAAATGTTTATGAAAAGCCCTATCCGTTGGATTTATGTCTAGTTTTTGGGCTACTGTGGCAAAATCTCTATTAAGAATATTTGCTATTTTGATTGGATCAGGTTGATTGGTTTGGTTTTCATGTCTTATGACCAAGTTTTGGGTTTTTTGTATTTTTGAATTGTTAGCGTGTTTTTTTACTATCTCCCAAATGGATTTTGTTCTATCAGTACCCGTTTTCTCCTTTATTTTTTTGTTTATTATCATTCTCTTTGCTGCTTTTATAGTGTTTTTGTAAATTTTTTTGTATATTTTGTAATTTGTTTTTAAAGTTTCTGTTTTGAAGGGAAGCTGTAGATAATAGAGAGATTTAAGGTTTTTGGCTGAGTTTTTTATACCTGCTGTTATCCACTCCTGCTTTATAAATTTATGGTTTATTTTTATATTTTTGGGTGGAAAACATTTGTCAAAAGCCTCGCTAAGTATTGTTGAGAAAGTATTATATTTTTCATTGGAATCATTTAATTTATATATCTCATCCCATGACGTGTCTTCTAATATATCTACAAAAGTTTCTGTGTTTTCCTTACTCAATTTTCTGGTAATAATTGTTTTGCTTGGCGAATTAAATTTTGATTTGAGTTGAATTGATATTATTTGAGCAGTGTGGTCTGAGAGATTATTTTCAGTTACTTTAGTAGAAAACATATAATTTGGTAGATTTGTAGCTATTTTATCAATTGTTTTGGCTGTATTGAAACGGGGATCAAATCTCGTGGGTTCTCGTATCGTTAATTTTAAATTATATGAAGATAAAAGGTTGTTAAGAGTATCACTATTCCTTGATTTTGAAGCTGTATTTAT
The DNA here is from genome assembly GCA_934045905.1 of Leuctra nigra. Taxonomy (NCBI): domain Eukaryota; kingdom Metazoa; phylum Arthropoda; class Insecta; order Plecoptera; family Leuctridae; genus Leuctra; species Leuctra nigra. The sequence continues at coordinate 36,421,255 of OW203768.1, forward strand.
ATTTATATCGCCTGTAAGGATTATGTTTTTATTTTCTGATGTGAGTTTGTCTAGAATGTGGTCCAAAGTGTCCATGAAATTGTTTATATCCCCTACTGGCGATCTATAGATGGAGATTACTACTAGGTTCTTTGTGTTGTTTTCATATTTCAGTTCTACTGCTGATAATTCAATGTCCAATTCCCTACTTAATTCGTTTATGTCATTTCTAGCTTTAATGTTTTCTTTTAATTTATTATTGACGAATATAGCTGACCCTCCGTGTTTGTGAACTACTCGACTAAAATTACTTTCAAGATTATAATTACAGATGTTTATTGAATTCAAATTTGCACTACTCAACCAATGCTCCGTTCGACATATTATATCAATTTGGTTTCCCTTATCATCTTTTGAATCTAAAAACGTCTCTAGTCCTACTTTAGATGTGTTAAGAGCCTGGATATTTTGATGCATGATATTTAGGTTACTGTATTTAGATTGTTTTGTTTTGTTTTGTTTTCTATCTAATGCTTTTGTTTTGACTTTATTGGTTGCGTTGTTGTCGGATGGTTGTGTAATTGTTTGGTTTTGTCAAAGAGATGCTAATATTTTTGGTTTCAAAATGCGCTGAGGGCGGGTTTGTACATTAATAATTGTTTTTTTTATTGTTGCCCCCGTCTTCTTTGTCCCTTCCGGTGCCTTCTTTTTCATATCTGCCTCGGGCAGTGGTGATGATGACGTCTTTTGCCCCGCTACAGACCCGAACTTCGGACCCCCCACGGACAGCGTTGTCTTCACGGACGCAGACCCGGACTTCGGACCCCCCACGGACAGCGGTGCCTTCTCGGACGCAGACCCGGACTTCGGACCCCCCACGGACAGCGGTGTCTTCACGGACGCAGACCCGGACTTCGGACTCACCAGGGACAGCGGTGTCTTCTCGGACGCAGACCTGGACTTCGGACCCCCCACGGACAGCGGTGTTTTCTCGGACGCAGACCCGGACGTCGGACTCACCACGGACTTCGGACTCACCACGGACAGCGGTGTCTTCACGGACGCAGACCCGGACGTCGGACTCACCACGGACAGCGGTGTCTTCACGGACGCAGACCCGGACGTCGGACTCACCACGGACAGCGGTGTCTTCTCGGACGCAGACCCGGACGTCGGACTCACCACGGACAGCGGAGTCTTCTCGGACGCAGACCCGGACGTCGGACTCGCCACGGACAGCGGTGTCTTCACGGACGCAGACCCGAACTTCGGACCCCCCACGGACAGCGTTGTCTTCACGGACGCAGACCCGGACTTCGGACCCCCCACGGACAGCGGTGCCTTCTCGGACGCAGACCCGGACTTCGGACCCCCCACGGACAGCGGTGTCTTCACGGACGCAGACCCGGACTTCGGACTCACCAGGGACAGCGGTGTCTTCTCGGACGCAGACCTGGACTTCGGACCCCCCACGGACAGCGGTGTTTTCTCGGACGCAGACCCGGACGTCGGACTCACCACGGACTTCGGACTCACCACGGACAGCGGTGTCTTCTCGGACGCAGACCCGGACGTCGGACTCACCACGGACAGCGGTGTCTTCACGGACGCAAACCCGGACGTCGGACTCACCACGGACTGCGGTGTCTTCTCGGACGCAGACCCGGACGTCGGACTCACCACGGACAGCGGTGTCTTCACGGACGCAGACCCGGACGTCGGACTCACCACGGACAGCGGTGTCTTCACGGACGCAGACCCGGACGTCGGACTCACCACGGACAGCGGTGTCTTCTCGGACGCAGACCCGGACGTCGGACTCACCACGGACAGCGGTGTCTTCTCGGACGCAGACCCGGACGTCGGACTCACCACGGACAGCGGTGTCTTCTCGGACGCAGACCCGGACGTCGGACTCACCACGGACAGCGGTGTCTTCTCGGACGCAGACCTGGACGGCATTCCCATCACTGACATGGTTGACCCCACCACGGACTTGGTGGTGCTGTTGCTCACTGGATTTATCACTCTGAGAATTTTGTAGCATAGTTTTCTCTTTCCTCTTTTGCTTAAGTGTAGTCCATGTCTTGTGAAGTCTTCTCTACCCATGGACCCTGCATTTATTACTATTGCTTCACTCATGCCATTTTGGATTTTATTATGTTCTGCTATGAGTCTTTCTATTTTGCTGTTTGTTGAGTCTATTTCTCTTTTGAGGTCTTGTCCTTCAGGATCCTGGCGGTTTGGGATGTTGACGACTATTACATTAGCTTTTGTTCCACAATCTAAAATTGAGTTAAGTGAAATTCTGATTTTGTCGTGCGTTTTCTTTGGGATATTATTTGTTCCCGCCATGATTATTAGAGTGTCCTGTTGCTCCAGGCTGTGATCAATCGACGTCACAACTTCCTCGATTGGCGCGCTGGGTTTGAAATTGCACTCTACTAACGTGTTTTGCTTGTTATCATCTAGCAGGTGTTGCAGAATGTTTGCAAGTCCTCGGCCATGGCTGTCCGCTAGAATTTGCACTTTTTTGTGGGAGCGAGATCTAGGGGTGGATGATGGCACTATCTTGCGTGTAGATTGATCGTTTCTAGTGCCAGTGGCAGCAGGCGTGGTAGCAGGCGTGGCAGCAGGCTCTTTCCTTCCTGCGGCAATGTCGCTGTACAGTGGCTCATTCTGGCGGGAGTCTGAAGAATGACTATTGTTCTGCACGTGGCTTCGTATATTTTCACTTGAATTTAAGTTAACTTGACGATGTCGGTCGTTTAAAAGAGTGTCTAATCTTATCTTTAATAACTTGATTTCATTCATCAGCATCGAGTTTATAGCAGTCTGCTTGTTCGAAAGATTGTTGTCTCCAAGCATGAACTGCAGGTCCATGTCTCTGTCCTCGTGCGCGCAGCGCTGGCAATATTTTGTATCCATTATACCGGCTACCACAGTTTTAGGAAAAACTAATTTTATTAACAAACACTAACACTCACGTCACTAGAAACTATTGAACTGTAGAAAAGGTTATTTAAGACGCCACATATGTTTGAAATTGATGAAAAACTGGTTTCGAAAATCACGGCACTAGTCACACGCGGCCATCTTGAAATAACAGCGAAGCCATCTGCGATTGCGGTCACCGACCCAGTCGTCGTGACAGCGAAGCCATCTGCGATTGCGGTCACCGACCCAGTCGTCGTGACAGCAAAGCCAGCAGCGAATGCGGTCACCGCCCCAGTCGTCGTGACAGCGAAGCCAGCAGCGAATGCGGTCACCGACCCAGTCGTCGTGACAGCGAAGCCATCTGCGATCGCGGTCACCGGCCCAGTCGTCGTGACAGCGAAGCCAGCTGCAAATGCGGTCACCGGCCCAGTCGTCGTGACAGCGAAGCCATCTGCGATTGCGGTCACCGACCCAGTCGTCGTGACAGCGAAGCCATCTGCGAATGCGGTCACCGACCCAGTCGTCGTGACAGCGAAGCCAGCTGCAAACAAAGTGACTCCAACCCCCAAATCTAATCCCTCTTTAGCCAAAAGGGCCCCAACCACAACTTCTACAAAAAACCAAGTTCTCTCACAATCCTCTAAAAAAAAGAGAACGTCTCCATCGACCTCTTCATCTACAATCTCTTCCACTTCTTCGATAAGGGAGCAACCCACCCGAATATCCAAGGCAAACCATAAAGTTCTGCAGCCTAGAAATTTTCAGGTGACGGAGCCCATAAGGCACATCAAATAAGCATAATTTCCCTTAATGTCCAGTCCTGTCGGAGTAAAGTTGAAGAGTTGGAAGTACTTACTATCAAACACTCTCCCCAGCTTTTATGCCTATCAGAACACTGGCTCCCTTCCACTGACCTCACTTTCAACATCCCCAATTACAGTACGGTCAGCATTTACCACCGGCATATATCAGCTCATGGCGGCGTGACCATCTTTTCTAAACCAACTGCTGACGTTCAACACATCGATCTCCTCCCCTTCTGCAATGACAAAGTGTTCGAATGTGTTGGAGCTTTGTGGAAACATTCTCCTCCAATTTCCATTATAATCCTATCTATCTACCGCTCACCCTCGGCCAACGCTCAACTTTTTCTTAAGTCGCTCGAGCAATCCCTCATCTTTGTCACCAAGAAGTTCCCCTTAGCCCATCTAACAGTATGTGGAGACTTCAATGTTGACCTTCTTCAGACTTCAAACTTCTCTGTAAAATTCCTTGACCTGCTCCACTCATTCAACCTACAGTTAACCATCTTCACTCCAACCCGCATCACTCCAACCTCCTCATCTCTGATAGATAACATCTTCACCACACTGGATCCCAACCTCTTAAACTCCTCCATCTTTGAAAGTGGTTTCTCTGATCACCAGGCCCTCATGCTATCTATCATCCACCACTCGACCATCCCAAGCTCTCCCAAAACACTCAAGCGTTCTTTTTCTGATGGCAATATTCGCCTATTCCACTCACTTCTCCAAAACGAGAGCTGGGAGAAACTTGATCCTGCCGACGACACGGATGTCCTGTACGACTCTTTCATCAACACTTTCCTCACCCACTTCAACCAAGCATTCCCACTCAAACTGAGAAAACCCACACCCAACCTCACTAGCAAATGGATCACTCTTGAAATAAAAGAAGCCGGAGCCAACCTCCGTAATCTTCACTCCATATCCAAGTCCAACCCTCAGTGCAGAGTCCTGAAGAAGCGATATAACATCCTCAAAAGAGCTCATGGCAAATCCATCCGCCAAGCCAAACGCCTCTATTTCGACGGCCTAATCTCTGGTTCTAACAATAGATCGAAAACTTCATGGCAGATAATTAAACACCACTCGACCACAAAGCAGCAAACTAGCAGCCTCTCACTGCTAATCGATGGCGTCATGATATCCAACTCCTCCATTCTAGCAGACCACTTCAACGACTTCTTCATCAGCTCAGGTGACGTGGCCCCTCCTCTTCTCCAATCACCCCCCAGGAATCTACCTCCTACTGGGCAAACCACTATCCCTCCTTTCATCCTACACCCAACGAACTACAAAGAGATCCTTGAGGCTGCAAAATCGCTACGCAACAAAGTGTCAAGTGGTCCAGACGGTGTTCCTGGTTCCATCCTGGCGCGATGCATCTCCCTCATCATAGCTCCACTATCCATTGTCATGAACAAGTCATTTTCATCTGGCACTTTCCCTCAACTACTAAAAAAATCCATTGTCATTCCCATTCACAAAAAGGGTAAGAAGCATGAAGTCAACAATTACAGACCCATCTCCCTTCTATCATCCTTCTCTAAATTATTTGAAAAAGTAATGCTTCTCCGCCTAACCAACCACCTATTCTCTAATACTATCATCGCCGAATGCCAACATGGCTCCCAAAAGAACAAATCGACTACCACAGCCCTCTTCAACTTTCTCACTACGCTACACACTTCCCTCGACAATAGAGATCACGCCTTGGGCATCTTCTATGACCTCACCAAGGCATTCGACACTATTGACCACCGGCTCCTCCTACACAAACTTCACCTTTACGGTATCGACAGCGCAGCCAACAACCGGATCGCCTCATTCCTCACAAACCGCTCCAAAGCAGTGTCCATCCCTTCCTCCATCATTAGCTCACATAGCCCCACCATCTCAATCCCCAGGATGGTGCAATGTGGGGTTCCCCAAGGCTCAGTCCTAGCTCCCCTTTTATTCTCTCTCTATGTCAACGATCTACCCGACCTCCTAACTCACGGCAATCTTTTCCAATTTGCCGATGATACTAATCATCTCCTGACTACCCCGAACACAAATCCCTTCCAGTCCCTGATCAACACTGCCAATCATCAATCGGCAGTGATGGCCACCTACTGTGTGAACAACAAGCTCGCCCTGCAGACCTCCAAAACCGTCTTCATTCACTTCCACTCCAAGGCAAGTACCCCTTCCTTCTCGCCCCTGATCAGGGTCAATCACCAAACAATCCCTAGCACCCCATCCGTCAAGTTCCTAGGCATCCACCTCAACCCCTCTTTGGACTGGTCTCTTCATATATACAGCACACTTTCTCAAAGATACAAAGCTGCTGCTTCCTTCTTCGTCGCCTCAAATCAATCGTCAGTCCCCACTCCCTATCCTTAGTCTACCACGCTCATCTCCACTCACATCTTTCCTATGGTCTACTCTTCTGGGGTTCTTCCTCTGCCTCAAATCGAATTTTCATCCTTCAAAAACAGGCCATTCGTATCATGGCAGGCGTCTCCCGTCGGCAATCCGCGAAGCCTCACTTCGTTCAGCTCCGAATCCTTACCCTAACTTCCACTCTAATCCAAATCGCAGCCACCTTTGTGCGAACAAAGGTGTTCGATTCTCAACTCTTCCATTCACAACCACTCCACCAGGAGCCAGAACTCTATTCGCACGCCCTCTTACTCTAAAGCTTCGTACACCGCCAGCCCACACTACCTATGCACCGTCATCTACAATAAACTCCCTCAAACTATTTCCAATTCACCAACCCTCACCTCGTTCAACCTCAGCCTGAAAACCTACCTCACTCAAAATCCTTTCTACAACCTTAATGAGTACCTATCCTTATAATTCCATTGTAGCTCATCATCAGTTTGCTCAGTCTGTAGTAGAATAGAATAGAATAGACTTGTCTTAATCTGATTTATTCACAATTATCACCACCTTATGTTAATAACTATTATTCTAATTTTATATTGTTGTTATATTTTTAAAAAGTGATCTGTAAATATGTCCATGTAAATATTTTCATGTGTATATATATTTTTGTAGATAGCTCTGACGATGCCCATATCTGTATACTGTACTGATCTACGGGAAGATAATAAATACAATACAATTTCGAAGTATCTTGAGTAGTAATCAGATATGACTACGAAGTTTTTCTGTTCAAGTGTGAATAAATCGATTGCTACTACTTGCCATGGTCTCTCTGGAAATTCCGATGGTTTCAAAGGTTCATGTCGGTTGCTGCTCTCCTTGACGCACTCAGGACACGATCGAATAAGGCTCTCGATCTGGCTAGACATTCCTGGCCACCAGACTGCTCCTCGAGCTCGAAGTCGACACTTGCTGATACCAAGATGTCCGTCGTGAATTCTGTCGAGTAGCTCTCGCTGTAATGTTGATGGTATTATTAATCGATTGCCTCTTAACAAAAGATGTTCATGCATGAGTAGATATCTGATCTTGAACAGACCAGTATGTGTGGAGTTCCGGAACAAGTTGGTTCTTTGCAGGCCAACCTGTTTGGACATATTCCCGAATAGCTCGACATACGGGATCTTTATTCTGTTCTTCGAGTATTTTCACCATGAATATGTCTGTAAGAGGGATATTTTTCGTAACAAACTGTACAAATGCTGTCGTCTCCTCCTCTAGTTCGTCTGTTTCAACCTCCTGTAATGGCTTTCTTGACAGAGTATCAGCCACTAACAATTCTTTCCCTGGTGTGTAGAAGATAGAATAATTGTATCTCAACATGCGTATGCGAAATCTTTGGTTACGGGGAGTAAGATCATCTAGTTCTTTGCTTGTAAAGATAGGTACCAAAGGTTTGTGATCCGTTTCTATTTGAAAGGTGATGCCTGTGATGTAGTCTTTAAACTTCTCGCATGCCCAGGTAAGAGCTAGTGCTTCCCTTTCAATGTTTGCATACCTTTTCTCTGCTGTAGACAGACTGCGAGATGCATACGCCACGGCTCTCCTGCTCTTGTCAGCTTGCTCTTGGATCAGCACGCTGCCCAGTCCGTAGGATAATGCATCGGCTGAAATGATAGTAGGTTTCCCTGGGTCGTACAAGGCAAGAGTTGGAGCTTGAGTTAGGAGCTTTTTGATGTGATTGAATGCTTCTTCTTGAGAAGTACCCCAGACAAAGTGGTTCTTTGTGGATAGCAAGGAATGGATTGGTTCAAGGATCTCAGATTTTCTAGGAATGAATTTCCCTAGAAAATTCACCATTCCTAAGAAGCGCTGTACTTCCGTTACGTCTGTAGGTGGATCCATGTTCATTATGGCTGAAATCTTCTTGTCATCTGCTTGAATGCCATGTGAGTCGATCTTGAGCCCTAAAAAGCGCACAGATGTCGTACTGAACTTTGATTTCGCTTCGTTCAACGTCATTCCGATCCCTTGTAGTCTCTCGAGGACGGCTCGAAGACGGCTATCGTGTGACTTCTGATCTTCTCCGTAGATGAGAACGTCGTCCATGTGGACAAGAACGCCTGGTAGTCCTTGAAGAATGTTATTCATGCGCCGTTGGAAATGTTCAGGTGCTGACGAGATCCCAAAAGGTAGTTTCTCAAATTGGAATCTCCCAAACGGTGTCAGAAAGGTTGTGAGGTGTTTGGACTCGTCCGATAGAGCGAATTGGCAAAATCCTGAGTTGGCGTCGATTTTACTAAAAACCTTGGCACCTGCGAGTTGACCTAAGGTATGCTCTATCTTAGGAATTGGATGAAATTCCCGATTAACACTGCGATTTAGGTGGGACAGATCCACACAAATCCTGACCTCTCCTGAAGGTTTAGGCGCTACGACCATAGGTGAGCACCATGCTGATGGTTTTTCAACTGCTGTGATAACACCTGACTTGACCATTCTGTTTAGCTCTGCTTCGACTGTCTTGAGTAGTGGAAGTAGTACTAACCTTGGTGTATGTATTGCTTTAGGAACAGCATCCGGTTTTATGTCAATTCTATATTCTCCTGGTATTGTTCCCAGTCCTGTGAAAAGCTTCGGAAATTCTTCTTTCCACGAACTTGAAGATGCACGGACTTCATTCAATATCAATTGTAGGATTTGAAGATGACTGATTGCAGGTCGTCCTAGTAGAGGTGTATTCAAATCTTTCACCACGTAGATGGTTTCCTTGGAAGTCTTGTCCTTGTATTGAAGAATGTTTTCGCTTACCCCTACGATTTGTAGTGGTCTTTTGTCGGGTCCGCAGTCCGCACAGCATCCTGCTTGCTTTCTTGATTTTCAGATGTCGAACAACTGGACAGTCACCACGCAAGACGGTCACGTCTGCCCCAGTATCTATCTTGAACTTGATCAATTGACCTTCAATCTTGATTTGCACAAACCATGGTTCGTCTGTACTGTTCGCATCAACTGCTCCGACAAATGCACAATTATCTACGTTTCCTGATGTTGACTGATTTTCCTCTACTACTTCGTCAAGTTTTTTCTTGCGACAAACTTTTGCGAAATGTCCTTGAATACCACACTTGGCGCATTTAATATTTCTCGCTGGACACTTGAATCGCGCATATGACTGGTTCCCACACCAACCACAAATCTTCTTCTGTTCTCCATCCTTTGTCTGATTCTGTTCGGAAGGACGATGTGAAGTTTTATAGTTTTGTCGGGTCCGCACAGCATCCTGCTTGCTTTCTTGATTTTCAGATTTCGAACAACTGGACGGTCACTTGGCGCATCGTTTTTTTAAAGACATAATTCTATCCTAAAAGTGGAAAGAATTTTATAAGTTGGTACATTTTCCTCTTTCTATTAGAGCCAGAATCTATGAATCAAGCTATTTTATAGTTTTGTCAATGGCGATAGAAGAAAGAGTTCATGCTGTAATAGATAAGTAATATAAGGATGGAAGTATTAAATAACAATTGGAAGTGGGCTCATACATATTCTTGCAGTACTGTTAATATGGTGATATAAGAAGGGTATCTTTTCATAATTTTATCTTGACTGAAGGAAATTATGAAAAGTTGTCAAATAATTACTAACTATCAATGGAACACTAAATAGTGTTCCATAGATAGTTAGTAATTATTTGACAAATAATATTATATATTTTTGAATTGTCAAGTGTATACAGTTAAATTATTTAATAGAAATACAATGTGACTGTGTACTTTGTGAAATGTATTGTTATAAAATGTGGATTAATTGAAATGTATTTCATAATGCGAAGGTATAACGCATGAGACTTAATTATGTTGACCACGAAACAATATTACGAAGATAACCATTGTGTATTTATAGAAAACATAAGAATATTAAAATGGAAAATATTTTACAGTAGGTATGTATAATATGTAATTGAAAGATGTTTCCCTAAGATGTTTCCCTACGGTTGTATATAAATGGCTTATGCTTATGAATAGAAAAATGTCTTTAAAAAAACGATGCGCCAAGTCCTTTTGTAAAGTATTTCTCGGTGTTTATTCTTTTATTTCAAAAATACGATTAAATCTTTGGAAATGTCATTGACTTGGCTCCTTTTTTAGTATCACTCCTTTTCGGCGTTGAATTTTTTTAAAGTAAAGTGACTTGGCTGCCTTTTTTACACGGAGTGTTTTTTTCTGGGATATCACTTCTTTTGTTAGTTTTTTCATACAGCTTGTAGCACATGTCCGAGCAAGGACTAATTTCTTTAAAAAAATACGCCTCAACCGATTTGGATAGGTACTAAGAAAAGTCGCGTTTGGTAAAAGATTAAAATGATTATCCAAGAAGAATAGCTTAGGTTTCGTACCAATCGGTCCAGCCGTTTTCGATATATGACGTCACTTCCGGTTTTGAAATAGCGGCCGAAAATAATGTCGTCTTGAATTCATAATAATAAGTCCTACAAAATTACATAATTTGATTGCAATCGGTACAGCCGTTTTCGATATATAACGTCACTTCCGGTTTTAACAATGGCGGCCGAAAATAATGTCGTCCTTAATTCATAATTATTAGTCCTACACATTTCCAAAACTTGGTTCCAATTGGTACAGCCGTTTTCGATATATGACGTCACTTCCGGTTTTAAAAATGGCGGCCGAAAATAATGTCGTCTTGAATTCATAATCAATAATCATATGTCCTACATATTTACATAATTTAGTTGCAATCGGTACAGCCGTTTTCGATATATGACGTCACTTCCGGTTTTAACAATGGCGGCCGAAAATAATGTCGTCTTTAATTCATAATTATTAGACCTACACATTTCCTAAATTTGGTTGCAATCAGTACAACCGTTTTCGATACATGACGTCACTTCCGGTTTTATAAATGGCGGCCGAGAACACTGTTACCTTGAATTTATAATTATTTACAATGTACGTTTACTAATATCTATTTAAAAGTATAAAGTGGTGAATTTAATGTCATTTAGCATATCTATTACGTAATTTAGCATATTTATGACGTTATTTCCGGTATAGGTAATAAGAAAACAATCTAGTTTTATCTAGTTGATACTTCATGAACGAAGTTCTTAATTCGGTCACAAGGTCAACAATTCTTCGCACCAATCTATAGTTTGCAGCTTACATTGAACTTCAAAAGATAGCGCCAAGATTTCTACGATAATAGTAGGTAATACGACAGGATAGTACTACGATATCAAAAGGATTGTAGCCTGTAGGTCTCAATGTCAATTGTCACTAAGTCATCCATATGGACAGACATCAATGAAAGGATTTTCTCTCATTATATATTTTGAAGATATACTTTCCTAGTGCGTGGGTTGAGATGTTTTAACAGATAAATTTCAGTTTCGCAACCGAGGTGATCATTCAATCATGGACCACGTGAACAGGACACACTAATCAGTCGACGGTGCGCTGGGGCTGGGTATACTTTGGAAATACGCGGCCGGGACGTCAAGTTTTATACCTTTCCCTCTAGGCCATGGGAAGTGGACAGGAAGAATTCATGGATAAAATTAGTCAACAGAAAGAAGTGAGTATTACTATATTAATAGTAACATTTTATTACTTCGCCATTCTGAACAAAGGTATAATTAAGAAAGTTTCTGCAGATTATTTTATTATTAAAAAATAATAAACCTACCTAGTAGGTAGATAGGTACCTACTATTTTTAAAATTAGGCACGTCATTAAATTTGATCTTTATTCTTCAGATTAGGTAGGTACCTACCTTGTTATCTGTTATTTTTACCCCATAGCACCTAATTTACACTTAATTTGTTAATTTATGGCAAGTAGTATATAGGTCTTACCTACGTCTTCAGGGAAAAAATACGATAATCATCAAATATGAAAATCGCATTCAATGGGTCTCAAAAGGCAAACGGAAGCGAACAAGAATCGCACGGTTCGTCAGAGCGTTTTTTTGAAATTTTGTCTTCCCACTAAATAATTTAAAAAAATCAGATAGTAGGTAACGACCCATTACAGCCTAAAAGACTAAATAATGCCACACACTGGAGTTCATTATGACCTCTGGTTCGACCTCAACTTAAATACAATATTTTTAGTGAAATAATCGTATTTAACACTTTGAGGTGGAACCAGAGGTCATAATGAACTCCAGTGTGCGGCATTATTTAGTCTTTTAGGCTGTAATGGGTCGTTACTATCTGAATTTTTAAAATTATTTAGTGGGAAGACAAAATTTCAAAAAAACGCTCTGACGAACCGTGCGATTCCCGTTCGCTTCCGTTTGCCTCTTAAAGGATCTAGGTCCTAGTTGTTCTACTCATGTTTCCAAGACATCCAATACTAAGGTGTACTTATTTGTTTACAGCCCTAATGGAACACTATGGCATCCGACTGCACACTCCCGTATTTGCAGCTCGCATTTTGTTGGGAACGCTAAATCATCCGATCAAATAGACCCATCATATCATCCATCAATTTTCCCAGCCAAGTATAAAAAAAAAACTTTTACAGATTCCCAAATTAATAGGATTAATAGACAGAAGAAAAGAACAATTGCTAGCCGCACAACCACTTCAAAGCATCATACAGCCGAACCAACTGTATTTCCTCCGCCAGACACTGAAGAAGACATCCTACCCCATGAACTCTTGCCAGCTACTCCAGTTAAACCAAAGATGGTAGATGCCAGTACACAGACAGTCTTGGCAATAGTCCCACAATGTGGAAAGTGTGTGTCTATAAACATTTGCGAGTGCAAGGTCGTACCGAAGCCGAAGATGGTGGATGCCGCAGTATCGGTCGGTGTTACCACAGGAAATTTGTCACGGTGTCCCGGCTTCCATGGTTATACATCTTTGTTGGATGACGAATCTGCTTTGCATGACCTAGCAGGTGTTACAATGCCAGTGTTCAACCTCATGTTAAAATATTTACCAAGTTTGAATGACAGAAAAGTTGACAAGGAGAACAGATTATTAATTTTCCTAATGAAAATGAAAATGGGTTTTACCTACTCGGCGCTTCGTGTCCTATTTGGAGTTCATCGCACAACAGTGTCATCAATTTTTAAAACTGTGCTGTCTCAATTGACTCAAAGAATGAGCAACTTCGTGTTCTGGCCAAGTATGCCATCAGTGCTGCATACAATGCCACAATCCTTCAAGGCAAATTACCCTAACTGTAGGGTAATAATTGATTGCTCTGAAATTAGAGTTGGGCAGCCAAAAGAAGTTGATAAAAGAATCTATCTCTATTCGAACTATAAAAGTAATTTTACCATGAAGTTTTTGATAGGAATCACCCCGAGCGGGATGGTGAGCTTTCTATCCAAGTGCTATGGAGGGCGCACCAGCGACAGTTCCATCACAGTCGACAGTGGCTTTTTGGATCTTCTGGAGCCTGGAGATGAGGTCATGGCAGACAAAGGATTTCCAGGAATAAAAAGTACGCTCGAAGACAAACATGTTGTCATAGTTATGCCGCCATTCCTATACAATGGTCGATTTTGTGAAGAAGAAGTTGCGGAAACGTACCGTGTGGCTAGTGTTCGCATCCACGTTGAGCGAATGATACAGCGAGTCAAAGTGTACAACATTCTCCAAAAGGTCAGCACAGAATTATTTCCCCATATTGATGACATAGTAAGAATGTGCTGTGTCTTGGCTAATCTGCAGTTGCCAATAATAAGGAAGACCGGGAGTGATTTTGAAAAGGAATAAACTATCAATGACAAGCAGCAAATCGATTGGCGCTTCGTGGTGATATCACCAGATTACCCGCTATACCGACTGGTCCGCGTTGAAGGCGAACTGATGCGACTCGGCTTCAACTGCTGGCGCCACTCTGGCGTCCTCCTCCTCCGACCCGAAGTAGTGTTCGATGATGTCGAACACCTTCTTACCAATTAAGTGTAATTTTATTGATGCAATGCAATTTTAATTCTGCATTAAATCTAATCTAGCTCTGTAGTAGGAAATTTAATGAGAACTACCTACCTATAATCTAATAACTGTGATTGTCAACAATTAACTGTGATTTAAATATTTTGTGATATCGTAATGGGGCATGAGGTAATGCGAATGACTCTTCCATGAACAGTGTGATATTAATGCAATATTTATTGTTGAAACTAAAAATCAATGTTCTTCAAATTATTAGACATGATTTTGTGATGATTGAAACAAAATCTACATCTGAATCCAACAGCCTTGCAATCAACTTACCTACTAGGTACCTACCTAATATTATTCCTAAAAAGTAGGACATCTGTTGCAAAAATAATTGTTATTTAAACATTTTGTGAACTCAAATTAAAAGTTATTGGCCATGACATTGACTATTCCATTGTCAACATTGTAATTATTAATAAAATATTTATTGTTGAAACTAATATTCAATACTCTACAAATTATCATTAAATATGATAATCTGATGGAAACAAAAACTACATCCGAATGCTGCAATCAACATAATATTATTCTTAAAAAGTATGGAATTTGTTGCAAATGCAGGACAGGTTTGCAAATCCACAATATCTGCGTTCAATAAGAACTGATCAAGCCAATAGCAAGCTGAAATGAGCCGTTATTCATTGTATCATTTTATCTTAGTGCGTAAAACCTAGCCTAGTCCAGTTGTAAAGTTGACTTTCCTAAATGAAAATTTTCAGCAATTACTTCACTTATATTTTTCTACAAGACTTGGCAAATAATTGACAAAATAAAACTCTTCCAATTTCCTGATGATATTCATTAAAAATTCATTGTTGCGCTTTACGTTAACAGTGATTGCTTGCTTGGGTGAATATACATAAAAATCACACTCATTCAAACCTGTACAATACAGCTGCATTTGCACCTGAGTGAAATAAATGTGGCTCTCTTTTAAAACATATGTACCTCTTTCTGATTGTGCAATGTACACTACGTTTGATGTTCCGTCTTCATTAACAATTGGAAGTTTTGAACATTTGTAAGGACACTTCACTTCTAAAAGTCTCTGTACTTTCCCTTCAATTACAACAATTCCATCTGGGCTCGCACAAAACCATGGCTGTGGTTCCCTAATGATAAGACCGCAGGACACCACCTGAAAAAATAAACAGGTTTTTAAGGAAATTTAATAAAATAGTAGATGGGTACATTATATTATATAATTACTGTGAATTGTAATATTTTTTTCACTAACCTTTAAGCCATCCAAACGATGTTCTTCCAGATATGCGGCAATTGCAAGTCCTTCCATCTTATTGCCGTACCGAGTAGCTGCATTTCCCTGAAATGGCTTCGGATCAATAAACGATTTTGCTAGTGCCTCCGCTAAAATCCTTTTCCGGGTCTTGATTTTGTGTGCCTTTGAACTTGCAGATATTCTTACAGCTCTCTCATCCATCCATTGCGGACAACTGCTTTGTGTTACGGTGTTAATAGAAATGTCAACTAATTCTCCTGGGTTGTTCCTCACTTTCGATTCAAAAAATCTCTGTTCACTTTCACTCAAGGAAACTTCATCCCATGTTTTTCCTATTGACAATGACATTAGTTGCAAGTCCAAAATTTCCCACATTACCTTCCTACACTCATTGTCTTGAACTATTTGTATCACATTATCAATGATGGAACTCACAACACCTGTTACTATGCAGTCACCTTCACTTCTAAGTTCACAAGCTAAAATGTCGCGAAATGCACAAGGAATAGCATCAAGATCATCTATGTTGATATTAACAGGCTCTAAAACACTTTTGGGTGGTGGGGGAAACAATGCCTCAATAGATTTGCCATGTGTATATTGTTCTCTCAATGATTGCAATTGGGATGGCTTGCCCCACTGTTGCGGAAGGTCTGTCTTAGAGGCGCCCGAGTGATTGTTAATATATGCAACTGTCGCTCCGATGTGCTTACATCGCCCTCCTGCTCCGGCAGCACAGGTACACTCCCGTGCAAAGGCTTGTCGATCACAGTTGACCTGAAATCAAGAATTGAAAAATCGTAATTCAAACTAGAAGTGTAAAAAGTGAAATGCATGTGCAATAATTTAAGCTACCTAGATAGTACTTAAATATGTAGGTACAGTAGCTTATCCCTTTGTGGACATACTTGACTAAAGTTACAATAATTGTTGTCAGGTTTCCCACATAACAAAACGGGGATCTGGTAGGTAACTACTATCTCATCTATGACAACATACAGAGATAACCTCAAAATAATGCATGGTTGTAAGGGTTAACGACCTATAAATTCTTCAAACTAGGCGATTAAAAAATTATCAAAACTAATAATTAATAACAAGAAACATATTAAACAATAGGTATCTGTGTACATAATATTAATTATTTACCAACTTACTTGGATTTTAACATCGTAAGGAGGCAGACTGACTGACGTCTGCCTCACGACTTTGGAAGTGATGACATTCCACTCACACAATGTCGATTCACAAACATTCAGTACGTGGCCGGCTTTAAATAATGCCAACCCTTTCTTGAAAGCTTCTTTGAACGGATCATATCCTGGAATAATTGGTTTAAACCCAAAATAAATCCTCACGTCTGACTTCGGATCTGCCATTTCACAGCAAGTAGTAGTAGCATGCCGCCACATTAGTTCCTTCCCACAGTTTAGGCGGCGCTGACAGTACAGTTTGAGCGCCACCTACAGTCTAATCACGCTGCCTATAGGTTCTTACGTCTCCCATTTGGAATTTGCTCAGCCCCAGAGATATTTCAGAAAACAAATGAAAGATTGTTCGGTAACATTAAAAATGTCCAGATTTACTTTGATGACATCATCATTTCAGGGAGAACGGTGGAGGAACATGACTTAGCCCTGACAGAAGTGCTAGAGCAAGCCAGGAGAGTGGGGGCTCGCTTCAATGTGTCTAAATTTCAGTTTAGAGTTGCAGAAGTACAGTTTGTGGGTCGGAAAATCTCAAAGAAAGGGGTAGCAGTTGACTCAAAGCATACTAGGCCAATCATAGAGATGGGGACACCCAGCAATAAAAAAGATGTGATGAGATTCTTGGGTATGGCTAAGCAACTTGGTCAATTCATTCCCAACCTCTCGCAGATTAGTGCCCCACTTAGACAGTTAACCAGACTGGATGTCATGTGGGAATGGGGAACAGAACATGAGAAGGCATTCAATGACGTTAAAGAGCAGCTAACGAAGGCCCCAGTTCTAGGTATGTTCAGTGATAAATTACCGCTCACACTGCAAACAGATGCATCTAAAGAGGGGTTGGGGGCATGCCTCATTCAGGATGGCCATCCCATTGCATACGCTTCACGAAGTCTTACTCAATGCGAGCAGCGCTATGCTCAAATAGAGAAGGAACTACTATCTATAGTTTATGGACTAGAAAGATTTCACCAATTTACTAATGGCCGGAATGTCACCATTCACTCGGACCATAAACCTTTAGAGTCCATCACGATGAAAAATATGGATCAAGTGTCAGCTAGATTACAGCGAATGCTACTACGCCTACTCAAATATCAGATATCAATCAAATGTCCCGGGGAAACTAATGTATCTTGCAGATACCCTATCAAGGGCATATCTTAAAGATCCAGTATTGTATTGTATTGTATTTTATTATCATCCCGTGGACAAGTACATAATACATGTATGGGTATCGTCAAGAATGTATGTACAAGTTATGACAAAGTCAGAAATATTTACAAGTCACAATGTTTACAATGACAGTTATATGTACAGTAAATAATAAAACTAATAATAGTAATATTAATACCTAAGAAAAATAATAATAAAAATGATTACATGTAGAATAAATATAAATAAATGAATAAATCGCCTCGGCTAAGACAATGCCGTGTAGTACGTGGCCGATAGTTGAATAGGAAGAACAATGGAACGAGAGTGCTTGAGGTTAAGATGATTGACACTGAAGTGCTGGTACAGTTATGAGTCTAGAAATTCCTGCAGGCTGTAGAATGGGTTTAGGAGGAGGTAGGCATTGAGACTAGATTGGAAGCTGGCCCAGGTGGGAGAGGTGGTGATGTGCTGTGGTAGCTTATTATAGATAATTGTGCATATATAGTGGGGACTGCTAGTGAATGAGGAGTGAGAGTGAGTGGGGATACGTATGGAGTTTCCCCCTCGAGTGCCATATTGATGATCTGACGAGTTTAGAGGGAAGAGGGTTGGGTGCTCACGAGCAAAGGAGCTGGCAATACGGATGAGAGTGCAGGTGAGAGTCAGGATGTGTAACTTAATGAACTCGGGTTTGGCAGACTTGCGGCGAGAGATGCCGGCAATAATGCGGACTGCCTGTTTCTGCAGGATGAAAATGCGGTTGGCACCGGGAGAGGTGCCCCAGAAGAGGAGTCCATAGGAGAGATGGGAATGGAAATGAGCGTGGTAGACCAGTTTGAGGGAATGGGCGTTAACTATGGGCTTGAGTCGGCGTAGTAGGAAGCAGCTACTCTGGATTTTGGAGACCGTGTGTTGGATGTGCGTAGACCAATTGAGGGTAGCAGTTAGATGGATGCCCAGGAATTTTATGGATGGGGTGCTCGGAATAATGTGGTCATTGATGCGGATTAGGGGAGAGATAGACGGCTTGTGAGATTGGGTGTGGAAGTTGATGAAGGTTGTTTTGGAGGGTTGGAGAGCGAGCTTATTGTTCGAGCAGTAAGATGACATGATTGCTGCCTGCTCATTGGCTGTCTCGATGAGGGAAAGGAATGATTTGGATTTAGGAGCTGTAAGGAGGTGGTTCGTATCATCAGCGAACTGAAAGAGGTTGCCGTAGGTGATGAGGTCAGGGAGGTCGTTCACATAGACGAGGAAGAGTGTTGGAGCAAGAACGGAACCTTGAGGGACACCGCAGCGAATTAGTTTAGAGGAGGAGGTGATGAGAGATGGAGAGCGCGGTTTGTTGGAAGGGATGATCACTGTCTGCGAGCGGTTGGTTAGGAAAGAGGATATCAGTCGATTGGCCAGACCCGTTATGCCACAGAGCTCCAGCTTGTGAAGGAGGAGGCAGTGGTCGATGGTGTCGAATGCCTTCGACAAGTCATAGAAGAGGCCTATTGAGTGGTCCCCCTTGTCGAGTGCAGCATGGAGTGTGGTGAGGAATTGGTATATTGCCGTACCTGTAGATTTACGTTTTTGGAAGCCATGTTGGCAGTCGGCAAGGATGGAGTGGTCTGAAAGATAGGAGGTCAGACGGTCTAGGATGACTTTTTCAATGATTTTGGAGAAAGAAGAGAGGAGAGATATGGGTCGATAGTTGTTAATGTCAGATTTCTTTCCCTTTTTATGGATAGGGATGATGTGAGACATTTTGAGTTGATCGGGGAAGATGCCAGAGGAGAATGAGCGGTTGATAATGAGGGAGAGAGGCTCAGCAACATGAGCCATGCATCTTGCTAGCACAGAACCAGGAACACCATCGGGACCACTGGAGAACTTAGCGCGCATGGATTTGGCCAGATGAATCAGTTCGTACGGCGTAGTGGGACGGAGGGAGAGAGGTGGGCGACAAGTGGAGCTGGTCACCGGCGGTAGATGGGACAGAATGGCTGTGGACAAAGGAGGGGCGACGTCACCTGAAGTGATGAATAAGTCGTTCAGGTGATTGGCCAGGGTGAGCGGCTCAGTAGTCTCTTTGCCATTGATGAGAAGCATGAGGTTAGTGGGATGTTGAGTTGGCGTGGAAAGAGTTTTGATAATGTTCCAGGAGGTTTTGGATCTATTGTTGGAGGCTTCAATGAGATTGTCAAAGAATAGGCGCTTGGTGAGACGGATGTTTTTGCTGTGAGATTTCTTAAGGGAGTGATATTTGGACTTCAGGATATGGCAGCTAGGATTGGTTCTGAGGAGGAGATGTAGGCTACGAAGCTCGTCGGCCGTCTGACGGATTTCAGCAGTGATCCATCTCTTTGTGGGATTGGGAGATTTTTTCGTCTTTTTGAAGGGAAAGGCCTGATTGAAGTGGGATAGGAACGTGTTGATGAAAGTGGAGTACATGTCATTGAGATCCGGGCACGAGGAGAGGTGTTCCCAGGCTTCTTCTTGGAGTAGGGAGTGAAATTTGTTGGAATTGGCCTCGGAGAAGATTCTCTTCTGGATTTTATGATCCGGTTCGTCTAGAGAAGGCGGTATGTTAAGAGAGAGGGTAAGGGCCATATGGTCTGAGAGTCCGCTGTCAAATAGGGAAGCGGAGTAGGCGGACTGGTTGAGAGTGGTGAATATATTGTCTATAAGGGTGGAGGTGCTCACAGTGATCCGAGTGGGGGAGGCAATGGTTTCTGTGAGATGGAAGGAGTGGAGAAGGTCCAGGAACGTAGTGGTGATCTTGGAAGGTACCAGTATGTCGATGTTGAAGTCACCGCAGACCGTAAGGTGAGCTTTTGGGAACTGTTTGGTCACACTGATAAGCACACGCTCTAGGATACTGAGGAAGGTTGCCGCGTCTGCTGAAGGGGAGCGATATGTGGAGAGGACCACCATGGTGGACGAGGTAGAGTGCTTCCACGTCACACCAGTGCATTCGAACACTTTATCTATACAGAAAGAATGGAGGTTGGGGATCGGAATGACTGAAGCAGTAGGCTTCGAAAAGATGGCCACGTCACCATGGGAAGAGGAGGAGCGATGGTAGATACTCGAGGTACAATAGTTGGGTATATTGAAGGAATTGTTGGATGAGGAAAGCCAGTGCTCAGACAAACAGAGAATGTCTGGACTGTGGTCGGTGGTTAGGAGTTCAAGTTCTTCTATTTTGTTTTGGGCGGACTGGATGTTGAGTGAGATTATGGAGGCAGCAGAGTTTGCAAAACCTGTCAGGGATTTGTTCGAGCTAGTTTGGTTGGCTGAAAATCCCTACGCCGGATGACACTGTGCCTGTCCTTGGAGGATCGGGAGGGTTGGGATCGCACTGTTGAAGAAGAAGTAATTATCTTAGGGAGTTTGGGGATTGAAGCTAATGTCGGGCGCGTCAGCGTGACAGACTCTGGAGAGAAGGCTGTCAGCAGGTCAGCTGCTGGTGAGGCTCTTGTCTGCGGTTCGGATGTTTGTGGCGGACTAGTCGGAACTGCACATTCCAAATCGTGGCTTTCCGTCTGTGACAGATCACGGCAGGCTTCCGAGCAATACATTGCTTTGTTTACAGCTTTGTTTACAGCTTTACAGCTGAGCTTCAATACATAATTCATTCAGTTGTCAAATACCTTCTAATGACAGATGAACGGAAGGAAGAATTCAGGAAAGCGACTAGAGAGGATGCAGCTCTAACTATCCTAACCCACTTAACTCAGGAGGGGTGGCCAGAATTCAAAAAAGACGTGCCTGAAGAGGTACAGTATTACTGGAATTTGAAAGATGACATTCAAGTGGCAGAAGGACTTGTATTTGTGAATGACAGGTTAATCGTACCGACAATTCTTCGTCCACAAATGTTATCTCTACTCCATGAAGGCCATTCGGGAATGGAGAGATGCAAAGGTCGAGCCAGGCAAATAGTCTGCTGGCCAGGTATGTCAAAGGACATTGAGACCGTGGTTGCGAAATGTAATACATGTGAAAAATTCAGGACTTGCAATCAAAAAGAAACAATGATTCCTCATCAGGTTCCTGATAGGCCCTGGGCTAACGTAGCAGCAGACATTTTTGAAATAGGCATGGGATCCTTCCTTGTTGTCACAGACTATTATAGTAAATGGCTCGAATTAATTCAATTAAGAACAAAAACAGCAGGTGAAGTTATTCAAAGATTAAAGTCGATTTTTGCTAGGTTAGGCGTTCCGGATGAATTCATGGCTGATAACATGCCATTCAATAGTATTGAGTTCCGACAATATGCAAAAGACTGGGATTTCAAACTACAAACATCAAGCCCGAATTACCCCCAGTCAAATGGCATGGCGGAGAGAGCGGTATCAATAGCCGATGATTAAGAAAGCTAGACAGGATGGGACCGATATCTATGCTGCCTTAATGGAATATCAGAGCACCCCAGTGAAGGGGATTGGGAAGCGCAACGGAAACGCACATGACAGGAAGTGGCCGAGTTTAGTGGATCAGTTTCTGTCACGTGTTTGCACAGTGCTATTCATGGTTTTCACGAGCCCCACTTCCGCCCCTCCACGGCCAGGTATTTCAGTCACGCCTCCATTTTGGGTATACAAGTAGCACTTGCCTGCCGTAAAAATGTATGTGAAAACTAGAGTCACCAAGAGTTTGACATGAATTCTTCATGTTAAATATTTAAATTAAAGCGTAGTCGTTCAAGTTTAAAGAAGAAGAAACTATAATAACTTATTTATGTATTAAAAAGTGAAATAAAAAAGCATTAAAGTCATAATAAATATTCAATTTGGAAATCATTTGACACATTAGATTTCAACAGCCGTATTATGGAACGGCAGAAAACCAGTGAAACATTGTCTATGTCAGGATTGCCGTAGCTTTTATAACTTCGAGGGCAAAAATATAAAATAAATGCATATACCTAGTAGAGCGGCTAAGAGGAATAATTGAGCATTTTGTGATACAAGCATGAAATTTAGTGGAGTTGTTCCTTAGGACATTTACAAAAGATTTGGCTATGATATCATTCGAGATTTTCCCTCTGGGGTCAGTGGTGACCTCTATATTTAAGTATAAAAGAATCATTACATGTGATTAAACTTACAACTCCTGTCTGATAGCGAAGTTTCAATTTATTGCCTTCCGAGAATGAATGAAACTGTAACACAGGAGGTATAGGGAAATCATTTCGTTTTTGGTTTGTAACTTCTAAAAATAGCACACGTTGGAATTGTTTTCAATTTCTTTCCTAATAGAAGTGCCAACTATCTATCAGAAAAAAAGTTTTTTGTTCAAAGTTGGGAATACATAAAAATCAGATCTACATTATTAGTATAAATGTGACACGATTTTACGTGGCTGCCAATGCCATAAGATTATATGGGGAAGACAACTCAATTTTCTCAGAAAGTAGACACGAGAATTGTTCAATTTTTTCAAGGATTATATATGACGTGATTATCAATAAGTAGACAAAAAATTATGAAGATCTGAGATCATGTTCGATTAGCCGAGCCACCTAAAAGCGATTGTTTACAATGCTACTCTAGCTACAACAGTGACTCGTGTATACTCAGGAGGGGTAAAGTAGGGGAAATGCGGCCGAGACGACTGCCGTGACGTCACGTGAAAACCATGAATTCTGCTACCATTCTGTCAGGTTTACCATGAGGTTTACCTGTTATTCGGGGACGCTTAGTTACATATTTGTAGACGGAATTCAAAAACTTTTACATCAAATTGATAGTTATCATGATGTACTATTATGTGTGCACACATATTTCGGGTGTTATTGATGATATAGCACTTAAAAAATTGAATTATTATCGGATCTCTCAGACTGACTTTCCATTTACAACAAGGGCACATTTTTCCTTAATTGTACTAGAAATCAAAGTATGTACCTAAATTATATTTTCCACAAGTAATAACAAAACCACACATCATGAAAATTATTTTATTGTATTATGGACACACCAAGTTAATTTTTCTCCAGTTCATTATTTCAATTTTCAACAAACTATAGCCTGCCTGTGACAATATCTTTAAGGGCTGTCAGTTGAATTATTTAAATCGAATTCACTTTTAAGTTTTAATAAATTAATTGTTTATTGCGTCTTACAGTATGTAGTTCCAAAATGTATATTTGTCTTTGAATAGATATTTATTAAATTATATGATTTCATCTGACCTGTGACTCGTTTCGCTGGCAAGGGAGATAGTTATTTATGTTATCCTCGGAGTGATTATCCTTTATATTGTGATCTTTGTGCAACAATATATAGAACACATTTGTGCAACATTGATGTTCTTTCATTCAAACATAAGTACCTACACATTTTTAAATATTTATTAATTTAAGTGAATATCAAAGATATTTATGCATTTCATTGCATTGCATGACTGTTTAATTCTCCACTGGAAAAGATCAGTAATGAAAGCAAAAATATAAATTAAGTTCTGATGAATGGTTTTATATTGAAGGTTTCTTAAATAATAATTGTGGTTGTAGTTAAATCAATAGACGGCAATTGAGAATGTCAACACTCGAAGTGGTAAGAAATGTATTTTAATATTCCATCCCGTTGTCAAATAGGAGCCGTCTTGTCACCCCATCGCATATTCTTGTACGGTCTACTATCATTTTTATACGTCTTTGTATACCCCATAAATTTAGTTATAAGCTTCAGTTGTATAGTACAAAACTTTTATACTCATTAAACAAAATACAAAATAGGTGCGAAATTCACTGAAACTCGCAATGTATGGCAGCAGACTAGAAGACATGATCAGTAAAACACATGGAAATAACGCTCTCATGTATTATATTTAAATCTCATTGAACTAAATAAATAGTATATTGTGTCAAACATTTGTTGGATGAAAGGTTCGAGCAAATCAAATCATCAAATAACCAAGAAATACGAAAATAATCTCTGTTAGTTGCACTTAGTTAGCCCGTGTAGGCGGCCCGAAGTGAATGCTGATCCACCAAAGTCAAGTTCAAAAATCTACCACCAGATAGCGTATTCGAGCGCTGCGCGTCCCAATAGGATTGTCGCCGGCTCAGTTAATATTAGGCCATAGTATTAAGACAAAGATCCCTACCTGTGTCAAATTTTTGGAACATCGATGCAATGTAGAGGCTATGAAGGTAAAGGCAAGAATTCAGGGAAGACAGGAGAAACAGAAAATGTACTATGATAGGGGGGCAAAAGACTTGGAAAGAACTTAAAAAAGGTGCCAGTGTGATGGCTCAAAGAAAAAAGGTCTGGGAACCAGCACAAGTAATTAAAAAAGACCAAGCACCCCGATCATACTGGATCAGAGATCAGAACAATAGAACGTTAAGAAGGAATAGGAGGCACTTAAGGGAGTCAGCAAACCCTCCTCCACCTGATAGGGTAATATGGCCCCAGTATGATCGGGTAATGGTCGATATTGATCATGGACCAGCACCTGAGGCACCAGATCTTAAAGACCAATCTGAGGGAGAAAAAGGCGAACCAATAGTACTGAAAAGCCCATCCCCAATCAAGTCCACAAGGAGCGGTCGAGTTGTCAACAAACCTCTAAGGTTTAGAGATACAGACTAATGTGATTATTAAGTTTAATATTAAGTAATTGTGTATTATTGTCAACATGTGTATTAATGAACAGTGTGAGGCACTAGCGATTATTGTGTAAATATTATTATATAGAAGATTATTGTGTATTATAGTACATTGTAACAATTTTCTCATTGTTGGTATTAGGGTATCTATTATATAAATGTTATGAAATTATAATTACGTATTATAATAATATTTATGGGGTAAGGTGTAGTATAATTGGTTCTAACAGGTTGGCAGCCATGGAAGGTCATGACCTACCATGAGAGGGGTCTGGATTCTGGCTAGTCATTGCTCAGCAGCCATGGGGTTAGCATCTAGTTACAATGTGAACACTTGTATTTAATAGTAATAAATATATATGTACCTGCAACACAAAGTATTCTTAATGAATAGTACAGCTCCTTTTTTGATATCACTCCGTTTCGGTGTTGGATTTTTTTAAAGTAAAGAGACTTGGCTGCCTTTTTTACACGGAGTGTTTTTTTCTAGGATATCACTTCTTTTGTTAGTTTATTCATACAGCTTGTAGCACATGTCCGAGCAGGGACTAATTTCTTTAAAAAAATACGCCTCAACCGATTTGCTTACTAAGAAAAGTTGCGTTTGGTATAAGATGAAAATGATTATCCAAGAAGAATAGCTTAAGTTTCGTTATAATCGATCCAGCCGTTTTCGATATACGACGTCACTTCCGGTTTTGAAATAGCAGCCGAAAATAATGTCGTCTTGATTTCATCATTATAAGTCCTACATATTTGCACAATTTGGTTGCAATCGGTACAGACGATTTCGATATAACGTCACTTCCGGTTTAACCAATGGCGGCCGAAAATAATGTCGTCTTTTTATCCATAGTTATAAGTCCTACATATTTCCAAAATTTGGTTGCAATCGGTACAGCCTTTTTCGATATATGACGTCCCTTCCGGTTTTAACAATGGCGGCCGAAAATAATGTCGTCTTTAATTCATAATTATTAGTCCTACATATTTCCAAAATTTGGTTGCAATCGGTACAGACGATTTCGACATATGACGTCACTTCCGGTTTTAACAATGGCGGCCGAAAATAATGTCGTCTTTAATTCATAATTAAAAGTCCTTCACATTTCCAAAATTTGGTTGCTATCGGTACAGCCGTTTTTGATATATGACGTTACTTCCGGTTTTAACAATGGCGGCCAAAAATAATGTCGTCTATAATCCATAATTATAATTCCTACATATTTCCAAAATTTGGTTGCAATCTGTACAGCCGTTTTCGATATATGACGTCACTTCCGGTTTTAACAATGGCGGCCGAAAAAAATTTCATATTTAATTCATAATTATTAGTCCTCCATATTTCCAAAATTTGGTTGCAATCGGTACAGCCTTTTTCGATATATGACGTCCCTTCCGGTTTTAACAATGGCGGCCGAAAATAATGTCGTCTTTAATTCATAATTATTAGTCCTACATATTTCCAAAATTTGGTTGCAATCGGTACAGACGATTTCGACATATGACGTCACTTCCGGTTTTAACAATGGCGGCCGAAAATAATGTCGTCTTTAATTCATAATTAAAAGTCCTTCACATTTCCAAAATTTGGTTGCTATCGGTACAGCCGTTTTTGATATATGACGTTACTTCCGGTTTTAACAATGGCGGCCAAAAATAATGTCGTCTATAATCCATAATTATAATTCCTACATATTTCCAAAATTTGGTTGCAATCTGTACAGCCGTTTTCGATATATGACGTCACTTCCGGTTTTAACAATGGCGGCCGAAAAAAATTTCATATTTAATTCATAATTATTAGTCCTCCATATTTCCAAAATTTGGTTGCAATCGGTACAGCCGTTTTCGATATATGACGTCACTTCCGGTTTTAACAATGGCGGCCGAAAATAATGTCGTCTTCAATTCATAATTATTAGTCATTCACATTTCCAAAATTTGGTTGCAATCGGTACAGCTGTTTTCAATATATGACGTCACTTCCGGTTTTAAAAATGGCGGCCGGGAACACTGCAACCTTGAATTTATATTTATTTACAAAGTAAGTTTACTAAATATCTATTTAAAAGTATAAAGTGGTGAATTTAGTGTCAATTATCATATTTATGACGTCATTTAGCATATTTATGACGTCATTTCCGGTATAGGTAATAGAAAAACAATCTAGTTGATACTTTATGAACGACCATCTGAATTCATAATCCCTATATTTCCGTAAAATCGGTCATGCCGTTTGTAATATATGATGTCACTTCTGGAGGCCAAGTCTTGAAACTTACGCTTTCAGGACGCAAACGCTCTAGGACGTCATAAAGTCCCATTTACTGTAAGAGTGATCGACATTGAAACATAAAGTCAAGCCACTTATTTGATTGTCATCCAGCAATCTATTGGAAACAATTTATTAACATTTTAATTAATATTACAGATATTATACAGTCATTAAAACATTATTAAAACCTATTAAAACAGTTGACAGTAGATTTCAAGGTCGTCATTCTTACAGTAAATGGGACTTATTGACGTCCGAGAGCGTTTGCGTCTTGAAAGCGTAAGTTTCAAGACTTGGCCTCCAGGTTTCATTTAGTGGTTCCTGCCGCCATTTCCGGTACCGTTAATTTGTTTATTCATTTTTCACAATTGATTTTTCAAAAAAATTGCAGAATGAATACGCAGGGGCTAGTTCAGTTGCAAGCGGTACAGGCGTTTTAGATATATGACGTCACTTCCGGTTTCAGGAATGGCGGCCGAGAACACTGCAACCTTGAATTTATAATTTGTATTGTCTATGTTACAATGTAAGTTACTTATGTATGTATCCTTTACTATAGGCACCGAGTGTTCGCCACGAGTGAGAGAAATTAGCAACATTTGTGGGAAGATCGTCAACTGTTTCATTTCTCATTGGCCGTGACCTAGCAACCGATCAGATGTCAACAAATGTACTCAAAATATTTCGGAATCAGAACTTAGTCGCGCAAATTAATATTGTGATCAGATTCAGTGAAATTGTGAACACTTTATTATTAATATTTTGTAGGCGAATAAACATTAGATAAACTTGTGTAAATTTTAAGAATTGATAATGCGTAATATGTGCAGCAACATAACATATAACTGCAGCGACTTGGACGCCTTGCCAAAAGGTAAGCTTCCTTCCCACAGATTAGGTGGCTCTGTCTGTACTTTTTGCAGTGCCATCTGTAGTCTAAACACGCTGCCTATAATACGCTTAAGGTAGCACAACTGATATCTCATTATCTTCCAAATAAGCCTATTTTTGGCAGAGGTATCAATAATCACTATTTACACGATATTGTGAAATATGAAGAACTTCTCGTGTCTAGATTTTGAGATATTGTAGTTATAAATTCCTATTTTTAACATGTAGTCTTATGGGGGCCATTAAAATCATGACGATTTCCACGCTATTTTTGAGTTTTTAATTTTACTGAGGTTCAACGTTTTTTCAAAAAACTGATTTCTAGATAGATAGTTGGACATTCTATTAGGAAAAAAATTGAAAACAATACCAACGTGTGCTATTTTAAAAGTTATCAACCAAAAACTAAATGATTTCCCTATACCTCCTGTGTTACAGTTTTGTTCATTCTCGGAAAGCAATAAATTGAAACCTCGCTATACGACGGGGTTGCAAGTTAAATGACATTTTATGATTCATTTATACTTAAATATAGTTGAAATGTAGGAAAACGTTTTCTGAACTTGTAATTTCAAGATTTTTTTTTTGTATATGTGAACGAGTGTGGGAATGCTTAAGGATAAAGGGAGTTGGGAATGGAATAGTGGAGAGGATTCAGAGTTTGTATCATAACAGTATGAGTTGCGTGCAGACCAACATGGGACGAACAGCATGGTTTGAAGTAAGTGAGGGACTGAGACAAGGCAGTGTTCTATCCCCAACACTATTCATCGTGATAATGGATGAGATGCTGATTAAAGTAGAAGGAGGTAATAATGAAGAGGACTCTAGAACGTTAGTGTATGCAGATGATATTATGGTTTGGGGAGACAATTATGAAATGGTGCAAAGAAAGATAGACAGGTGGAGTGAAGTTACAGAAGAGTTTGGATTGAAAATCAGCAAGGAAAAGAGGGAAACTCTTAATATGAGGAAGGCAAAGAAAAATAAGAAGAGAGAAAGGATTATGTTGAAAGGTGTGGAGTTAGAAGAAAAAGGGAATTTAAATATCTCGGAAGTATTATCTCAGAAGACGCAAAAATTAGTAGAGAAGTGGAAGGAAGAGTCAAGAAGGCAGATAGCTTCTACCAAACTGTGAGAAAGTTATTATGGGACGAAGATTTTCCGATGTACTGTAAGTTAATCATCTATCAGATGTATTTCATCCCTATACTAACTTACGGAGCAGTAACTTGGACAATCGGAGGAAAAGAAGAAACTCAAATACAATCATCAGAGATGAAATTTCTTAGAAGTATGAAGCGAGTAACAAAGTTAGATAAGATCAGAAGTACTAAGATAAGAAAGGAATTGGGAGTAGAAAGATTGTGCTTTAAGATTGGTAGAGGGCGTTTGAAATGGTTTGGGAATATGAAAAGGATGGACAATAAGAGAATACCTCGGAAAGAGTTTGAAAAGTTGGAGCAGGGAAAGAGGCAAAGAGGGAGACCGAGAGCGAGGTGGCGTGGTTTAGTTGAAGAAGATGTCGAAGTGAGAGGCGAAAAATGGGAGATGGTGAATAAAGATGAATGGTGGTTAAATAGAGACTTGTGGCGGGCATTGGTAGATAGAGAAGAAGATGAAAGGGAAGAAGAGGAAGAGGAAGTGGAAGAAGATGAAGCTAACGCAGAAGTTGAAGAAACGTCAGGCCCGGCCAGCCGGTTTCAATAATTAGTTTAATAGGCTCTTGCATTTGTGTGGGTAGGTTTTCCTACCTCCTTTACCCATTGTATTTTGGAAAAGGATAATAAAGATTATTATTATGTATAATGAAGGTACTACCTTAAAAGAGAAGAACGTCGTCCCCGTAGCAACGTGGCTGAAAATTTCGTTCTTTATACAAATCTTTAATTTTCCACCGATCGTGTTGAAACTCGCCTGCAGTAATGTATATAATTCCGTGACTTGATTTATATTGTATTGTATTGTATTGTATTGTATTGTTAAGCGAGCGGAGCGAGCGTCTCTACTTGACTCTTGCGGCACTTTCTCTGTGTGTGTGTTTTTTTTTGTCGCTTCAACCCAGGTCGCACCGGTCAACGTATCGATCTGAAATTTTGCACACACCTTCATCTCATACTAACTTAGACCTGTATAGTTTTTGAGAAAGATCCGTCCATAAATATAAAATATCGTGTTTTCCCATATAAATAGCATTGTAGGTTCGAGGAGTCCGTTGCGGCGGCCGCTCGATGCACCCCATTCAAAACAAACTCGGAAGCAGTCAGCTGTCTATAGATTATTGTTAGAATACGTTTTACGGTTAAATAGGTATAGTTATAGCAATACCTGCGAGGTTATAGTTTTTATTTTATTTTAACCGATAGTATAGGTATTTATTGTTTATAAAAGTTTTAACATGCAGTCTTACTTTCAATCCTTTCAAATGCTAAGCAAATTATTTGTAGACCGGCGAAATGTCTGCTTGATTGTAGAAATAGATTGGTTGGTTGGTTGATAAATGAAATTACGTTTATGAATTATTTTATTTATTCAGTCAATACGTTATATTTATAGCTACAATACAATGTGTTGGGTAATAGGAAATTGCTCTATTGTACGGAATGGCAAGTAACTGTTTGAATACTATTTCTTAAATTATGTCATGTTGCCTGGCTATTTTGTGAGTTTCAATCTCTGTATTTATCTGTATTGTTTATTTATCTGTTTTGTTTATGTTATTATTATTTGGAATAAATCCCTTTGATACACACCTAAATACTCCAAAAAATACACATGAGTGTGTGTCTGTTACTAACTTGCAATGAGACACAAATGCAGTTATTTTTTTATATAATTTAGTGAATCATGCTTCTAGCCTTCAGTATATTATTGCCGTGTTTTAATCGCACGTGTCCGTGCTCGCTTATCAACGCGTTACACAGAGCGTTTTCCTAGTATTTTATTATCATCTCGTGGACAAGTACATTATACATGTATGGGTATCGTCAGTTGTTGAGTAAGATATAAGATATAAGATGTACAAGTTATAACAAAATATTTACAAGTCAGAACATTGACAGTTTTATGTACAGTTATAAATTAATAAAACTGATAAAAATTAATAATAATGAAACTAACATATAGAAAGATAAATAAAACTAGTACTAGTAGAACTAAAGATGATTGACACTGAAGAGTTGGTACAGTTATGAATCAAGAAATTCCTGGAGGCTGTAAAATGGATTTTGGAGGAGGTAGGCATTGAGACTGGATTGGAAGCTGGCCCAGGTGGGAGAGGTGGTGATGTGCTGTGGTAGCTTATTATAGACTATTGTGCATATATAGTGGGGGCTGCTAGTGAAGGAGGAGTGAGAGTGAGTGGGGATACGTATGGACTTTCCCCCTCGAGTGCCATATTTATGAACTGACGAGTTTAGGGGGAAGAGGGTTGGGTGCTCACGAGCAAAGCAGCTGGCAATACGGATAATGGTGCAGGTGAGAGTCAGGATACGAAGTTTGATGAACTCGGTTTGGCAGTCTTGCGGCGGGCGATGCCGGCAATAATGCGGACTGCCTGTTTTTGAAGGATTAAGATGCGGTTGGCACTGGGAGAGGTACCCCAGAAAAGGAGTCCATAGGAGAGATGGGAATGGAAATGTGCATGGTAGACAAGTTTGAGGGAATGTGCATTGACTATGGGCTTCAATCGGCGAAGCAAGAAGCAGCTACTCTGGATTTTGGAGATCGTGTGTTGGACGTGAGTAGACCAATTGAGGGTAGCAGTTAGATGGATGCCCAAGAATTTTATGGAAGGGGTGCTTGGGATGATGTGGTCATTGATGCGGATTAGGGGAGAGATGGACGGCTTGTGGGATTGAGTGTGGAAGTTGATGAAGGTTGTTTTGGAGGGTTGGAGAGCGAGCTTATTGTTCGAGCAGTAAGTCGACATGATTGCTGCCTGCTCATTGGCTGTCTCGATGAGGGAGAGGAATGAATTGGGTTTAGGAGCAGTAAGGAGGTGATTCGTATCATCTGCGAACTGGAAGAGGTTGCCGTTAGTGATGAGGTCGGGGAGATCGTTCACATAGACGAGGAAGAGCGTTGGTGCAAGGACGGAACCTTGAGGGACACCGCAGCGAATTGGTTGAGAGGATGAGGTGATGAGCGATGGAGTGCATGGTTCATTTGAAGGGATGATCACAGTCTGCGAGCGGTTGGTTAGGAAAGAGGATATCCATTGGTTAGCCAGACCCGTGATGCCACAGAGCTCCAGCTTGTGTAGGAGGAGGCGGTGGTCGATGGTGTCAAAAGCTTTCGACAAGTCATAGAAGAGGCCTATTGAGTGGTCCCCTTTGTCGAGTGCAGCATGGAGAGTGGTGAGGAATTGGTAAATTGCCGTTACTGTAGATTTACGTTTTTGAAAGCCATGTTGACAGTCGGCAAGGATGGAGTGGTCGGAGAGATAGGAGGTCAGACGGTCTAGGATTACCTTTTCTATGATCTTGGAGAAAGAAGAGAGGAGAGAAATGGGTCGGTAGTTATTGATGTCAGATTTCTTTCCCTTTTTGTGGATAGGTATGATGTAGGACTCTTTGAGTTGATCGGGGAAAATGCCAGAGGAAAGTAACACTTTCGCGATATTCTGTTCAGTATTTACCGAGTTATTCGTGAAAAACACCGCTTTTTCTGATGTCTTAATTTTAAACGTCAATTTCAATTGTGCAGTGAAAATGAATTTTAGAAGGCGGTGAAACTAATTTTCCAAAATCGACCAGAACAATATTTGGCCATGGAATCCGGAGCTCGGAAGTTGCGTTACGATTCGCGTCTATAGACATCGAGAAATTTTGCACAATTTTCTACGAAACTTGACTTTTCCTGTACATAATTTCAAGCGAACTGCCAAGCAAAAAGAATCGTTTGAATCCGATAAGTATTTAGAGAGATATTACATAGAAACCAAATTGTCATTAAAAAAGTCACTTTCTTCGAAACTTGCCATAATATGTAGGAAACCGTGAATCCATTTGGCAGTGAAGAAAATATTGGAATTTCCACTGGTGACCTTGACTTGAAACACGGGCAAAGCAACATTTCATGTGAATAAATGAAGACATTATTGGGGTGGGTTATGGGGGAGGCAGCAGTGGCTTCGGAAGTCTATTTTCTTAGGGGGGGCACATTTTGCTTGGGATCTAGGTAGGTTAGGAACTAAATTGTAAGAGAACACATAATTCAGTAAATGACGATGTGTGTGGGGAACACGATTGCGAAGAGAAACAATGGGGGGCTGGGGGGAAGGCCCCCCAGCACCATGCGGGTCCGGGGCGCATAGCCCCGGAAAAATTTTGAATTTCAGGAATGCATTTGGAGCGTTTCTACATGATTTCACACTTTTTAAACCTATCTTTATCTAAATTATATGCACTTGAAAAGTGATTAGTTTTGGATGATATCTCC
Source organism: Leuctra nigra (assembly GCA_934045905.1). Lineage (NCBI taxonomy): Eukaryota > Metazoa > Arthropoda > Insecta > Plecoptera > Leuctridae > Leuctra > Leuctra nigra. The sequence goes on from OW203768.1 coordinate 36,455,163, forward strand.
GCATTTATTCACATTCACAATAGGTCCAATTTGAAATGCATTATGAATTTCAGACATTTTTAGACATAGACATAGACATAGACATCTTAGACATTACACATTAAAATGCCGCGCAGCGGATTTTTTTGAATTTCGAATGATTATGGTGCATTTATTTTAATTGTAAGAAAACAAAAGTTAATCATTCACTCTTAAGAGTCGACAGGACTCGCAGAAAATTTAGAAACGATGATTATGGCTTATGCCGTGTATAACATATATAAAATAGTAATATTCTCATGTCCCGTATACAAACAAACAGTCGAGCTTGGTCGAGCTCGACATGAAATCAAAACATCTCATAAATCGCCTCCAGTTCTGTAAACAACACCACTTGTGAGTCTTGAATGACTGTTGCCTTTTAAACTTCCGAGAATATGGTCCAGAAAAATAATGCAATATTGATAAGTTCATGGAGTGTAATACATATTTTAATTCGACTATTTATGTGCTAGGTGATTTTTATTTCAATGCTGCTTACAAATATATAGTTTTTATTATTTGCGATCTTAAATTATCAAATGTATTGATATCAAATTATCTTTATAATTGCCTAGTCATTAATGTATAATTGCGAATTTTAAAGTATAATTGTGTTGCCTTACGTGAGAGACTTTTCGTTCCAATCAAAGATAGGTAAGTTGACCAACACTATGAAAACAGTGTAATTTATTGCTCGCAAGTGCTCGCAATATTGTTTGATTGTTGCTGATTGTTGTGTATTTACATGTACTTTTGTATACTGTATTACCTTTTGTAAAAAAAAATAATACTGAAACTAAAACTGAAGGAGCAGTTTTTTTAGCCGTAATTTCTAATATCAACCAAAACAACGTTTCTTGAGAATAACTGACAGACAATTAGATTTTGAATAAATTATGATACTGTTTATTACAAAATACAGTTATACGGTATACGTGGTAGGTATTCATATAACAATATATCACAAAAAATAAACAATATAGCTGTGTTTAATAGTACATTAATTTCTTCATCAAAATATTTTCTCAAATAATTGTTTGAACGATCGATAGGGAAACTATTTGGATTCGAAAGCATTGTTATGTTAAAAACTGGATAAGAAAGGAGGCTGGGCTTTACGTACATACAGCTTTTATCCAGAAGTAAGTGTTCACTAATTTACTGTGTAAACGCGAACATAATTTTTATAAGCTGTCGATATAATTACCTACTAATAAGCACTTTTAATAATTGATGGCTTTTGCAATTCGAAGTTTTTCACTGAATTTATAAAAAATTAGATTTCAAAATAACAACATCTTTGTTGGCTAAAACAAACTTTTTGCACTCAAAAATGCAAGTTTTTATACATACAAATGTGAAATTTTATTCAGTGGACATTTTGGCGGGAAAAGGGTATTCCTATCGCGTGATGACATTTTTACCATCCAACAATGAGGTTGCCATGGACATGCCTCTTCTTCTTACCTTTACGTTTCCCCTTATTACCGCCCATCCTTTATAATACCAATATTCAGAAAACAATAGTCACTGTACCAGAGTAAACATACTGACTGAATTTAGATATTCTGCTAGACGACCTGACCACTCTTGGAACACTGAATCTCACTGACTCTACGCAGTGTTGTAAAATAAAATCCAAATCTGCATAAACACATTACGCAATTTGTCTAAATTGGGTTCATTCTTGCTACTCGAGAGAAATAGAATTCCGATGACTCTGTTCTCTTGAGTTGAAACTAAATTAATTTCTTTGGCTGCATCAAATCGTCGATTTCAACTCGTGCCGAACCTTAATAAAAATATTTAGTTTTGCGTAGTACTTTTTATGAATCACCTGTCGATCCCTGGTCAATAAGGTGACCCTCGTCTAATGATGTAAAATCATTTTGATTTTGCAGCGTAAGGCTGCAATCACACGGGGCGTTTTTTCCCGCTCTGTCGCGCGGTTTTTCGCCCTGGGGAGTTTTACACGCGCGTCTTTTGCTCGTCCCGTGTGTTCGCTCCCGTAAGACTCAATGGTATACCTATCTGCTCGGCGTCTCGACGGCGTGCAAAATGCCGCATCTATGGGCATGAAATGCCTTTTACTTGCTTTACAACAAAACAATGAATAAATAAACAAGGTTTTGAGTGTGTTCATAAAAAAATATATTACTCTAAATCATTACAATACTAATTAAATAATCAATTAATTCCCTAATTATAATGTTTTAATAATTAAAAATAAATGTGCATCTAAGCAGCATTGGCAATCGAGATCGAAGTCAGTGAACAGTAAAAACATCTGGGAGCTATTAGTACGTCAGTCACGTCTCATTTTGTCGACTTCGACATTTGTTTATATTTAGTACTACGTGATGTTTGTTAAATTCGTTCGTGTGTTGCGGGTTTGCATACCATCTGCATTAGTAACTGAGAATAATTCGAACTAGAGAGCCTGATGACATTGGATAAAACTCACAAAACCATAAAAAGGCGGCCCCTACTTTTTTCTTTATTGCTTGACCTTTTGTTTTCAAAATTTTACAGCATAGAGATAAAGAGTAAATCTGTGCCTCTAGTGCTCCAAAAAAATTTAAAAAAATGTTTTTACGCGTGTTGAGGAGGTGCCAATATGGGCAATATATGGGTCCTTTTGGCACCTCTGCCCTGAAAATACTAAACAAAAAATAACACTTTTGGCGCACTAGAGGCACAGATTTATTATTTATCTATAATCTGTGAAATTTTGAAGACAATCGGTAAAGCCGCTTAGAAAAAAGTAGGGGCCGCCTTTTTGTGCTTCATAAAACATGGATTTCATCAAGTATCGTAGACTCATAAGGAATGTTCATATAAATAAACCCCGCAGCGATTTACTCAAATTTTAATATGTACTCTAGGCAGTAAATGATTTTGGTGTAAAATAACAAAATCAATTGAATTCCGTCAGAAGACTTTCACATGACAATGCCGCAAACAATGCCTAACAATGCCGCGCAGCGAATTTTTTTGAAATTCAGCCCTAATCGAGTAATTTTTTAAAGATATAATGCGTTACCAGGGGGGGCAGATTGATACTCTTGCCCCCCCTTCAGACGTCTAGGGGGGGCACGTGCCCCTGCTGCCCCCCCGGTTCCGACGCCACTGGGAGGGAGGCATAAGGGAACATTTCTATCCACACTGTAATATTGTTACCTTTTGATATTGGACCTTATTTCCAATACGTCTATCATTTGATATCTAGTGGAGCGGTCGCTCCACGCCAGCCAAGTCGTACGGCGCGCGCGCACACACTCATTTAAAAAGGCTGGAGCAAACCCACTTTTACTGTAAGCATCAAAGTGGCATTTTCGGCCTACTGGATCTTAAAATTGGAAAATCTCACATTGTTGCGATATATCTTAATTTCGAGCTATGGCCCACCCTACAACATATACCAAATTTGGGAACAATAGGTTACGCCCTTTGCGCGCTAGAGGGCCGTGAAAAAGTGTTTTAGGGCGGTTTTCATAATAATAATAATAATAATAATAATAATCTCAGTAGTAGTAGTAGTAGTAGTAGTAGTAGTAGTAGTCTCCTGGAATTCAAATCCGGTAAACAGGCCACAGCCTAAACGGCTGAACCGATTGATCCCACATTTTTACCACGTGTGCACTTTTGGCGTCTGATTTAACCTTCACCCCATGAATTTTTTGTGCCGCCATTTTGAAACCGGAAGTGACGTCATATCTCGTCAACGGCTGGACCGATTGGAACGAAAATTGCGCCAAACATCGCGCCGGTCATCTATATGCATGATAAGTAGCAAAAGAGTAAACATTATGTTAAAGAAACCGGAAATGACGTAATGAAATTTGAAATACATCGATTGGCTTTTTGGCAACAAAGGTTGATCCGATTATTTTGATATTTATGTAACGTATGTACTTTTGACGTCTCATGTGACTTGTTATAAAACCAACCGGAAGCCGCCATTTTGAAACAGGAAGTGACATCATATCTCAATAATGGCTAATTAGATTTCAACGAAACCAGCGCAAAACAATTTAGACGGTCAACTTGATGTATTATCATCAATAATATTTGCAGTTTTCCATACCTAAACCGGAAATGACGTCACACATTTTTATAAACTCACAAATTTTTATTTTGATGCAATAAATATACTATTTGAGACAGCTTATAAAATTGTAATCATGTTTAAAATATACTTCAAGGGGTCAGAGATTTAAGCCGCCATTTTTAAACCGGAAGTAACGTCATATCTCAAAAACTGGTAGACAAATCGGTATGAAACTAGCGCCAAACGATTCGGTAGGCCATCTCTATGGAATATGAACAGTACAAATAGAATTTTGCTATTTATGAGACCGGAAATGACGTCATTCAAATGTATAAATTATTATAATTCCCTCCTATACAATAAATACATATTCAGAAAGCTTAAAATGATACACATCATTTATAGAAATAAATTCTATGTGGCATTGCAGAAAGTTCAGCAGCCATTTTGAAAACCGAAGTGTTGCCATATCTCGGAACTGGGTTGACTGATTGGAATGAAACCTTTGCTATTCTTCGTGAAAGATCATTTAAAGCAATTATTTAGGACCATACGCTGCTATTCATTAGTGGTAACCAAATTGTAAAGGGTGATGATTTTTTAAAAGAATTTAGTAATTGTTCATTTCATATGTGTCACAAGTTGTTAGAATCCCCATAAAAAAACACTTCGTGTAAAAATACCAGCCAAGTCTCTTCTACTAAAAAAAATATATGAAATCTAAAAATTCTGCACTTAAAAGTAATGATATCAAAAAATATGCCAAGTCAAAACTTTATTTGAAAATCAAAAAATACTTGGCGCATCGATTTTTTAGGGCATTTTAGGTATACTATATGTTTGTATATTTTATGTATATTTCATATCTGGCCTATACTTCTAAGCTATTAATATACACGATGCGCCAAGTATTTTTTGATTTTCAAATAAAGTTTTGACTTGGCATATTTTTTGATATCATTACTTTTCAGTGCAGAATTTTTAGATTTCATATATTTTTTTTAGTAGAAGAGACTTGGCTGGTATTTTTACACGAAGTGTTTTTTTATGGTAACTATTAACAAGGATCAATCGAGGACCGGCGTGTCTATTCACACGGCGGCCGTGCCCGCAAGGGGTTCAAATTCTATTTACACCAGAAGTTCGCCGTGTAGCCAAGAAGGCGTATACTATTTACACCAGAGTTCGCCGTGCGCGCAAAAAGGCGTATGCTATTTACACCAGAGTAAAACCGTGTGTGGAAACGGCCTTCTATTATGAACACGACACGGTAGTAGACCGTGCAAGTGAGCTGCGAACACATTAGCTAGATACCTAGTTCAAATTCTAGAGTGACACCATATAGCAACTTAAGTAGACATCTAACGCAACAATTCCTCAGTGGCAACAATAGCCGGTTGGTTAGCCCATTGCCTTAGGGCGCAGACGATCGGGATTCGATTCCCCGTCAGGGATTATCTTTTTTACTTCTGTAATTAACTTTATTACAATCATTTGACATGTATTTTATTGTTTAATATAAGATTAAATGCGTCATACAATTATAATAGTAGTTTTCACTACGTAAAACATTGCCTTCTAGCGTTCACGGTCTAGTCACGGCGGCTGTTTGCGCAAGGGGTTCAAATTCTATTGCCACCAGAGTACACCAGAGTTCACTCCAAGATGGCCGTCCTCTGAACAGCTGTTTTCTGGAGCCTATTTAGACTTTTTATACTAATGCAGAAGGATCGTGACGTTTTGAAAAGTGTAGGAACTGAACAATAATAATTACAATTAGGTCAGGAATTGTACGTCACGACCTCAAACTTCGATCTAAACGCATCTGTGCAGCTAAATGACTTCACTTACGCCCACGGTTTTACTTCTGGTGTAAATAGAATAGGAATCCATAGGAACACGGCAGCCGTTTGCGCAAGGGGTTCAAAATCTATTGCCACCAGAGTACACCAGAGTTCACTCCAAGATGGCCGTCCTCTTAACAGCTGTTTTCCGGAGCCTATTTAGACTTTTTATACTAATGCAGAAGGATCGTGACGTTTTGAAAAGTGTAGGAACTGAACAATAATAATTACAATTAGGTCAGGAATTGTACGTCACGACCTCAAACTTCGATCTAAACGCATCTGTGCAGCTAAATGACTTCACTTACGCGCACGGTTTTACTTCTGGTGTAAGGTTCAAAATCTATTGCCACCAGAGTACACCAGAGTTCACTCCAAGATGGCCGTCCTCTTAACAGCTGTTTTCCGGAGCCTATTTAGACTTTTTATACTAATGCAGAAGGATCGTGACGTTTTGAAAAGTGTAGGAACTGAACAATAATAATTACAATTAGGTCAGGAATTGTACGTCACGACCTCAAACTTCGATCTAAACGCATCTGTGCAGCTAAATGACTTCACTTACGCGCACGGTTTTACTTCTGGTGCAAATAGAATAGGAATCCATAGGAACACGGCAGCCGTTTGCGCAAGGGGTTCAAAATCTATTGCCACCAGAGTACACCAGAGTTCACTCCAAGATGGCCGTCCTCTTAACAGCTGTTTTCCGGAGACTATTTAGACTTTTTATACTAATGCAGAAGGATCGTGACGTTTTGAAAAGTGTAGGAACTGAACAATAATAATTACAATTAGGTCAGGAATTGTACGTCACGACCTCAAACTTCGATCTAAACGCATCTGTGCAGCTAAATGACTTCACTTACGCGCACGGTTTTACTTCTGGTGTAAATAGAACCCCATAAAAAACACTTCGTGTAAAAATACCAGCCAAGTCTCTTCAACTAAAAAAAAATATATGAAATCTAAAAATTCTGCACTGAAAAGTATTGATATCAAAAAATTTGCCAAGTCAAAACTTTATTTGAAAATCAAAAAATACTTGGCGCATCGTGTATATAAATAGCTTAGAAGTATAGGCCAGATATAAAATATACATCAAATATACATATACATATAGTATACCTATAATTCTCAAAAAAATCGATACGCCAAGTATTTTTTGATTTTCAAATAAAGTTTTGACTTGGTGCAATTTTTTGATATCAATACTTTTCAGTGCAGAATTTTTAGATTTCATATATTTTTTTTTAGTTGAAGAGACTTGACTGGTATTTTTACACGAAGTGTTTTTTATGGGGATATCACTCCTTTTTTTAGTTTATTATTTACAACTTGTGACGCATATGAAATAAACAATTACTAAATTCTTTTAAAAAAATCGCCATTTACGATTTGGTTACTACTAATGAAAATCTGTTGTATATTCATGTATAGTATTTCGTGAAGAATAGCAAAGGTTTCATTCCAATCGGCCAACCCAGTTCCGAGATATGGCATATAACACTGTAACAAGTTGGCCTATCTAGGTTAGAAAATTAACTTTAAAAATAATAATGTTTGCTTGAAATAGGTTTAAAGAATGAACAAGCTTGTAGCATGGCATTCTTAGAGTCAAGGTTAACTGAACACAAAGTAATTAATTAGAATCATTATGTAAACTTACAATCTTTAAAATTCAACAGCAATCAAAATATAGACAAAAATATAACAAGCAATCAAATAAGTTTAACAATGTGCAATTATATCAAGAAAGTGAGTGAATCCATATAAAAAGTATGTGACCTTACCTAAATTGTGATGTCACCACGTAATAACAAGTGAACCAGTCATTGTGATAACGCTACAAAACCAGTCAGCCAGACTAGTTTTCAGTGATTCCAGGAAAAGCATGGGCCTACGTGCAGAAAGAAAGTCGTTTCGCGGGCTTTAGAAATGACAGAATGCCTAAAAATAGCTACCACGTGTACGAAACCAACCAATCAGATTCTTTGGAGGGAAAACGATGTCAGAGGGTATAAAACGTCAGGCTACCAGCCAAACTTCATCAGTCGGAGTTTTCTCAGAGCAGTGAGACCTGCCTCGCGAACCGTGAAGCCTTGTGCACGCAACATAGTATAATTTCAGCGAGACAGTGCCGATGTGATCGAAGGTAAACATTAAAATAACATTTTTGTATAAACGTCAACCCAGTAAATTCAAACTTCAAGCCTAATGCTGAGGCAAATAATATCGCATTAAGACAATTTCAAGTTACAAGTGATCAACTGAACAGTTTCAACATTAAAGTCAGTAAATGTTAAAGTATAAAAGTTAGTGAATTGCAACTCCGGGAGAAACCGACGAGTCTGCAGCCACGAACGTCATCAGCCTGAGCCAACTTGATCCAGCTGCTCGAGGAGGTCACTCCTTGTGCACGGACTGCTGGACGTCCTGGTAACCAAGGGGTTATTAGACAACATCATCGCATCGCAGCTGAAGGAGGTGACATATCCAGTCATTTCATTCTGCTGGTGGACTGGAGTTCACGGGACACACTACGCAAGAGTCAACGCCATCCACTTGTTTACGCGGAAGTAAACAAACCAGACGACATCATCACTACTGCCGACGTATCGAACGTAATATTGTTTTCATAATTTTTGATTGCTCTTTTCACATCAATGAACATTTATTTTCTCTGTAATAAACAAATTATAATATTGCTGATTCTTTGTGTTCTACCCTCTGAGCCAAATCCCGCAGGTTTCAGTGGCGCTCAACGTGTGGGGCTCGAATAACATTCCTGGGAGCAATTGTTTTGAAAGAAATAATTGTTTTCTTGATTGTGAAAGAGTACTCAGTTGTTCTGAAACTTGTGGACACAGGCATTGCGTAAAATTTTCAAGTATTTGGAAATTTTACATAGAATCAACCCGTTAACGTAAAGATAAAGCCAACTGTAGATTTGTTCATGTTAGTTCATTACATCTGTTACGATGGCAGATCGAGATGCAAGTTTATCGTCAACAGTGAATTTAGATACTGTAGAGGGGGCAGAGCTTAGTGAATCAGAGGTCACGAGTATTCAGGTGATAGAGGGGGGCAGAAACATCAACTGTGTAGTTAATTGTCATGGGAACAAGTTTGTTGTTATTGATAGCGTGGGAACCAGATTAGGCATCGACAGAAATGACCTAACCCAGTCGCTGATGATTGTTGACGGAAGTCGTCTGAAGAAGATGTAAAGATTCAGAAAATTGAAGAATAAGTCGTAAAGAACTTTTACGATGGATGAAAAAGATGAAGAATATTGGAAATCCTGGGTCGAGCTAAATAAGAAAGAATATGAAGAACAAGAAGAAAATAGAAGTGTCAAATTAGAATTCTGCGAGTTTAGTAATCGGGATTTATACCATTTAATGAGAACAGAACGAATTGATGAATTGTCAAGAAGAATCTATATAGAATTTGAAAGAAGAAGAGAAGAAAAATGGACGATGAAAGAATTTGCTACATTGGATGAGGAAGAGTTGATGAGTATTTGTCACGACAGGACAGAAGAAAATGCGCAGATTAGTAAAAGGGCAAGGGCAGAATTACTTAGGAGATACGACAAAGAAGACGAAAATTGGAGAAGATATAGGGAATACAAATATGAAGCAGAGGAAACGTATCCCAAGCAAAGTTCCGAATATGATGACCACGTGTACGGAGCAGAATATTATGATGATTATGCAGATTCGGAAAGTGAAGATTTGAAGCAATTGTGGCATTGGGAACGCGTAAATCTCATAGAATACGTCCGTGAAGTTTCAAGAAAATGGAAGGATGAACTGGAGAAAGACGCTGCATTCGAAGCAGATGTTTCAACGAGAGAAGAAGAAGAAGAAGTTGTCTGCAATAGGTTGCAATCAGATGTGAATTCTGAGCAGAGCTGTGAGCAGCCTGACAAAGTTGAAGAAAGTTTTTATGAGGTTACAACGCCGCAAGAAGATGTTCAAGATTTTTGTCTGCCCAAGACACAGAAGAAGGAAGAAGAAGAAACGAAGATTCAGAGTCAGAATCGTGTTGAAATCGCCGATATTTCAGTACAAGAGAAAATTGAAGAAGATGCCGAGATTATACTTCCACAAGATAATTTCGAAGAAACCAGTGAACAATTTGAAGTTGAGAAAGTTGAGTTGCAGAACAACGACGTCATCACGAAAGAGCAAGAAGATTTAGACCAGCTGAAGACATGTGAAGTTGTCATTGAAGGTGTTAAAGAAGACGCTGTAAAGAAAGCAGAGAGTCAAGAAAACGAATCGTTCGAAGATGAAGTCATTCCAGAATGTTTGGTACAGGGAGTTGCAGAGGAAACCGTGAACAATTCACGAGATGAAAATGAAGAATTTGAGGTGACTAGACAAGCCTTGGTCAATATTGAGTTTGACGGCGATGAAATGGAGACTGTTTGTTGTGTGGAGGATCTGAACTGTAATGTTGTTGTTGAATTGAATTTGGAGGAGGAAGAATTTGTTGATTTCAGACGCAAAGGTCGTACTGAAGATGTGAAGATTATTGAGAATCTTGAAGATATTGAAGAGATTATTGAGATTATTGAGATGGTTACTGAAACCATAGTTATTGAAGAAAAAGCAGCAGATCAAGAACAATTAGTTAAATCCGAGTCTAGTTTTGTCCAAGAATTTGAGAAGAGCGAAAATTACAACTTTTGTGCGGAGCTTAGTTCGATTCCAGCCGCAAGTATTACTGAACGAGTGAATGACGAGTTATTAATAACATTGAACGACGAGTTGACCGAAACCAGCTATGAAGAGAAAATACAACCCTTCGATTACGTATCAAACATGGAAATGCTCGAAGAAATTGCATACGAAGAAATGATGAAGATTACATGTCCGTTGATGCAAGAATCTCTACAAATTGAAGATAAAGACTTTCAAGACGAAGAAAGTAACGAAGAAACTGAAACAGTAGTCAAGAAAGAAAATGAAACTTATACATCGACCACTGCAAGGAATAAGGGTGAAGAATTCTTCTGGACACACCTAGTTGAGGTAATTTCAATAGGGCCAACGCAAGATGTTCACGAAGATGCAGAAGTTTCATTCCCATATGATCGTGGACGGAAGAAATATAATACATCGATCAGCTGATTCTCACAGTGACAACAACAGCAATGTTATGTTGATGTTATGGTCGAAGTATGATGACCCAGCAAAAGTAGGTCACTAGGCCAATAACGGGATTGTGATAAGAGAGAGAGTTGAGTCGAGCATCGTTTCCGGGAAGTAGGATGAGGTTTGTTTTTGTTTTGGTAGATGGAGGGGTGAGTTCATTCATTCAGGTTTAGATTAGACAGCTGTAAGGGGAAATAAACTTGCATCTGTTGAAGGAAACTTTTTGTTTGTCAAAAGGAAGAGATTATTCCTGCTAGATAGTCCAGTCTCTATGTGAATCCTTGTTTTATCACCATTTTCTCATTCAAAATTTCAATGTGTTTCAAATTTGACTTCAGTCAAAAGGTGAACAACAAGAATTCAGGGGGCTCTGTAACAAGTTGGCCTATCTAGGTTAGAAAATTAACTTTAAAAATAATAATGTTTGCTTGAAATAGGTTTAAAGAATGAACAAGCTTGTAGCATGGCATTCTTAGAGTCAAGGTTAACTGAACACAAAGTAATTAATTAGAATCATTATGTAAACTTACAATCTTTAAAATTCAACAGCAATCAAAATATAGACAAAAATATAACAAGCAATCAAATAAGTTTAACAATGTGCAATTATATCAAGAAAGTGAGTGAATCCATATAAAAAGTATGTGACCTTACCTAAATTGTGATGTCACCACGTAATAACAAGTGAACCAGTCATTGTGATAACGCTACAAAACCAGTCAGCCAGACTAGTTTTCAGTGATTCCAGGAAAAGCATGGGCCTACGTGCAGAAAGAAAGTCGTTTCGCGGGCTTTAGAAATGACAGAATGCCTAAAAATAGCTACCACGTGTACGAAACCAACCAATCAGATTCTTTGGAGGGAAAACGATGTCAGAGGGTATAAAACGTCAGGCTACCAGCCAAACTTCATCAGTCGGAGTTTTCTCAGAGCAGTGAGACCTGCCTCGCGAACCGTGAAGCCTTGTGCACGCAACATAGTATAATTTCAGCGAGACAGTGCCGATGTGATCGAAGGTAAACATTAAAATAACATTTTTGTATAAACGTCAACCCAGTAAATTCAAACTTCAAGCCTAATGCTGAGGCAAATAATATCGCATTAAGACAATTTCAAGTTACAAGTGATCAACTGAACAGTTTCAACATTAAAGTCAGTAAATGTTAAAGTATAAAAGTTAGTGAATTGCAACTCCGGGAGAAACCGACGAGTCTGCAGCCACGAACGTCATCAGCCTGAGCCAACTTGATCCAGCTGCTCGAGGAGGTCACTCCTTGTGCACGGACTGCTGGACGTCCTGGTAACCAAGGGGTTATTAGACAACATCATCGCATCGCAGCTGAAGGAGGTGACATATCCAGTCATTTCATTCTGCTGGTGGACTGGAGTTCACGGGACACACTACGCAAGAGTCAACGCCATCCACTTGTTTACGCGGAAGTAAACAAACCAGACGACATCATCACTACTGCCGACGTATCGAACGTAATATTGTTTTCATAATTTTTGATTGCTCTTTTCACATCAATGAACATTTATTTTCTCTGTAATAAACAAATTATAATATTGCTGATTCTTTGTGTTCTACCCTCTGAGCCAAATCCCGCAGGTTTCAACACTTCGGTTTTCAAAATGGCTGCTAAACTTACTGCACTGCCACATAGAATTTATATCTACAATTAATGTGTATCATTTTAGGCTTTCTGAATATGTATTCATTGTATAGAATGGGGAATATAATAATTTTTTAATTTGAATGACGTCATTTCCGGGCTCATAAATAAAAACATTCTACTTTGACTGTTCCTATTCCATAAAGATGGCATTCCGAATCATTTGGCGCTAGTTTCGTACTGATCGGTATACCAGTTTTCGAGATACAACGTTACTTCCGGTTTCAAAATGGCGGCTGAAATCTCTGACCCCTTGAATTTTAATTTACACATGATAACATCTTATTTAGTTATTATAAGCTGTCTCAAATAGTATGTATTGTATCAAAATGTAAATTTGTGAGATTTTTAAAATGTGTAACGTCATTTCCGGTTTTGCTATAAGAAACTGCAAATATTACTGATGATAAAACATAAAGTTGCCCGTCTAAATTGTGTGGCGCTGGTTTCGTTCAAATCTATTTAGCCAATATTAAGATATGATGTCACTTCCGGTTTAACAATGGCGGCTTCCGGTTGGTTTTGTAACAAGTCAAATGATATATCAGAAGTGCATACGTTACATAAATATCAAAATAATCGGATCAACCTTTGTTGCCGAAATGCCAATCGATGTATTTCAAATTTCATGACGTCATTTCCGGTTTCGTTAACAAAATGTTTAGTCTTTTGCTACTGATAATGCATATAGTTCACCGTCCGAATCGTTTGGCGCTATTTTCGCTCCAATCGGTTTAGCCGTTGTTGAGATATGACGTCACTTCCGGTTTCAAAATGGCGGCACAAAAAATTCATGGGGTGAAGGTTAAATCAGACGCCAAAAGTGCACACGTGGTAAAAATGTGAGATCAATCGGTTCAGCCGTTTAGGCTGTTGTCTTGTTACCGGATTTGAATTCCAGGAGACTACTACTGAGATTATTATTATTATTATTATGAAAACCGCCCTAAAACACTGTTTTCACGGCCCTCTAGCGCGCAAAGGGCGTAACCTATTGTTCCCAAATTTGGTATATGTTGTAGGGTGAGCCATAGCTCGAAATTAAGATATTTCGCAACAATGTGATATTTCCCAATTTTAAGATCCAGTAGGCCGAAAATGCCACTTTGATGCTTACAGTAAAAGTGGGTTGCTCCAGCCTTTTTAAATGAGAGTGTGCGCGCGCCGTACGACTTGGCTGGCGTGGAGCGACCGCTCCACTAGATAGGAATCCATAGGAACACGGCGGCTGTTTGCGCAAGGGGTTCAAAATCTATTGCCACCAGAGTACACCAGAGTTCACTCCAAGATGGCCGTCCTCTTAACAGCTGTTTTCCGGAGCCTATTTAAACTTAAATAAATGTAGAAGAATGGTGAATGTTTAAAAAGTATAGGAACTGATCAATAATTGATTGCAATTAGGTCAGCCACGTAGTACAAATACTAGTGAAACCATATTGCAACTAAAGTATACATTAAAAACAAGGTCTTTTATTGGGGCAACTGGGACCGGTCCTATCCGCACATTGGCAGCTAACAGGACAACCGGCACATTGCGCGGTAGGATGCGCGTAAGCAACGCCTGTGTGTATTTCATGTAGCAGTTTTCAACGCACCTCAGCATTTGAGCAGCTTCGTAGCTTAGGCAGGAAGGCGTTTGCCTGCGGTGCAAGGGTACAACAGTTCGAATCTGGTCGGGGTCGAACTTTCTTATTTTGACATTTTCACAAGTTTGAATTCTGCCTAACCATAGAGTTATTTTTTTTAGGTTGCCCAGCTTTAATTTTCGCACGTTGGAATTTGTCTACCCATAGAGAGTTTTTTTCCTTCGTCTGCCCAGTTAACTCGGCTCTCTAGTTAACTCATGCGCGCGCAATGTGAAGTTGTACTTCTAGCTGCCAGTATCCGCACTCGCGTCGTGACGTAGTATATACACTTCCTCCTATGCTATAGGGGGAAGTGGAATCATGTTCATACGTGTCATGGCTGACACGTATCAGTGCATCTAGACGTCAAAGATATTTTACTGGAGCTATCATCATACCCATAGCTGAAATTTTATTAGATAATAATGTTCCCAGTCCTCTTTATAACTCCACGATTCTCAGTATAGTAAAATGTCAGAACATATTGTACCGTCACGATCCTTCTGCATTAGTATAAAAAGTCTAAATAGGCTCCGGAAAACAGCTGTTCAGAGGACGGTCATCTTAGAGTGAACTCTGGTGTACTCTGGGGGCAATAGAATTTGAACCCCTTGCGCAAACGGCTGCCGTGTTCCTATGGATTCCTATACTATTTACACCAGACATAAAACCGTGCGCGTAAGTGAAGCCTTTTAGCTGCTCATATGCGTTTAGATCGAATTTTGGGGTCGTTACGTATGACCCTGGCCTAATTGTAATTATTATTGTTCAGTTCCTATACTTTTCAAAACGTCACGATCCTTCTGCATTAGTATAAAAAGTCTAAATAGGCTCCGGAAAACAGCTGTTCAGAGGACGGCCATCTTGGAGTGAACTCTGGTGTACTCTGGTGGCAATAGAATTTGAACCCCTTGCGCAAACGGCTGCCGTGTTCCTATGGATTCCTATTCTATTTACACCAGACGTAAAACCGTGCGCGTAAGTGAAGTCATTTAGCTGCACAGATGCGTTTAGATCGAAGTTTGGGGTCGTGACGTACAACCCTGATCTAATTGTAATTATTATTGTTCAGTTCCTACACTTTTCAAAACGTCACGATCCTTCTGCATTAGTATAAAAAGTCTAAATAGGCTCCGGAAAACAGCTGTTCAGAGGACGGCCATCTTGGAGTGAACTCTGGTGGATTCTGGTGTCAATAGCATACGCCTTCTTGCGCACACGGCGACCGTGCTCTGGTGTACTCTGGTGCCAATAGAATACGCCTTCTTGCGCACACGGCTACTCTGGTGTAAATAGAATATGAACCCCTTGCGGGCACGGCTGCCGTGCCAATAGAGCCAGCCATCGAGGACATACATTATCCGCCTGACGTCACAACTTCGCATTTTATTAAAACATTTTAGGTGGAACATACACCTTATAATGAATTGTATATTTTAGGAATCGAAATGATATTGAATAGTTTGTTGATGTTTTGATGTGTGCAGAGATGCGAACGATCAAATAATCAGGATAAGTTATAAAGTGGAAACCTGCATAAAATTGAGTAGATTTCTATTATTCCCTTTCGTAACCTGGAATGTCAGTAATTTTCTATAAAACTTTGAATAAATCTCGGTATCATTTTTCGTTCATCATATTTCAAATCAAATTATTCCATTTTATTATTAATCATCGTGCATATTTGTTTTAATTAAGTTTCAAATATGTATTCTTATTTTATAACCTAAATTCGATCATCATAATGACATATTTATTCTGTTGTTTCAAATATTATACAAATTATTTTAATTCTTTATTCCATGCAACTGCAATTTTTGTATTTAATCTTCATTGAGTCGTATATTCATATTTTTTATCAAGCTTAAAATGTTTTAATATTAAGTTATTCACGATTTATTTAAATATCTTCAAAACATTTTTTTTGTCTGGGGCTTAACGTCGCACTGTTCTGCAGCGAGGCTAATGGCGACAGATGAATGATTATGATGATGATTGGGAGATGATGGTAAAGAGTAGGTAAGGATGGAAGGTGGGAAGGAGGCGGTCGTGGCCTATTAGTAGGTTACCTTCCCAGCATTTGCCTGTCGACTGAGGGAATACCACGAAAAAACCCCAGTCAGGAAGAACGACCGCGGGAATCGAACCCGGGCCTCCGGAATACAAGTTCCGAGCGTTACCACGCAGCCATATACCTGTTTCGTATCTTCAAAACAGTTACACATGTTCTTACGTGTATGTATACACAACAGGTGTGCATTGGAGTTAATGTACCTTCCACAGATATTACTATAACAGAGCATTGATTTGCATTTATGATAGGTCATTCCGTGAGGGTAAAAAAAATTGTCACGAGAGACAATTCTTTGCCAACATATAAGATTAGTTTAATTTTAATGGTGCACGGTCCATCTTCTGTTGTGCCTTGCCTTGCCCAGATAAGAGAGCTCATTGTGTCATGTATTGCATGGCGGGGCTCTCTAGTTTTAAGTATAATTTGTTGAAATAAGTTAAATATTGCGTATTTATGACGTCACTTCCGGTTTAGAACATAAGAAAATAATTATTTTTTTATTGATACTTTATATAGATGACCGTCTAAATCGAATGGCGCTAATTTCGTTCTAATCGGTCCAGACGTTTTTGAGATATGACGTCACTTCCGGTTTAAAAATGGCGGCACAAAAAATCACAAGAGGCAAGGTATCATCAGACGCCAAAAGTGCATATGTGGTAAAAATTTCAGGTTGATCGGTTCAGCCGTTTAGGCTGTGGCGGTGACGGTGTGGCGGTACACCGCGAAGAAAGCGGTGTAATTTCACGATTTTCACTGTCCTCTAGGTCGTAAACGGCATGACTGGTTGTTGTCGCGTGATGTATATGTTGTCAGGTGGGCCATAGCTCAAAATTAAGACATTTCACAACAATGAGAGATTTTCCATTGTTGAGATCCAGTAGGCCGAAAATGCCATGTTGTTGCTTACAGTAAAAGTAGTTGGTCTGCTCCTCAGTTTATATCGGCATTTACGGTATGTTGAGTGACTGTGAGTGTACGGTACGACTTGGCTGAGTGGAGCGACCGCTCCACTAGATTCCGATGTAAAAAAAATCCTAGAAATGCATGAAAATGCATTAGCTCTGGGTTGTACGTCAACGTGACATTTAATCGTGTGTAGCATGTTGCATATACTGCTGTGAAGTAAGTTATTTTAATTCAAATATTGAAAACCACAAAAAATCATAAAAAGGCGGCCCCTACTTTTTTCTTAACGGCTTGACCGATTGTTTTCAAAATTTAACAGCATAGAGATAATGAGTAAATCTGTGTCTCTAGTGATCGAAAAAAATTATAAAAAATGTTTTTTCTCGTTTTGGGAAGTGCAAATATGATCATTATACGAGTCTTTTTGGCACCTCTGCCCTGAAATAACTAAACAAAAAATTAAACTTTGCTGGGCCACTAGAGACACAGATCTATACTCTTTATCTACTAGGAAAACGCTCTGAGTAACGCGTTGATGAGCGAGCACGGATACGCGCAACACCTTGAACCGAAATCTTGTATGAAAATCTTAAAAAATTCCAAATATAGTGGTCCCAATAACCATACAAAGTTTTAAGTCGATCGATTGAACCTACAAGGAACCATTCAATCATAATTATGATTGAATGGTTCCTTGTTAATTTTCAAAAATCACAGGATCTTGTTCCAAAAATATACCTGGGACCACTCATATGATATAAGTGTGTGTACACAATATCAGATCAATCTGTTGATTATAAGTGTCAATGACCACATTATTCCGAGCACCCCATCCATAAAATTCCTGGGCATCCATCTAACTGCTACCCTCAATTGGTCTACGCACATCCAACACACGGTCTCCAAAATCCAGAGTAGCTGCTTCCTACTACGCCGACTCAAGCCCATAGTTAACGCCCATTCCCTCAAACTGGTCTACCACGCTCATTTCCATTCCCATCTCTCCTATGGACTCCTCTTCTGGGGCACCTCTCCCGGTGCCAACCGCATTTTCATCCTGCAGAAACAGGCAGTCCGCATTATTGCCGGCATCTCTCGCCGCAAGTCTGCCAAACCCGAGTTCATTAAGTTACACATCCTGACTCTCACCTGCACTCTCATCCGTATTGCCAGCTCCTTTGCTCGTGAGCACCCAACCCTCTTCCCCCTAAACTCGTCAGATCATCAATATGGCACTCGAGGGGGAAACTCCATACGTATCCTCACTCACTCTCACTCCTCATTCACTAGCAGTCCCCACTATATATGCACAATTATCTATAATAAGCTACCACAGCACATCACCACCTCTCCCACCTGGGCCAGCTTCCAATCTAGTCTCAATGCCTACCTCCTCCTAAACCCATTCTACAGCCTGCAGGAATTTCTAGACTCATAACTGTACCAGCACTTCAGTGTCAATCATCTTAACCTCAAGCACTCTCGTTCCATTGTTCTTCCTATTCAACTATCGGCCACGTACTACACGGCATTGTCTTAGCCGAGGCGATTTATTCATTTATTTATATTTATTCTACATGTAATCATTTTTATTATTATTTTTCTTAGGTATAAATATTACTATTATTAGTTTTATTATTTACTGTACATATAACTGTCATTGTAAACATTGTGACTTGTAAATATTTCTGACTTTGTCATAACTTGTACATACATTCTTGACGATACCCATACATGTATTATGTACTTGTCCACGGGATGATAATAAAATACAATACAATACAATACAATACAATACATAATTATGCGTTTGAAAGTTTCTGTTCTAACTACCTTGGAACATTGGAACTGAGGCGTCAATGTTGCCGTGATCCACAGCAACAAGCAAAATGTCTGTAAAATGTCAATAACTTTTGGATTTAAACACAGATGTGTCTGAAAATTGTCAAAAACACAGATAATGTTGGTCCCAATGACCATGCCAAGTTTTAAGTTGATCGGTCAAACGGTTCTAGTTGAAATTTCAAAAATCACAGTAAAGATGGTTTTAAATTTTAACCAATGGGAGGATTTGGCTGAAACTTTGTTTGATAGGGTAAAATGTTAGTGGCAACGACTTGTCAACATTTCAAATTGATCAAACAATCAAATCGAAAGATAATTTTTTTTAAATTTGAACCAATCAGGGGATTTCAAAAAAATTAGGGTCTGCAACGCCCGGAAATGGTCAGTACATGTGTGCAAAATTTCAGCTTGATCGAAGAAAAACTGTGACTTGTATATCGTCAGTAACAGAAAAAAAACACACAAAAAAAAAAAAACAGAGGTCCGTGCCAAAAGAGCCAAAAGGAGACGCTCGCTTCGCTCGCTCAATAACCTGTGAAAATTTGAAGGCAATTGGTAAAGCTGTTTAGAAAAAAGTAGGGGCCACCTTTTTGTGCTTCACAAAACATGGATTACATCAAGTATCGTAGACTCTTAAAGGTGGGCTATCACGGTTGAGCTCCATTTTTTATTATTCAAAAAAACATGATGACATTAGGCATGCAATCACAGCGGCGAAAACTAGAGCTCTGTAGGATATTCCAAAACGGAGTTACAGCACAATGGTCTGCAATTTTTCAAAACAAAAATGTATAATGCCCTGCCTAAAAATTTAAGAGATATACAAAAATACTCGCTGTTCAAAAAGCAAGTGAAAGAACTGTTAGTAAGTAAGGTATATTATTCGGTAGATGAGTTCCTGCTAGACAAATAAAAATATGTTTAATAATAACAACAATAATATTATTGTCATTATATTATTATTATTATTAAAATTATTAATTATTAATATTATTGTGTACCTGTCTAATTTCATATTTTGACATTGAATCTCGTGAATGTGTAATAAATAATACTATGTAACTAGATTTAAAATATAACTGTAGCATGTAGATGTTAATTTATTTTATTTTTTTAATTGCAATGCTATTAAATATGTACTAGGTTACTAGATTTAGTTCGATGTAACCTTTCCACATACTCCACTGAATGGTGTCGACCATAGGAGTCCTTTCAAATGTATGTACCTCTTAAAATGTACTCATTGAATATGGAAATAAAACTGAACTGAACTGAAAATGGATAGGGGTGGGAAACGCGTCATTCACACCCAACTCAGCCGTAAAAGCCTGTAAAGGTTGGGTGGGACCTACGTCACAACAACCAGGTTTTTCAAACTTCGCGGGGCTCTAGCGCCTGAACCAAACATCGCATCGCGTTCAGGTTTTTGACATTCTACTTCTGGTTACAATATATACAATATTTTCGACTTGTTTTCGAATTGTTGACCATGACAGCCCACCTTTAACCAGCGTTTTAAATTATTTTCCATAGGTATACCTATTTTTTCTATCTCTACTTTGTTTTACTGGCCCCGTCACATTGTTTTGTTTATCCGGGCCCTTTGCCTCATCGCATCCCGGTCCTTTTCATCCAGTGATGGGCGATTAAGAATCGATTTTCTGGAAAATCGATTTTTTAGCTCTCGATTCATCGATTTTTACATCGATTCTGTTGAGTTCGATTAATCGCTATATTGATTTATTTTAATGTTTCTATCAGGCAGTGAGGAAGTTGCTTTGGCACGAGAAGTTTCCAAAAGTGTGTAAAATGATAATGTATAAAATGTATTTCCTGCCAATTCTAACATACGGGGCAGTGACGTGGTCAGCGGGAGGACAGGAAGTGGATCAGCTTCAGGCAGCGGAGATGAAGTTCTTGAGGAGTGTGAAGGGAGTCACAAGAATGGACAAGATCCAAAGTAAGAAGATAAGAAGTGAGCTGGGGGTAGAGAGATTGGGGTTTAAATTGGGCAGAGAGAGGCTTCGGTGGTTTGGCCACATGAAAAGGATGGGAACAGGGCGAGTGCCACGGCGAGTGTTTGAGTCGGCTACTTCGGGACCACGTAGAGTAGAAAGACCAAGAGAGAGGTGGATTGGAGTTATTAAGGACGATGTTTTGGAGAGAGGGGGAAGTTGGAGTGAGTTGGAGGCTGAGAGACAGTGGGAGGACAGAACAAGGTGGAGGCAATTTGTGGAACAATTGGAAGCGGAGGAAGAAGAAGAAGACAAGGAGGAGATGCCAGGCGTGGCCAGCCGGTCTCCAGTAGTCCTGCGGCCCTAGTGTTGGTGGGAACACCCACCCCCTGACCCATTAAATTGGAACCAGCGGATAGATTATTATTATTTTTTTTTTTTAATTCAACCAAATGGAAGTGAATTTATCTCCTAAAACATGTGCCTGCTCAACCTTTTCTATAGGAATCCTGCTCGTGACGTCACAGTGGTAGAAAAATGGAGGATGCTCTGGTAGGGGAAATGAGTCAATGCTATAAATAATAGCTATAAATCATATTTCCCAGATGAATATTTAACTTGCAAATGTGTATGGATAAATATTGCGTATTATTATTAACTTGTACTTACTTAAATATCTTTCTTTCATAAATAATCACTCTAAATATGAACTTTGGATTGCCGCTGTCAGATTTGTTGATTCCCTATACCTTTATATAGGTTACTATGGCAACCTTTTCTCACGCAGGATGCCTATAAAAATGTAGTTGACATTCATTGATTTAACAATAAATGATAATATCTTGTCCTATGAGACCAAATCCTTGGCTAGAATGTCTTTATTTCTGTGTATGTCTTTTGATTTCGCGGTACTTTTATTCAAATTTAGAGTCTCCTAAATTCCGATTTTTAATCGATTTATCGATTTTTTAGTAGCCGATTAATCGGTGAATCGATTCAACTCCTCAAGAATCAAATCGAATCCGAGAATCGATTTATTACTCAAAAATGTCCATCTCTACTTTGTTACTTAAATTTTACTCAAATGTTTTCAGAACATAAATTTTATCAATTATTTATTGTGCTTTCAGATTTATAATCAATGAAAAAAGAATTACAATCTATCATGGAGTTTTATATTCATAAAATATAGACTTGGTCATTAATCGTTCAATCATTTAGCATTTTTTTAAACATAGGTAGGTAGATATCCTACTACACACACAACAAAATAGTAAGAAAACAATTTCAATTTAAGGGGGGATGCCCAAGTAGAGGTCTCCGATAGATATCTGAATTAATATGCTTATTTAATAGATAATTTCCTTGTGCACCATATAAACGCAAGAAAAAGTAGTGTAGCCGAACTAATTCCAAGATATATCACTTTATAAATTTGAGTTAGCCCTATCTTTAACATGGTAAGTCGAAAAAACACGGTAATTTTCCTAGTAAATATTAGATTTAAACTATTTTCCACCGATAGATTTTTTCCAAAAACTAATATTATGTGTATTAGACATAGAGGTATTTATGGTATTTAAAAGTTAGGCGCCAAATTCTAAATTTCAAGTTTCTTTATTTATTCCTGTACAGAGTGGAACAATCTGTTCCCAGTACAATACAACATATAATGTATAAATAAATAAAGAAGTTACTCCCACTTAAGCGGTGCTTGTGCGTGGGCCTGCTAAATAATTTAGGTTGTAATTATTTTATGGACTGTAAATAAGGTATATGTGGAAAATTAGATTATGAAATAATTTAGGATAGTATAGTATAGTATAGCTATGGACTATGTTGTCGAAAACATGGATAGATCAACTTAGATAATATGAAAGAATATGGCACAGTTAATATTAGGATACAAACTAAGAACTAATACATGTCAAAGGAACAATTTTAAATTTATCATTTTAGATGTTCGGAAAATTTGGTGGATAATTTTCCTATTCGAACAAATAAGCGATACGTGATGGAGCCACTTCTGGCAGGAAACTTTTTAGATGCACTGTTTTATTTTAAAGTTCATGTTTCCACAATGCAGAGAAAAAGGAGAAACAATTGAAATTTAAATTTAGTTACAAGTTTACTTTTTCAGCCATAACAAACAACTAAAGCCAATTAAATATAGTTTATTTATATAAATATCCCCTTGATATCCTCCATGATCCCCTTTATGGCTAGTACCAAAGAATCCACCAGAGGTGAGTCGTGTTCCTTATTTTCTCGAATACCTCCTGTGTTAAAATTTCTTAATCTTCCGAAGACATCATATTGAAAACTCAATATAATGCGAGAGTTGCAAGTTACAAGACATTTGATGAAACTTTTACATAAAAATATAGTTGAAATGTTTAAAAAATTAATAAAAGTCGTACATTTCAACAAAAAATATTTTCGGAAAATCTACTTGGGCATCCCTCTTTAATGAAAAATTTAAAATACAAAAAAATTGGGTTTCAAGTTGATACCTTACCTACTATCTTACCTACTAAAGTTCATTCACGATTAGAATTGCAAGCCGTAATGGCGGCCGTGTTGATACTACTGTAGTCAAATGAACAATTGTATATCTACATATGAAAATATCAATAGAATAATCCAAAACTATGTATAATACGACTGTAGATGGAAATAAATCAATTTGATTGAATTTTTCTAATATTTTCTAATAATAAAAATAGTGTATTTGACATAATTTATACAATTTCAATAATACAAAGAAAAAAGTCTTGCCATTGACAGGGAAGTGTTCAAGTGACTGACCAATGAACGACGTGATCGACTAAAACGTCAGTGAAATTCTTATCGTGAACGAACTTTATGTAAGAGTATTTAGTGAGAAGTTTAAAAAATAATGTTAAAAATACAAATTTGTACGTAAAATTAATATTGAATTACCTAGAAACTAGAAAACATGAATGAAACAACATAATGATGTTGAAACGGAGCAGGAACATGGTCCACATTACAGTCTGGAGGTTGCAGGATGCAGGAGGCGAGTCACTGTAAACACAGAAAACGGTTGCTAAACTTGAGAATCTGTTGGTACAAGGCCATTATGTAGTGGACTGGATGTATAGAAGACAAAATTACCACTTGCCTCACTGAGAAAATAAAATATAGTACCTACCTACTAGTAGGAAAGCGGTTTTATTACTATGTATCATATTCGAGGGTCTAGATGCAATTCTTGTTAATATTAAAGGTAGGTAGTTTGAAAGTTGTGATCTGTAAGAAAATAGAAAGCTGGGAATAGTAGGTATTGCAGGAGATGAGAGATAGAAGGAGTTTCTAAAGAAAACCACTAATTATTGCCAGCTAGTTTTATTTCATTATATTAATTTCACTCTACAAACAAGCATTATAGAGCTATTAGGTAATTTCCCTAGTCGTCATAAAATAAAATGAACTTAGCGCAGTCCTTCGCCACCAGCTCAACACACCTACTGGTGACTTAAAGAACGATGCAATAACTGCGGCCCTTTCAACTACATCAAAAGTAATAATAGTAGAATTAATAAACTGATCACAGTTGGACCTTGTCCCAAGATATCTCATATATTCCGTCACGCTTGGCTTTCCGCTACTCTGGTTGATGTTAACAATAACATTCTGTTCATAGCACTCAAACAGTCAATAGTAACAGTGGTTTAGAATACAGTACATATTTACAAACATAATATTATAGATAAGACTCATATCTTCCATTCTCGAACTTTCTGTCGGTGAACTGGGTTGTGTAAATAGTGTTCCGTCCGAGAAATGATACTGCGATTTGTCCGGCAATTCAAGCATATCTCGATCTGGATTAAATGCTCAAAACTACAAACTTCTAGACCTCTCGGCTGTAGAAAACTTTGGTCAACTATTGAGTTACAGTGCTGAATTCGACGTAGCGACTCTTCTAACGCTGCGCGACTCGATATGAAAGTATCAAAAATAGTCCCGTGTCGAGAGAATAAATGACGAACGGCGGTCGTAGGTCCAGCCGAGATGCAGACTTCGCTTTTAAGAATCATTTTGAAGATGTAAATCCTGGTTGAAAAACTAAATCTTGTATTATGCACAGTGATCGAACGAAACGATAATATTAATGATCAACAAATAACCACCAAGATTTCATATATTTATAATATGCCTTGCAAGTTGCAAACAATCCCGAATTTAACGTAGACTTTGATATTTTACTAAAAAAAAGAACATTAACAACTCTATGTTACTTTCAAACCTCCAAAGTCTTTTTGCCTCTGCGGTAAACACGCAGGGCGATCGCGTCGAAGGATGGCTCTCTTGCCGGCGGTCGGTAAAGCGTAAAATTTTCCTGTGGTGCGGCGTAGCGAGGTGGGGGCTAGTCGCAAGGGTGCTCTGGACAAGAGCGGTTCACCTCAAACCATCGATCGATGCATCTGCAAAGCAAACAAGATATCATTACATGATGGATTCAGCTTTGGCAAGTTGGTAGTATTGCCTTTTTTAAACCAGAAAGCCAAATTGATGCGATAATTAGAAGTGACCGTCAGTCCTGGGTAGTAACGTAACGAAAGAAACGCGTTACTGTAACGAAATTACTTTTTTGGGTAACGAGCCAGTAATTTCATTAATTTTTTTTCCAAGTAATAAGAAATATAATATCACTACTTTTTTCAGAGTAATTTGACGTTTGTAACGCGTTACCGTGAGCCTCGCCCACATTTTCCCACTTGTATGCAATTTTCAAAAATATGGACAGATGACAGCCCTCACCAGGCTTTTTTTGAATTTCCACTACGCAAATCACACAAAGTACACAATAATAGTAAAAAATTGTCAAACGGACTCTTATTGTGACTTCTTAAACATTCTTATTTGTATCCCCTTCCAATAATTTACCCTTTGGTTAAACATTTCTAGAAAAAGTAATTTTTGAGAGTAATTTCACTACTTTTTATCGTAAAAAGTAAAGTAATTTCATTACATTTCTGAAGTAGTAATTTACCAGTAATTTTATTACATTTTGGTCCAAGTAATAAGTAATAAAAAACACTCCGTGTAAAAATACCAGCCAAGTCTCTTCATCTATAAAAAAAAATAGAAGAAATCTAAAAATTCAGCACTGAAAAGTAGTGATATCAAAAAATGAGCCAAGTCAAAACTTAATTTTAAAAACCAAAATATACTGGCGCATCGTGTATATAAATAGTATATAAGCATATGCCAAAAATCAAATGTACCTAAATATATATAATATACCTATAATGCCCTTAAAAACGATGCGCCAAGTATATTTTGTTTTTTAAAATTAAGTTTTGACTTGGCTCATTTTTTGATATCACTACTTTTCAGTGCTGAATTTTTAGATTTCTTCTATTTTTTTTATAGATGAAGAGACTTGGCTGGTATTTTTACACGGAGTGTTTTTTATGGGGATATCACTTATTTTTTTAGTTTATTTACACAACTTGTAACACACATCGGAGCAACAATGACTAATTATATGAAGGGATGTGCGTTGTGAAAAATATCTGACCGAACCGGGGCTCGAACCCGGGACCTCTCACTTGCCGGCCGAGAGCTCTACCAACTGAGCTACCCGGTCGGACTCTAACCCTAAACAGTGCGTTGTGTCTAATGTTCGTCCGTCCGACCGGGTAGCTCAGTTGTTAGAGCTCTCGCCCGGCAAGTGAGAGGTCCCGGGTTCGAGCCCCGGTTCGGTCGGATATTTTTCACAACGCACATCCCTTCATATCATCCTGACTCCATGGAAGTTTCCCACAGAAACCTACATTCTCAATGACTACTTACTTTAAAAAATACGCCATTTCCGAATTGGTTAATACGAAAAATTGTGTTTAGTGCTCTATATATAGAGCACTAAGCTTAAAGTGATATTCCATGAAGAATTGCGAAAGCTTCGTTCCAATCAGTCCAGCCGTTTTCGAGATATGGTATAACTTCCAGTTTTCAAAATGGCGACTGAAATTACTGCCACATAGAATTTATTTCTATACATGTTATGTATCATTATAAGCCTTCTGAATATGTAGTTATTGTAGTAAGAGGTAATTAAAATCTAGTTCTTCATTTTCATGACGTCATTTCCGGTTTCGGTAATAGTACATCTCTACTTTAACTATTGATATTCCATATAGATGACCGTCTGAATCATTTGGCGCTGGTTTAATTCCTAACGGTCTAGCCGTTTTCGAGATATGACATCACTTCCGGTTTCAAAATGGCGGCTTCCTGTTGGTTTTATAAAAAGGCACCTCAGACGCCAAAAGTGCACATGTGGTGAAAATTTCAGATCGATCGGCTCCGCCGTTTAGGCTGTGGCGGTGATTGCGGTGTTTCCTGATATCATCATCATCATCATCATCATCATCAGATCAAGATAGGTTTTAAAAGAGGTGTAATTTCACGTTTTTCACGGCCATCTAGCTCGCAAACGGCATAACATATTGTTCCCTAATTTGGTATATGTAGTGGGGTGGGCCATAGCTCGAAATTAAGATATATCGCAACAATGTGAGATTTTCTAAATTTAAGATCCAGTAGGCCGAAAATGCCGTGTTGTTGCTTACAGTAAAAGTGGTTGGTCTGCTCCTCAGTTTATTATGCATTTACGGTATGTTGAGTGAGTGTGAGTGTACGGTACGACTTGGCTGGGTGGAGCGACCGCTCCACTAGATATAATCTCACTACTTTTAAAAAGTAATTTACCCAAGTCTGGTGACCGTAGAGAGTTACCTACAATTTTAACTTGATGTAGTACCTACCAGTATTAATTTAAATTTTCCAGATAATTCCTACTTATTTTCATGGTTTCTACAACTATTTTGGAATACAACTGTATCTACTGTAACTTTTCACTTAACATTAGTGAAACATTAGAGAATATTTAATACTAGGAAAACGCTCAGTGTAACGCGTTGGTAAGCGAGCACGGGGACGTGCAAATTCTCGAACCGGAAATGCGTACACAAGCACAGAAAACATATACATCCATATTGAATTGATATATGATCACTCAATCAACACAACATATGCTTTTCATTGAAACTTGAAAATAACATCTAAGCATCCTGGTAAATAAAGCAAATCAGTTGCAATTCAATTGGCACTGGAAAACATTCATTTTGATACTTCATTACTGACAGATATTACAAATCGTCGGCTACACGGCAAAACCTCGTAAGTGCCATTTTGCAAAATGTTCAGGAGAGACAAAAAACATCACAATTTGAAAATATAGGTATATCAAAATTATTTTTATTGGTAAATTCATGTAAAAATATACTACACATACTAATTGACTCAAAACTTAAAATATTTTTTAGTTCCTATTATATAAAGCACTTATGTGTTTTTACTCACGTTAACTTATCAGTTTTAAGCACTTTACGCCATTACACAAAGGCACCTGCGTGGATTTGCTGATCACTTGGTTCATATATGTTAAATAACAAGGATTTCCATTGGTCAAAGATTTTTGCGGGAATATTCAAATGCAGGAATCATTATTAAGCTATTGAAAAAACTCAACAGTCAACAGCTGCTTTCACCCAGCTCTAGGAGCTACTTTTGACAGTGTGTACCATGCTTAAATTGATTCCTAGAAAACTATTCATCCCCAAACAAAAATATTTAATAAACACATCTACAATAAGGCACTACTTTCATAATAATTTAAACATTATTCTGAAATCACGAGACTTCTCTATTTGCAATACTCAATCTTGTGAATTTCCAAGTCCATCATTACTCCGGGTGTTGCTTACCCCTTGTGGTAGATACACAGACAAGGCAGTCGAGCAATCGTGTCCCCTTGTTGCAGATCGTCCAGGCAAATAACACACTCGCCCTTGTCGTCTGTGAGTACGTCTTCTGCAATACAAAGCACAAAACATTGAGACAAGACGTCTCACATCTGGACATTTCGTACATCTGTCAGAAAAAAACATAAAGAAAAACATGTTTCTTCCACAACTTTTACAAAACAAATTAAATTTAATTACGTTACAATTGATATTGATATCAATTTTTTTTTTGTGGAAAGAAACTAAATGAACAAAGAGTCTGTCCTGTAAACAAGAAATTTTTAGCAAGGATGCCGGCTATTTCAATTAAAAAGTTACCGTATTTACTCGCATATAGTCCGCACCTGCGTATAGTCCGCGGTTCCGCACCCCTGTTTTTGAAACGGGTTTTTCTAGTATCGCGTGCATAGTCCGCATCCCTGTTTTGAGATTTCAATATTTGAAATATACCCGCGGACTATATGCGAATAAATTTCGGTATACACAACCTATCTGCCCAATTTTTTCACCAAGTATTATGAAAAATGTATGCATATAACAAATGTAAAGCTGACAGTTAAAATAAGCAAAATAAGGCAAGTTTTAATATATTTTAGAATAATATTATGAATGCCATCTTTTAAAGAAAACAAACCAAAAGTCATGTCACAAAACTCCTTCTCACAAAATGCCCATGACGCAAACGGTGTACAACGTATCGTTCTATCTATCTTCGGCATATTATAATTGCATGTCCTATGATGCCATTATTTGTCTGTCAGTAATAAAATCCCCAATATTCGGACTAGGCTTGTAATATGCACAACTGGTGAAGTGACCTTACCATTGTAACTAAGTCGTGGCTTGGTCAAGCACATGACCAGATGGCACTCGATGTCCTCCGGCAACGCGAACTTGGAGCACACCGGACATTTGAGACCTGGAACACAAACACAGTTCACTGAGTCCGACAGACACGGAGAGCAAGGCGGTCGTTAGACACAGGAATAGTCAGGAACTGGATCACAAAAGAAATTCAGTTCCGGTTCCGATTGCCAATTTTTAAAAAATATCGGTACCAATTCCGGCTACTGAAAAGATATAATAACGGTTCCGATTCTGGTTCTATTTCTGTTCCATTTATGTTGCAATCGTTTCCTTCAAATTCAGACAACAATTCAAATACTTTATTTCAATCAACTTTTGGGAACTTACAGTTCGTTTTTCCTTTGTATGAACTCTCTACAGACCGTGCCACCGTCAGTTGTTCTGTAAGGCCGAGAAAGACAACATTGCAAGGTGAGCGCGCAATGAAGTCTTTCTCGGCCTAGCAGAACAACTGACTGTGGCTCCATCTGGTGAGAGTTCAAACATAGGAAAAACGAACTGTACATGCACAGTAGATTGGACCATAAAAAACACTCCGTGTAAAAAAACAGCCAAGTCTCTTCAACTAAAAAAAAAATTATGAAATCTAAAAAATTCTGCACTGAAAAGTAGTGATATCAAAAAATGGGCCAAGTCAAAACTTTATTTGAAAATCAAAAAATACTTGGCGCATCGTATACTATATAAATAGTTTAGAAGTATAGACCAGATAGAAAATATACATCAAATATACATAATACATATAGTATACCTATAATGCCCTAAAAAAAGATGCGCCAAGTGTTTTTTGATTTTCAAATAAAGTTTTGACTTGTAGTGGAGTAAAGATGTCTAAAATTAGTGCGTTTGTGATACTATTCGTGAAAATTTGTACCCTTACTAATTTGAGTATGGGGAATCCAAAAATCGATGGCACCAACCTGAGTAATTAATACTTTCTGCGTAATTAGCATAATTAGCATAATTAATAAACATGGATAAAACAATATATAATTTTATAATATGACCATTATGGGTATCCATCGAAAGCTCGTCTTGTCTACAATATATATAAATCATAAAAAGTTAATTTTTTTCATTCACATAATAATTAACCGTATAATTAACTATTTTATAAAAATCGTCATTCAACAAAAAGCTTAAAATAACCCTCTCAGATTTTGATAAAACTTGGTAGGGTTGGTCACAAGCCCAAAGTAACACATAGGTATTTTTTGGTTTGTACATTTATTGGGTACTTTTGGATTTCCAGGCCCTCAAATAATCAAAATTTTGATTCACTTGAATTGTTCTAACTTTACACCGTTCAACTCAAAAGCTTCGTCTTTTTCTAATTGTGTGAAACTTATTGCTAGGGACTAAGTAGTTTGTACATTTAAGGGGGGAAAAGTCAAAATTTTGGCTTCCAAATTGCCTATTCACAAAAAAGTATTTATTGCAATTTATTGAGTCATTAGTGCGTTTGTGAAAATTGGTGAAAATTGGAAAACGTGAAAATTGGTACCCTTACTAATTCGAGTATGAGGAATCCAAAAATCGATGGCACCAACCTGAGTAATTAATACTTTCTGCGTAATTAGCATAATTAGAATAATTAATAAAATCGACATTAAAATTACATTATTATATAACGTGGTCTTCATGGGTATCTAAAGAAAGCTTGTGATGTCCACAATGCATATTAGTCGCCAAAAGTTAATTATAGTCATTAACATAATAATTAATCCACTTATTAATTCATCTGATTAAAATCGCCATATTAATTCAAAACAATTGTTTGTAAGAGGAATATCCATCGTTAGGGGGGCGGCACATCGTGTTTTTTTCATTCGATTTCATGTGATTCATTTCATTCGATTTATTTTTTTCTTCAACAGGGACCATACTGAAGGCTTCTTTGCTTTGCGTTTTGCACGACTTCCTTTTTTGGTATATCTTTAATTTTCTTTTTGTATGTCGATAAAGTAGTCTCAGTAACCCGACACTTTCAAATTCTTGAAAAAAACGAGTTAATAAGTTAATGTTTTTAAATAATATTGTTCATAACATTTTGATGATTAAAAAAATGCAAAAAAAATTATGGTAGCTAAGATTGTGCCTGAACCCAAGAAATTGTGTATTACTGCTATTAGGTATGCTATTGATGTGTGACGAATTTTCCATACTGCAAAGATTGATAGAATTCAACATGGACGCCATTATTTATTTGTTAATTTGCCTTGACAACAGTTGTCAGAATCTTCACTAACATACTGTTGGTTAGGTACCTACCTAGAAATTACATCATAATTCACAAAAATATGAGCAGTTAAGTAAATGTTTAAACGCTCTCAAAATGTCCGTTTAAACGTTTACTGAGCATAAAAATGATACAAGGATTATGTATTGCCTCTCCCCCTGCGAAATCACTTTCAAGACCATGTGTCATTCTTGAGAGCTTATCAACACTTGTGGAACTTGTACACTACACGAAACTTTCCTTCAACTTATCAAAATAATAATATATTTCAATTTAAATTGCAATAAACAATGTTGAAACAAATGTTTCATTGCAATGAAACAAGCACTCCCGCGTCTCGACTGATCTATAATTATACGGAATTACGCATGACTCGTGATTTCCAAGTGTTTCCATTCTCCTACTACTCATTGGGAAGATATCAACTTGCTTCATATTCCCATAGGCTATGTAGCCAGCAAATATATCAAGGTCAATTTATGTTGAACAGCACATAGCTTTGAAGGGCCTGAGGGGACGTGAGATAGAATCTACAGGGGGGGGCGGGGAGGGGGATAAAAGCTCCCAGCTGATCGCAGCATTCTCGAACGAACTGTCATCAAAATAAATAGACAAAACAACTGGTGTTTGGTATTCTTTGATACAGTTTTGAGTATTACAAATGTCAACTCTTTTTACGATTAAAAACGTTTAATTAAACGCGAGCTGGACGGTTAAACGTTTAAACGTTCCACAACCGTTGTTCCCGCACGATTGACTTTTTGAACGAAATGAAAAACTTCAAGAGACTTCCGAGGATTTGTAAAATAATTTGCGTTCTTACACAAAGCAAATGACGTTCAATAATCCATTGCTTATAATGATGACGATGACTATGATGTACCTGTGGCCATTACAGGGTTAGGCCGGATTTCCTACAGCAATGCGTGCTGTCATGTGACATTTACATTCGCAGAATCATAGCCGAGGCCCTAACGTCTATGACAAACCTTTCCAATATTATGTTCAGCTGGTGCGGAAGCCCAAAACCATAATGAATAATGAATATAATATAATGAATGGCTTAACTTTATATTTCGCCCCCCCCCCCCCCTCCCACCCCCACCGCAGGATATTTTTGAAGGTTCCCTACTTTTTTAGCTGCCTACAGTAAAATTAATAATATAATAATATAATTAATAATAAAAAATAATATAATATAATATAATATATTAATATAATAAAATTAATAATATATGTTTGTGTTAACTTTCGATGATGTCATGACACTTATTCAATTATTATAAATCCACCAGTTGCATGATGTGGAGTTGAGTAGTTTAAAGTAAAATATCATGCATATCATTAGGTCTGATTTGGGTATGGTGGAGGGCCTCACAATACGCGGGTCCGGGCAGCGCAGGCCCGGAAAATGTTTTTCCACTACAGAATTTAGTGCACTTTAACGCGATTTAAACACAAATTATGGTCGATTTGATAATTTATATTCTTTAAATTATTACTATTTTCATTTGCTGATAATCAATATTTTTGTTTAAAAATTAAAGTTTTGTTGTACGACCAACCAACACACCAACACACCTCCACCACACCTACGTCGCAGCAATGCTCTTGTGCGTGAGTTCCATAAAGCAGAGTCCGACCTCAAGGGCCAGACATCGTTCATCAAGGGCCAGAGCAGCAGAGACTGAAGTCAATGAAACCACCAATGACAGAAGCTCAAGCCCTCTCATCAAATAATTTTAACATGGAGCTATACAGTGGATAGAAGAATGGTCTTCACGTGCAACATCGGAGTGGGTTCCAATCATGACATGCCCTGGTACGCCGCCCGGCACGTGCAACATCGGAGTGGGTTCCCATCATGACATGCCCTGGTGCGCCGCCCGGCTTTGATTTGTCACGCCGTCTCTGGACAAGTCTCAACAGAGTCCGCACGAGTCACGGCAGATGTGCTCCATCTTTAGCACAATGGGGATATCGGAATCACCTGATTGTGATTGTGGAGCTGCCCTCCAGACGATCCGACACATTGTCCTCGAATGTCCTCTAAGGAAATACTCTGGGGATCTGAAGGACTTCATCAGTGTGACTCCAGATGCAGTCGAGTGGCTGAAGAAACTAGACGTCCAGTTGCAATTTTACTTATAATCTCGCTTATAATTATATTGACACTACATATTACCCCATTGGCCCATTTTTGATATCAATACTTTTCAGTGCTGAATTTATAGATCGATGTCTTCTATTTTTTTTAGTTGAAGAGACTTGGCTGGTATTTTTACACGTAGTGTTTTTTTTTATGGGGATATCAATAATATTTTTAGTTTATTTACACAATTTATTTACCAATTTCATATCGGAGCAACAATAAGAGTGACCAATTCCTTTAAAAAAATATGCCATATTACGAATTGGTTAGGTATCTACTAAGAAATTTTTTGTTTGGTTCTATAAGCGAAAGTGATATTCCATGAAGAATCGCGATAGCATCGTTCCAATCGGTCCAGCCGTTTTCGAGATATGTAGTGGTCGAATGGGGGCGGGGGATGCGGGGGGATGGCATGCCCCCATGGGGAATATATTGGTAGTTCCATCCCCCCATGGCTAATTTTTCCACTTCACCATCCCCCCATGAGAGATTAAAAAACAGCACTAAGGCCGGGTAGGACCAACTCTGGATTAAGTTAACTCTCGAGGGTTAACCAATGAAACAAGTTGGCGCGAATTCCATAGCCAATAAGATTCACTAATTTCCACTAATCATCGAGAGTTAACTTAATCCAGAGTTGGTCCTACCCGGCCTAAGTAATGTAATTAACTTCAAAATAATACCATTTTCAGATAATTTGTCTATTTAGCCTTGTAGACGCTATTTGTCGAGATGAAAATAGGCTTAAAATAACGTCAAAAATCGCGTAGAAACGCACCAAATTAATTTCTGAAATTAAAATGTTTCCGTAACTGTGCGCCCCGGACCAGAATGGGCCTGGGGGCCGTCCCCCATTGACCTCATGCAAATGTTATTTTTGTAACAATTACAATTGTGTAATATTTGTACAGTAGGGGGGGAGGGTGATAGGGGAAGTGCTTGCCCCCTAGATGTCAGAAAAAATAAAAGTTTGACTGTGATTTAGTAAACTGTGCATTTTGTAAACAAAATGACCTCAAAACGTCTTAAAATTGATTTTAAAGTGCCAAAAAACTACCACGCCTTATTTCGAGTGAAAACGGTGAAAAATTTTAAAAACAAAATACACCTCAGAACGTCTCTAAATTGATTTTAAAGTATCAAAAATCAAAAAACGCCCTGCGGGGCAACGTGAGGGGCTTGCCCCCCTCACCCCCCTTATCACGAGGCAAATTTTGTTCCTCCACTTGCCCCCCTTGAGCAGAAATCCTGCCAGTACACCATCCCCCCATGGACTGACTTCCAATTCGACCTCTGGACTGCGATTACGTTAACGAAATTACCTCGATCTCGACTAATTTCCGGCGAGATCGTTCCCGATGTCGCCGCGTTCACTAACTTGCGATTGCGATAACGTTTTGAACGATTCAAGGTCAATTTTTGGTGAGATCGATCTCGAATCGTTCGGACCCTCCCGTTGAGCGCGAGCGATCAAGAATTAGAGGTTGTGTTGAACGTCAAATCTACAACTGTGTTTCACAGTGTCTGATTTTACTTGATCTGGAATAGTTATTTATACATTTAAATTAATTTGATTGATAGTTTATCTCTTTTAGTTGTTATTTGTCATTAACTGAAAAGAGTTCTTTGTTCCTTTTCTTTTATGGTGTATTGTTTTAAGTTTAGTTTCCTTTCCCTCCTCGACAAATATTTGTCAATGTAAGTAGGTATATTGTATTTTTAAATCATTATCCAATATCTACAGCAATATTAAATAGAACTTTAAGTCATTGATAGATAATTAATAGTCGAATTTCAACATTGCGTTCTCAAGACATATCAGTTAAGCCCATTCAACATTAAACACAATCGGTGCCCCAATCCATGTAGGTAATAAACTCGAGTTGCTTCACAATTCACAAACATCAAGTGACGACAAACCTCAAGAACTTGTTAATAAATACAACTATAATTTCAGTTGAATCTTAATTAGCTACATGTAAGGAACTTTGTTGGTAATTATCTTGGTATTCAGATTCAAGTAAGAATGATCTATGATCACATTCAAGTTATCAAACTACCTACCTACCGTCAACTGGGGTGACTTTGAACCCTGGGGTGTCTTTGAACAATTTGTCAATTTTGTTTATAATTTTTTTATATGTACATGTCCAACACTTTCTTTGGACTTTATATATTTTTTTTGTTTCCTTATGGATCACCTTGTATGATAACATTGTTATTTCCAAGATATTGTATCAAAAAGGGTGTCAAAATATTAATAATAGAACTACTAAAAAACTCACAAATTTTGTGGGTCTGAAACTTTCCATTGTACACATCTCTAAGTGGATTCCTCTCGGCTACAGTATTTTTTTGAAGTCTTTGATCCATTGACAAGAAAATGTGAAGTTTCCAGGTGTCTACTACAATCATATTTTGATAAAAAAAAATATTTGGAAAATACAATTTTTTTACGGGTTTTTGGGATGACTTTGAACATGTTGGATTATCGTCCAAGAAGACAACCAAACATTATGTCAGTCAAATATCTGATGAAATGGAACCTTATGATAATGAACATGTATTCAAATTCTTATGGAGGGAATCAAAGAACATTTTCTATTGACCGCATAAGGAGGACACCTCAATATTACACATTCGAGACATCATAAAAAAATTGCCTCAACGTATATTGAATAGGAGGTTCACAATGTTGTTTAATATCTCATTTGAACGCATTGTTCCTCTACTATGAACTTTTAATCATTGACGTGAATTTCTACTGTTAATCATTGAAATGAACATGCATAAATTTATGGCTGCGAGCGCCTTCCACGCACACTGATAAAAACACCATGTTACAAGATGTGTTCTCAAATAAACCAAAATGCCTTGCTTACTAAATATAATGTGTAGAATTTTTCTATGTGTACTAATAACTTCCTTTATTACTAGAACAGTATAAAAATTTGGTCTTAATATGAAGCAAAAAATTTTGAATATTGAAAAAGTCCATAAATAACATTTAATATGCTGAACAAAATCTACAAAAGTAGATTTTCCTATGGTCCTCTTCATGCTGATCACGCCTATGGGGTTACTTTGAACATATCATGGATGCATGAGGATTTATAGTGAAAAAATGTTTGGTGTTCAAAGTGACCCCACTCGCGGGGTGACTTTGAACACCATTTTTTTTCATGTCTTGGAGGCAAAATAGAAAATGTATTTGTAGTTGGCTCTCTTCATTAGCACGTTGACAGGACTAGGTAAAATAATCAGCTTTGTTGGGCTTCATTTTAGAGAAAAAATGATAAAAATGTCAAAAAATTGTTCAAAGTGACCCCGTCTGACGGTACCTACTATTTTTCTCAAAACTTATTTTATTACTTGCAATTAACCTTTCTACTATTTCACACCCTCTGCATTCTTTCTCCCTCTCATTCCTCATAAAGTATCTCGAACCCTGCCATCCAAAACGGACCGACAAACTCCACTCGAATTAACCAATAAAGTAACAAGGACTAAAATGTTGACCGACAGACTCTACCGCTTTCCTTGCTGAAAGTATTGTCAACCATGTGGTGCAACATTGCACAACCGGTGTTGACCACTATGATACCACAAATTTACATTCACACCTCAGTTGTCGTTTGAAGTTAGAACATAGTCTCTTAACCCTTCTCCCTCGTTGCTTTCCCTCCCATATAAGTTTTTTTAATCCAACCTACTTATCAGATATTCTTTAAAAACCGTTTTCTAAAATTAGGTACCACCTACCTACTACCAAACTCTACTTCTTTAGATTTGTCTCCTAGAAACCTCTAGAAACACTATCCGCTAAAACCCAACATTTTCCTATAAACTCCATCGTTCTCATAAACAGTGTTTAGTTATTTATCATACCTACACAATGGGGTTGTTCACTGCCATTTGCTCTCACTCGCAGCGCTAGCGGCATTGGAGGTGCCTCTCTCTGATTGGTTGGTTTCTGAATCCAAGATCTCTGAATCAAACTCCCGCCAAGGTTTAAAAACCTTCCATTCCGCTAGATGCATTTTGATTGGCTCTCTCCCGGACGATTAGAACAGCAGCGCCATCTACAATAGTTTTGCGTGAACAACCCCATTGTATAATGTGAACCAACTTTAGTTTCGACCAGGGAATTTTGATCAATATACAAAAATCAATTGAAACTGAACAAACTGTAAATTTTTGAGTAAGTAACAAAACACCCTAATTCAAAACATCCCAATTCCAACTCCCGTCACAAATCTATAGGTACACTCCCCCAAATAATAAACGGTACTCGAAAGAAAATGAATTTACTGATTAAGGTTTGATGGCATCATCCCATGAAGTCAGTGCTAACGCATTATCTAACTCTTTTAGGTGAGCTCTGATTTCATTGATAATAACAAGGATTGATTGTCAAGGAACCGGCCCAGCAGCCAATACGTTTTGTACCAAGTACCGTTTATTATTTGGGGGAGTGTACGTAATTTAAGTTCAGACGCACTATCAAATTGTACATTAATTTAATTTCTCCAACAATCTCAAATCGCTTCAAGTCATCGGAATTCTGCACTTCAAGAATCTTACCTAGATCCACCTAACTATAGGTATTCACTCAACAAATAATATGTTGTTATTTGCTTCAGATGGCAGATATTGTGATGTTGTTGGATTTTATTAGACGGCAGGACGATCAAGTCGGAGAACAACATTTCAGCATTTTTCAACCCTTTTGCCTTCCCCCACCTTGCAGAACTGATTTTCCTAGAAATAGTACAAATGTGGCATGCATACTTCGGACATGCCATGTTTTACTGTTTTGCACTCTTTGAAAACCAATTATAAACCATTGACCATTTGAAAAATAATTTCGAAAGCTAAAACTAAAATTACATGGAGTTTTATTTTCATAATCGATTAGATGTAAATGTAAAAAGTCAAAAATTACATATGAATGAATATTTGAAGTAATGATAGTAGTAGTACTTAGTAGTGTAGTTTTTTTCTTTCCTGTTAAATTGTTACATTTTTAAAATGTTGAAATCATATTGATACAGAGTATGTTGAAAGTATATTGATTCCCCTCTCTACAATTAGAAAACCTGAATTGTCTCTATTCACAAGAAACATTATTCTGTATGTGTGTGTGAAGGAATATATTAATCACATCAGCGTTATGTCAATATTTTTTATTTATTATCATCCCGTGAACTTGTACTTAGACTAACATAAAAGAAAGGGTGTTGTCGTTCAAAGATTATTTACAATGACAGGTATTTCCATAATTAATATACAATTCATTCATGTATAATAATTAATAATAAATGTACCAAAATATCGTAAATGTGTTTCTTCCATTAATTTAATTCATTTTAAAAGTAGGATTTCATTAAAAATGCGTTGAACAGTCATTTACAATTATTATTTGCCTTTTGCTCGTTCGAATTCCCACAATTTCTCGTTGGCGGTATAAGATTCAAAAACTGGAATTACATTGGTTGATGTCTTAAAAAATTACCGGAAACTACGTCATAATCGCTCACTAGGGGTGAGGTCCAAAATAGAAGCTGGTTGGTCGTGACGTCACCATAGGATTTACGGGTTAAATCAAACTTGCCGCGTCAACAAACGAGCTGAAACCAGTACCCATAATGCTCAAGCTCAAGAGGTCGGGCGTTGTGATTACTCTATTTTCATTCATTCGACCACGATTCGACTCAAGGTCACGCCCAGGTGTTACGTCACAATGTTAAAAGGATAGGGAAACTGGGCGACCTGATCATAAATCGGTATGCACCCTTGATCTCGCTTGGAGAGAATCGCTAGCGCCAAGGCCACCGTGGTCGATGAGATCGTTCACCATACCGTAATCGCAAGTTAGAGATCTCGTCGCTCGCGATCTCACTGAGATCGCTAGCGCCAAGGCCACCGTGGTCGATGAGATCGTTCACCATACCGTAATCGCAAGTTAGAGATCTCGTCGCTCGCGATCTCACTGAGATCGCTAGCGCCAAGGCCACCGTGGTCGATGAGATCGTTCACCATACCGTAATCGCAAGTTAGAGATCTCGTCGCTCGCCTCAACGACAGTGTTAAGAGGCAAACGGAAGCGAACGGAAATCGCACGGTTCGTCATAGCGTTTTTTTGAAATTGTGTCTTCCCACTTAATAATTTTAAAAAATCAGATAGTTACGACCCATTACATCCTAATAGACTAAATAATGCCGCAAACTGGAGTTCATTATGACCTCTGGTACGACCTCAAAGTGTTAAATACGATTATCTAGTGGAGCGGTCGCTCCACCCAGCCAAGTCGTACCGTACACTCACAGTCACTCAACATACCGTAAATGCCTAATAAACCGAGGAGCAGACCAAACACTTTTACTGTAAGCAACAACATGGCATTTTCGGCCTACTGGATCATAAAATTGGAAAATCTCACATTGTTGTGAAATATCTTAATTTCGAGCTATGGCCCACCCCACTCCATATACTAAATTTGAGAACAATAGGTTATGCCATTTGCGTGCTAGAGGGCCGTGAAAACAGTGAAATTACACCCCTTTTAAAACCTATCTGATGATATCAGGAAACACCGCTATCACCGCCACAGCCTAAACGGCTTAGCCGATCGATCTGAAATTTTTACCACATGTGCACTTTTGGCGTCTGAGGTGCCTTTTTATAAATCAAACCGGTAGTCGCCATTTTGAAACCGGAAGTGACGTCATATCTCAAAAACGGCTTAACCGATCGGAACGAAATTTGCGCCAATCGATTCAGACGGTCCTCTTTATGAAATAACAATAGTTAAATTAAAGTTTTCTTATTACTGAAACCGGAAATGACGTCATAGTTTAGCGAAATCTGCTTAAATTCACTTCCCTTTATATAAAAACCAACTATATATTCAGAAGGCTTATAATGAAATATTAGTATTTATATACATATTAATACCTACAATGTGTAAGAGCTTTCAGCCGCCATTTTGAAAACCGGAAGTGATGCCATATCTCGAAAACGGCTGGACCTATTGGAACGATGCTTTCGCAATTCTTCATGGCATATCACTTTAAGTTTAAATTTAGCTCCAAACAATATTTTTTTAGTAACTAATTCGGAAATGGCGTATTTTTTTAAAGGATTTAGCCATTGTTGCCCTAATAAGTTTTACAAGTTGTGTAAATAAACTAAAAAAATAAGTGATATCCCCATAAAAAACACTCCGTGTAAAAAAACAGCCAAGTCTCTTCAACTAAAAAAAAAATTATGAAATCTAAAAATTCTGCACTGAAACGTAGTGATATCAAAAAATGAGCCAAGTCAAAACTTTATTTGAAAATTAAAAAATACTTGGCGCATCGTTTTTTTAGGGCATTGTAGGTATAGGTACTATAAGTATATGTATTTATATCTAGCCTATACTTCTAAGCTATTTATATACACGATGCGCCAAGTATTTTTTAATTTTCAAATAAAGTTTTGACTTGGCTCATTTTTGGCTCATATGATTTCGATTGCAGATCTCTTGAACTCCAAGTATAAGAATAGCGAACAACTTGACATTTTAGTGTACACCTGATTTTTTTTTTTTTATTTTTATTTTTTTTTATTTTTTTTTATGATTTTTTATGATTTTTTAATTTTTGTCAGTGATTTTTTTTTTTTTTTGATTTTTTATGATTTTTTTTTGATTTTTTGATTTTTTAATTTTTATAATGATTTTTTGATTTTTAAAAAAAATTACGTGATTTTTTTGAAAATTT
Organism: Leuctra nigra; assembly: GCA_934045905.1. Taxonomy (NCBI): domain Eukaryota; kingdom Metazoa; phylum Arthropoda; class Insecta; order Plecoptera; family Leuctridae; genus Leuctra; species Leuctra nigra. Next base: position 36,497,191 of record OW203768.1, read on the forward strand.
TGATTTTTTTTTTGTATTTTTTTATTTTTTATGATTTTTTGATTTTTTTTAACAGTTAATTTTTGTTGATTTTTTCTGATTTTTTCTGTGATTTTTTGATTTTTTATGATTTTTTGTGATTTTTTGATTTTTTATGATTTTTTTTTTTTACATACTTGATTTTTTTGATTTTGCTGTAATTTTTTTGATTTTTTCTGATTTCGTCTGATTTTTTTGATTTTTTTTTACATACTTGATTTTTTTGATTTTTTTTGATTTTGATGTGATTTTTTGATTTTGTCTGAATTTTTTTGATTTTTTGATTTTTTTTGATTTTTTTCAAAGTGTACACTGATTTTTTTAGTTGTTCACCCCTCGAAGAATAGCTGGTTCGATCCCCTTTTGCAAATATTTTTCACATTTGTGAGGCATAATCTTGTTTTATCTTACCAAGATCCTGCCTAGTTCATACACAATTTTGCTAATATTTTTATATTATTTATGCTAGTGCATTATGCCGTCATTATAAAAGAGATAAGATCTTGGAAATATGTCCTCATTAATATACTTGGAAAATGTTCAATGTAACGCGTTAATAAGCGAGCACATGTACGAGCAATGGTGGTAAAAGAGGTCCGTGAAGTTAGCACCGCCCATTGACGCACTAATTATCTCATGTGTGGAATGAATTAGTGCACAATTAGTGCGTTCGATCGGCACTAATTTTATAATTAGTGCGTCATCCGTTTCCGAGAAAAACGCACTTTACTATGGGCGGTGCCAACTTCACGCAGCACCGCCCATTGACGCACTAATTTTAAAACTCACACAGGGCAATTAGTGCACAATTAGTGCGTTCGATCCCCCCCATTCCCATAATTAGTGCGCACTTACTTTTCGAGTTATTCGTGAAAAACCGTGGGCGGTGCAGCACCGCCCATTGAAAATTTAAGGTTTTCAGCACGCCATGTTTTAGTGCACAATTAGTGCGTTCGATTCCCCCCATTCCCATAATTAGTGCGCACTTACTTTTCGAGTTATTCGTGAAAAACCGTGGGCGGTGCAGCACCGCCCATTGAAAATTTCAATGTTTTCAGTACGCCATGTTTTAGTGCACAATTAGTGCGTTCGATCCCCCCCATTCCCATAATTAGTGCGCACTTACTTTTCGAGTTATTCGTAAATAACCGTGGGCGGTGCAGCACCGCCTATTGAAAATTTTAAGGTTTTTAGCATGCCATGTTTTAGTGCACAATTAGTGCGTTCGATCCCCCCATTCCCATTATTAGTGCGCACTTACTTTTCGAGTTATTCGGGAATAACCGTGGGCGGTGCAGCACCGCCCATTGAAAATTTCAAGGTTTTCAGCAAGCCATATTTTAGAGCACAATTAGTGCGTTCGATCCCCCCCCCCATTCCCATAATTAGTGCGCACTTACTTTTCGAGTTATTTGTGAAACACCGTGAGCGGTGCAGCACTCGAAAAGTAAGCACTCGAACTCGAGTGTGCTCCCCAGGGCCCTCATTCACGTACATTGTCCTTATCCTTGCCTACCCCGGGGTAGCCTACCACTTGCTTACCACCTCGGGGTAGCGAATGACACATTCGTATTCACGAAGCAGTGGTATCTTGGTGGTAAGTCACTGCCTACTTGAAATTTGTATAGTGCAAATAGAACGTAAGTTTTAAGCAGGCCGTGGATTATTCCACCAATCAGATTCGAATATTTTTTTCCGCGCGCGTGAATTTGTCTTTATTAAAAATAGTGACAGTTCAATTCCAAACGATAAACTACACAAATACTAAACAAAATGTGTTAATGCAATAAAATCTGGTGCAACAATAGTTTTGTATGGTGAATTCAGTGCTAACTTAACTCTGCAACTTAAAAATATGTAGTTTATTACTTATATCTAGTGTTTAAGAAAATGTTTTGGAGGTTATGGTCCATGGATTGACTTACTGGAACCAATAATACTATCCGATATGTTGTGGAATGATTAAATAAACAGGACCTAACAAAGTAAACGTAAGTAAAAGACAAATTAGGGATGGAGCGAACTTGGATTTTGATATCGACTATCGATATCATTTATTTATCGATATATTGAAATATTGAAATATCGAAGTATCGATATATCGATATATTGAAATATCGAAGTATCGATATATCGATATATCGAAGTATCGATATATCGATATATCGAAATATTGATATGGAAATAATATTTAGATGTATAGGTATGGAAATATTGATATATCGTATGAATGTATTAAATTGCTCCTAAAACTGCTAGGAATTTCAAAAGAAAATGTAAAAAGAAATAAACCAAGCCGCTCCAAAATATAGGGTCACCGGCCAGATAAGAAAGAAAATGTGAATAATCTGAGAAATTGTCCATAAATCTTGTAAACGCTGCACTGCAAATATTAATTATTTTGCCATAGTAGGTAAAAACTTCAATTAAAAACATAATTGTATCATGCGGTAAGGCTTCAATATATCGATATTTCAATATTTCGATATTTCAATATATCGATATTTCGATATTTCATTATTTCGATATTTCAATATATCGATATTTCAATATATCGATATTCAATATATTCAGGTATCGATATTTCGATATTTTTTTTAATATCGATATATATCGATATATCGATATTTTCTCCATCCCTAAGACAAATTATACACAATAAACACACAGCACAGCTGATAGGATGACGACGCGAAGGAATTACTTCAAAAAGTTGTTTTGGCAGTCATGTCAAGTTAAAAATGGCCGCCAATAAGTTACCACCAACTTCAAACTTGGTTACCACGGCTTACCCCTGCCTCGAGGTAGGGGTATAGACTCTACCCCGGGGTAAGACATGATAACTTCTTCGTGAATACCGATACCACCACCACCCGGTCTACCACGCCTTACCACTCGCTATCATGGCTTACCCCATGTACGTGAATGAGGGCCCAGAGGTGGTCCGTAAATGTGCGGTGCGACCTGTGTACCGTCAGCATGGGTCCTGCCTAAAGAGAGTAAAGGAGAAGGTAACTAAAAAAAAAAATAGATCTCTTCGCTCGCTCAATAAAGATATTTACTGAGTGGGAATGAAACAACATTCTCTTGAATAAAAGACTGATAAATAAGTACATGACTGATTAGGTAGTTACGTATACATCAACACGATTAGTGATTAGTAATAAATTGATATGTTTTCTTGTGATATAATATCAAATGTTATAAAATCATCCCATCAGGATATACACCTGACGTGTTGACAATTCAAATGGAATACTCAATTTCTTATATTTGGTTTCTTGAGATTATGTTACATTACTTACCTATCTCTATCTTACTCAAAGCAAAAATGAGTTGTATAATATAAACAAATAATCTTTCGTGAAATGTTACGTTCTCATAACGAATGCCAAAAATATAAGCGGTAACAAAACTCTCGTTTCATTCGATACTAGAGGGACCCGCTTACAAATTGTAAGTTGTGTGATTCGTATTTTTGATTAATTTATCACCAACTACCAAAGTTTGGGAATTGTTAAAAAGCGTTCTTCCTGACAATTTTGTTCGTGGTATTACCTCAGTGAACAGGCAAATGCTGGGAAGGTATACCCAACTAATAGGCCACGACCGCCTCCTTCCCTGCTTCCATATTTACCTACTATTCACCATCATCTAAGTTGTGCGATACGAATTTATGATTAATTTATCACCAACTACGTACCAAAGTTTGGGAATTGTTAAAAAGCGTCCTTCCTGACGGGTTTGTTCGTGGTATTACCTCTGTCGACAGGATAATGCTGGGAAGGTATACCCAACTAATAGGCCACGACCGCCTCCTTCCCTGCTTCCATCTTTACCTACTATTCACCATCATCTAAGTTATGTGATTCGAATGTATGAATAATTTATCACCAACTACGTACCAAAGTTTGGGAATTGTTTAAAAGCGTCCTTCCTGACGGGTTTGTTCGTGGTAATACCTCAGTCGACAGGCAAATGCTGGGTAGGTATACCCAACTAATAGGCCACGGCCGCCTCCTTCCCACCTTCCATCTTTACCTCCTATTCACCATCATCTTCCATCATCATAATAGGTTAGCTGCAGAACAGTGCGACGTTATACACTACTAAAACAAATAGGTATACCTACATGGGAATTACAAATCTACTACAGATTCAAATTTCTAAACGAATCCAAGTTACAAATCTGAAATCATAAATGAGTGAATTATACAGAAACAAATACGCAACTTAAAAAAATAACGGCCCAATGAGTATAAGAAATGAAAAATGAAAAAAATTGGTAAAAATATTTTAAAAACGTTTCTAAGAAAACATACTCTATCGATCTATACTCTCTATCTCTATCAAATTTAGATAAAACCAGAGCAGCTCTCTCATTGACTGAAATCTGTCACGTGATCTTACTTGCCTCCTGATGAAATAAAAGTCTGCATATCTGCACAATTCACATCAACATCAGGAATTCACATCAGGTTACATGGCAGATCAGCAGGGAGCCGCTGAGCTACTCAGTCGATTCCCACATTGCTGAATGTCGCCTTTTTGTACTTAAAGATGCAAATAAAGATAACTGAAATTGAAATTGAAACATCAACGATCGATCGCTTTAGTACAATTTTGATTCCCAAAACGTAACTGTCAATATACTACCTAATGAGAAGTTGCGACGTTAGGTATGTATACTCGAGCTTAAAATTCACTTACGCCCCCCCCCCCCCTAAACCCTCACCCTTTGCAACCCCAAAAATATAATCTTTACCCGTGGTTCTACTAAGTCAAGGTCCCAAGAGTTAATTCCAATTTTCGTTCAAGGTAAAAAAAATATCACGGCCTACTGCGCAAATATTGAAAGTTTCGAAACTTGTCTGTTCTTCCATGGGCTACACGTCTTGGCAAGTTGGCTACACTCTTGCTTCTCATGTAATTTCTCTCAAACTACTGTCAAACGTTAGTGAAACAGAGTTATTCATCAATCTGGTATGTAGAATGTGATTTCGTATATTAGTTGAAAGAATTATTGTTATAACTTACTTGAAAGTGGATATAAAGATTCGTGCTGACATTTTGACTTTTTGAAATGACAGTTCGATTATTTTCCATTGTCGGACATACAGGACATACAGGACACCCGTACATACGCGATATGCGCATGCGTGAATAGTGTACATTATGTAAGAGGATTTTCTCTCAATATTTACCCAATTGACATGATTTTTTATTTCCTCAAAGAGGTTTATTTTCCCGTACTCAAAGCGAAATGTTGATATTCGCTCTTTGAGAGAACAATAAATTAAGAGGGCTGGGTAGTGAGTTTGACCTTGAAGAGTTTTTTAATCGATTTTTATCAATATCTTTTTCCAGTGTAATTGTTAACAAAATAGGGCTATGGACGTGAATTCAGAACAGTTCAATGAAAATAATTCCATAGCTTGGAATAAGCTATTAGTTTTATTGTGTCCAACAGGTGTTTAGAACCCGAAAATTACTCAATTTTCGAGTTCTAAACACCTGTTGGACAAAGTATATATAATAAACAATTACAAGCTATGGAATTATTTTCATTGAACTGTTCTGAATTCACGTCCATAGCCCTATTTTGTTAACAATTACACTGGAAAAAGATATTGATAAAAATCGATTAAAAAACTCGTCAAGGCCACGCTCACTACCAAGCCCTCTTAATAAAAATCATCATTTTCTACAATAGTTTCTAAAATAGGGATAATTTGTTAATTAGGGGGGGGGGGGGGGGGGCAAATAATAATAATTCAATAAAAACCAACGAGTCAGTAGATTCGTCAGTCCTTCAACATTCATCTCCATCATCTCCTTTTTTTGCGGGAGTTTACCGTAAAAAAACACAGATTGAAAAAAATCTTTGCAGCAGCTTCATAATAATATTGATTGTTCAATATGATTTCGCGTGAGATATTAAATGAGATCAAAAGGTAATCATATCAGGTATTACAACTCAAGTAATTATTTTTCTTCGTTTTAATTGTAAACACATACTTATTGTTTCATTGAAGGTTTAAAAGTCCGTGATGAGATCATATTACGATACTTGGAACTCAGCTTCAAGCAAACAGCTGGAAAGTGATAAACAACGCACAATTCAGAAATGTCACGTCCGCAGAATGATTTAATGTGACAGGCGCTCTGAGATTGTAAGTGATCCATAATCCCCCCTTCCACTAGCTGCTGGAAAATAAGATTTCAACTCCAAGATAGTCGAATACTTAATCAAACATTTGACCGGTCAATATGTCTCCGATTGACCTGATTTTTTTATGTAGATTCCCAAAAGATGTCTCTAGGCCACCGTTTGCGAAATGTTGATACTCGTTCTGTGAGAGACGCAATAAATCACTAAAAACCCCTGTTTTTCTAAAATTTAAGGGTTGTTTGAAAATTTGGGGGTAAGCAAATAATAATTATTCGATTAAAACAATAACGTAGATAGATTCGTCGATCTTTCAACATTATTCTGACGCAAAGAATAATGAAATTATCTAAATTTTCGCGGAAGATTTCCTTGATCATGTAACGCAACCATAAATATGACGGTTTTCACTTTGAAGGAGGGTCTTAAGTGAAGACTGTCAAAACCAAGTGCTGTTCGTTTAACCATTACATTCATAATAGTGGATATAATTAATATCTCAACATTTCGTTGTAAAGAGGAAGAAAGAGCGCATGTTATACATTAGACATTGCGTCAGGTTTGTGATGCATGTGCCTTTTTATTAGAGTAATGTTTGCTGTTCTTGGCAACTCGTAGAATATCCTTCAACTTCAGGTCTTGATTTGAGAATATTTAGGTGCAAGGAAGTAAAATCATCTAATATGTTATTTTCGCAGATCTTTTCTGCGTAGATTAGTTCCACAGATGTGTCCTAACTTATCTGATGAGGGAGAAGTCTTTGATTAACTGAACCCTTCCAATAGAAAATGTGTAGCTTTTTGGTTAAAAAGTCACGTGATATACAGCCACCTTAAGTCTTATTATTATTATCACTTGAAAAAACCTGACAATTGAATGTTTGATTTTTATGGGCTCCTAGTGTATTAAAGTTGAAGTTCGAAAAGTGTGGAATGGAGTCGCCGCATAGCTTGAAAATAACTCCAAGGGTAAAAACAGAATCGTTGTATTCCGCATGAATGTTATTGATCATGGCACGATTATACCCTTTTACGGTTCAATGGCATTTGATTATCGAGGAAATTGTTTATAGCAAAAATATACAGAATATATATATATAAATATACAGAACAAGATATAAATAATTGGCGACCAATATCAATTTGCTCCATACTGCGAAGAATAATTGAGAAGGTATTGGATAAACAACTTCGATATTATGTCTCGTTCAACGACAACTAACGTGGCTTCACATCATCACCTGGAACTCATATCAATACTTCAATTGTTGACGCTGTCCTCAAGAGCACAAAGCAGAAGAAACAAGATGCGGTTGTGGTATTTCTGGACATATCAAAGGCTTTTGATAGCATAGGGCATCATCATCTGATATCTACCATTCAGTCCTCCAACATGCCACAGAAACTTCAGAATCTGATTATAGAATTGCAAAAGGACAATTACATTCAAGTTCAATCTCAGACAGCGAAAACACAACCGATTCAGATAAATCGAGGAGTATTATAGGGTGCACCATTATCACCGTCTTTGTACAACATGGGCACTGATCACATACTGGAGGAGTTGTCAGAGGAGACAATTGCTGAAAAATATGGATACAAATTAGTTGATGGTCTACCAAGCTTGAGTGTGATGGGGTTCGCAGATGACACAGCAGTCATTGCAAGTAGTGAAGAAAATGCCCAAGTCTTAATACGAATGATAATCGGAAGGTTCCAAGAAATAGGCCTATCTCTTAACGCTAAAAAGTCGGTTGCCATTAACATAAAGGGCGGAAAATTGATTAGTACTGCTTTAGACATAGACGAAAACATACAGATTAGCTGCATTTCAAAAGAAGATAAAATACGGTATCTTGGAGTTGATTTTAATGATTCGATTGTATTTGATTCAGCTACAGCCATATATAATCTCAAGAACAGTTTAAACAACTTAACTACATCGCAACTTCTAAAAGATGATCAAAAGCTCTGTGTACTAAACCAATACTTATGGCCCACTCTTGTATACCCGCTCCAAACAGCACCTTTATTAAAACTGTCAAAAGATGCACTTTATTAAAAGTGCATCGAAAGAGATCTTACAACTACCAACAGATACACCAGATGCGATGCTCTACTCGGCTCGTAAAGTCCGTGGATTAGGTGTGTTTCGAGCTACATGGGAGGCTTTCCTGCAACACATAAACATTTGTAATGTATTGGAGAAGGAGCAAAACCCATATGTCTCCTCAACTCGGGAAATATCAGTTGTGAAGGAAAAGTGCCTTGAGAATCTTGAAGTGCAACTCTCAGAGCTTGGATCTAATAAGAAAGACCAAACGAAGCCAATACATCCTGGAGCGAGAAAGATTCGAGACCTACTTAGGGAACGAGAGTTCAAGAAATGGAGCTCATTGAAACAAAAGGGGAAGGGTGTGGAACTTTTTCATGAATACACCCCAGCAAACTCCTGGGTGTCTACGCGAGAGGGGTTGAGCTGTTCTGAATGAAAAGATGGTTTGAAAATGAATGGTTATGTGGCCCCAGTAAGAGTACTATATGGCAGAAGCCAAGATGGAAACCGTTGCAGGCATTGTAACGAGATTGAAACTCTTGGACATGTTCTTGGTAACTGCCAATATGGAAATCTCTTACAGAATACTCGCCACCACCAGGTACGAACGCTCATTGCGAACGCTTTTCGTGAGAAAGGAGACAAGTGGGAAGTTTTTGAAGAGGTTTCTGGATTGGCTGCGGATGGTGGGTCAAGAAGAGTAGATATAATAGCCATAAATAGACAGAACGACAAAGGCTTAATATTAGACCCTACCATTCGGTTCGAAAGAGATGGTCGACAACCGGAAGAGGTAGACCAAGAGAAGAAGAGAATTTACGTACCAACTATAGAATATTTCAAAACAAAATACTCGGTTAATGAAATAGAGGTAATCGGTTTAATGATCGGTGCGCGAGGTGCAATACCAATTTTTTTTAACTCATTTTGTAAGCGTTTCAATTTAGGAAAATCATTTATTAAAAACATTTCAATTTCTGTTTTAAGATCATCTATTGGTATTATGCGAATCCATTTTTATTCTAAATATGTTAGCGACTGATTAATTTATTCCGATGCCTCTATATTAACCAGTATTATTTTTAATTTGTTACCAGTCTTGTATATTAATGTCCTATTTCATTCTCAATTATTTGATATCTAGAAATGTGTAATTATTTAATTCTTTCACTGTTAAATATGTTACCTATGTAATTTTCTTTAATTTGATTTGGTATTCTGTGTATTTTGCAATTTGCATGTGCTGCAAACAGATAATAAAATAAAAAATAAATATATAAAAATATACCTTTACAAATACTAAGTGGCGCCTCTGTTCAAAACTTATTGCTGGAATCCCCGCCTTTTAATTGATGCTCGAATACTGAAACACAAAGTCGATCCAAGGTCCACAGAAATTAATTACGCAATTCACCATAATCTTGAGAGAAAAGCGCAGATATTGGGACCGATGGATGATATTTCAAAATAGTTCAAACTATTTAAATAAAAAACAAATACATATAGTTGAAATTCGCAAGATTTTTTCTGCGAACCCAGCATGGAGAAAAATCTTTTCTCTCCTGCGTTTTTAGCCTATACAGAAGTGACTGTATTTTTTGTGTGTAAATTAAATAATTCAATTATTTTAATCTTACAATTCCAAAGTCACTAAAACGCAGACTGTGTTTAAGAGCAGCTCTCTCATTGGTTGAAAGCTGTCATGTGACCTTATTTGCCTGCTATTCGGTCACCATCGAAACGCGGCTGTCCGGAGTTTTAGGTGAAATATAATCTAATTGGACACTTAAAAACCTCATGAATATTTCCACGTTCACAAACGTAACAATTTTGAAAATTACAATTGAAAACCATGATCAAGGAAGGGCACAAGCAGTGTCGGACTGGGGCAAAATTTCTTACCGGGCAACAGATTAGAAACCGGCCCACGGTAAGAACTTTTTTTGGCAAAACTATGCTACAAGCCAGCGGCAGGCGCGTAGGAACTTTATTTTGAGTGGGGGTTAAAATTATCGGTGATCAATGAATGTAAGGAAAAGGGGGACCACAAGGGGGACCAGGTAGCCCCGCAGGGATTATTTGAATTTTTGATATAAAATAATCGAATTTGAAGCTATTTTGGCATTCTATTCAAAGAAATTTAAAATGTGTGATGAAAATAATATGCATTGCCCGTGGAAATTTAGACAAATGGGATATAATCTGTAGCTATTTGTTTTATGCCCCGCAGGGCATTTTTTTTAGTTTTTGATCAAGATAATCGAATTTGAAGGTATTTTGCATCCATTTCAAAGAAATTTAAAATATGTGATATGCAACCTTCTGGGGAAAACTTTAGACAAAATGCAATATAATCTGCAAATTTTGTTATATGATCAAATGCCCTATGGCCCCGCAGGGCATTTTTGGTGTTTTTGATACAAAAGAATCGCATTTGATGCTATTTTGGCATCAATTTCAAAGACATTTTAAAATTGGGATATGCACTATCCTGTGGAAACTTTAGAGAAATGTGATATAATCTGAAAATATTTGTATTATAAAAACCCAATTGGCGAGTTTTTGATCCAAAAGAATCGAATTTGAATCTATTTTGGCATTAATTTCAAAGAAATTTAAAATTGGGATATGCATTATCCTGGGGAAACTTTAGACAAATGTGATATACTAATCAAAATTTGTCTTATAGAAACCCAATAGGCCCCGCAGGGCATTTTTTGAGTTTTTGATATAAAATAATCGAATTTGAAGCTATTTTGGCATCAATTTCAAAGAAATTTAAAATTTTTGATATGTATTATCCTGTGGAAACATTAGACACGTGTGATATAATCTGAAACCATTTGTTTTATAGAAACCCAATTGGCCCTGCAGGGCATTTTTTGAGTTTTTGATCCTAAAGAATCGAATATGAAGCAATTTTGGCATTAATTTCAAAGAAATTTAAAATTGGGGGGTATGCATTATCCTGGGGAAACTTTTGACAAATGTGATACAATCTGAAAGTTGTCTTAAAGAAACCCAATTGGCCCCGCAGGGCATTTTTAAAATTTTTTATACAAAAGAATCGAATTTGAAGCTATTTTGGCATCAATTTCAGCGAAATTTAAAATTTGGGATATGCATTATCCTGTGGAAACTTTAGACAAATGTGATATAATCTCAAACTATTTGTTTTTATTAACCCAATTGGCCCCGCAGGGCATTTTTTGAGTCTTTGATACAAAATAATCGACTTTGAAGCTATGTTGCATCCATTTCAAAGAAATGTAAAACGTGTGATATGCAATATTCTTGGGAAAACTTTAGACAAAATGCAATATAATCTGCAAAATTTGTTATTTTATCAAATCCCCAGAGGCCCTGGCAGGGAATTTTTTAAATTTCTAGTAAAAGATAATGGATTATGAATCGATTTTTTAATTCCTTATGTTGCAATAAGCAACAGCAATTATCAAAATCTGTGCCTATGTGTTTTGGTATCAAATAGTTCGTATTATTAATTGTATTCATTTGTGAATTTTCCTTCCGTTCCGACCAAAAATTTTCTTCGATTTTGCTAGTTACTAGGAATTTTCTGGTCATGCTACAGAGAGTCTGAATTAATCAAAAATTTTCTTCGAGCGCAGCCAATCTTTTAGGAAGCAGAAAAAATCAAAACAATTGGATAATATTTTTAGAAATTTTGGTGTCAAGTGAAACAGCCAGTTGACCGCCGACAGAGCTGAAGGAGAGAGCATTTCTAAACCGCCAATGTAAACAGTCCATTGCTGTGCGGATCGGCCCGAACTTGAAGAACCGTTTGAGCGGCCCAGACAGAGGAGGTCCGATATCATTATCACATCACAGTATACAATACTCTAAGATAAGAACACCTTGCAATTGAAGTAGATGGTGTGCTTAATTAATGGGATGCACTACGTAACATTGTAATTCTAGACTCTGAATTAAGTAGAGATACTTTATGGAAGTCGACACCGGCCCTTTTCTACAGGTCGATCGGCCCACTTTGAACCGGCCCACCGGGCATTGCCCGGTTGCCCGGCGGCCCAGTCCAACACTGGGCACAAGATGACCTGCAAAGTAACACAACTGTGGAGTCGCGTATTAAAAACTTATAAAATCGTCTCAGAAGAGTTCTGTTTAGGCGGGAGGAACCCGCTGTAGAAACTACGTACTGTCACAAATCAATATGTCCAATGTCGCTGACAACACCGCGAGATATGCCGGCGTAATAATATAATTTTACGACGCTCGCTTGCTTGTAGTTTCCAGCACGTTACATCGCGCAATGTGTGGAACATATCGGCTGTTGCTATTGTTGAGAAAAGACTTGAACTCAAGCTGATTGCATCACAAATTCATCAGAATGATATTGGACATGTCAAAACAATGCTGAAGTTGTTAGAAGTAGGTAAGTTATGAAAATGCAAACATTTAAAATAGGATTAGGACACAAAAATAGGTAAACAATCATTTAAAAAGAAACATCATTTAGGTTGGGTATGCAATCACGTAAGTCAAGCAGTAAGAAAGGTTATTTTGAGTCCCCTCAAGTCCCCATTTTGCCGGCCCCTCACCTGTTCATGCATCATACACGGCACTGTTTACATTGCGGCGCAAGTTGCCGGCCCCTCACCTGTTCATGCATCATACACGGCACTGTTTACATTGCGGCGCAAGTTGCCGGCCCCTCACCTGTTCATGCGGCACTGTTTACATTGCGGCGCAAGTTGCCGGCCCCTCACCTGTTCATGCATCATACACGGCACTGTTTACATTGCGGCGCAAGTTGCCGGCCCCTCACCTGTTCATGCATCATACACGGCACTGTTTACATTGCGGCGCAAGTTGCCGGCCCCTCACCTGTTCATGCATCATACACGGCACTGTTTACATTGCGGCGCAAGTTGCCGGCCCCTCACCTGAGCTGAGATGCCAGAGTTTAGGGCAGGCATGCGCAAATATTTTGGCTGAAGGGCCGCATTGTTACGAGAACGGGTCATAAAAAATACAATTTTCCGGAGACATGTAGGGTAAATGATTTAGGATTGGAGGTGGGTCAAAAGTCTCGACGAAGACAAGGGATCGGTAAGAAGTTTTCACAACTTGACTTGGGTCCAAGCGGGCGGGTCAATTTAGTATATAAAGTCGCTTCCGGGACTAGACCCTAGAATGTTTGACATTTAAGGTTCCTCACAATAATCTATAGGTTCATGGATTATTACGTTAGTACCTACAGGTCAGAAAATCAGAAAATCAGAAAATACACCAGAACAACCGGGAATATTCTAATGTGCATCCTGTACTACTTATCAAGATATGAAATATTTAAAAAAAACTTGAAAATTTTGGCCACTTCGCTGTACTACCTACTTCGGTATACAGGACTACTATTCTTTACACAAAGGTCCATTCATGTAACATCAAACCCTTGCCTAAACCCTTGCCATCAAATCATTGTTAGGGTAGAAACACCGGTTCTGGCCACTAAACCGGTTGTGGCCACTTTCATTGAAATTAGTTAATTATAAGCTAATGATGGCATTTGCATCAACCTTGATATTTTTAAAAAATACAGTGTTACAAACTTACAGGGTCATTCTCGAAAGGTTTTAACTTAATTTTTCGGATTAAATAGTTATGACCGGTCGCAAACCAATTCTGGAAGCACTTGCGACCAAACTAGATGGGCGATTTTTGGATTAACTTTATTAACATTTCCGGGTGGTCATATCTAAGATAAGACCGAAAAAAATGGCGTCATGTTGAAGTGAAGCGAAATACGGACAGTCATTTCACCTCTTTTATCAACTTGTGTGGCTAGAAAGTGTTTTTAAAACAACGAAATAAGAATAATATTGTTCCCCGCGAATGTTTAAATATACCGCGCAAACTTGGGTCGAACTAGAAAATCTATAGCTACGACCTAACCTAACCTTTCGTCCGTCTGTGTTGTTTTCGTGTCCTTATTGTTTCGTTTTAACCTAATAGATTACTGAATACCAATGCCACCTTTCCAAAACATTGCGTTCTGTTTTGTGTGTGACCCAGACGATGAAGAGATTAAAGGACTTCCGCGTATGACAGCTAGTAGGTACCTACCTACATAGGTATTTGAGTGAACAAAGTTTCGCCGGTGCACAGTACTGGCCAAGCCGGGCCAAGACTTGTACATTTTAACCTCCAAACTCGCAAGTTTTAATGCACTAGCACAAGAAATCAGCTCTTATTGGCATGTATTTCGCGACTGGTGGTTTTCAGTGGCTAGTGAGTAACGATTGAAATGTTATCGTAGCCTGCAACGTGTCGAATCATCACCGTCATACATTAGCCGTAGGCTACCTTCATCACCGTGACATGAACCGAAAGTTCAAAAACACCATCAATGTGAAGTTAACTTGCAACTCGACGTTAGAAGTCATCGATGTACCTAGCAGCAAACTATCCCGGATGTAATCAAGATTTACTGAAAGCAGCCTGCGGAAGTTTTCAGCATTGGTCTTCGTTCGAATCTTCGTTCGGTCCTTGACGAATGGCTCATCGGTGGCGGTAAGTAACATGTGTTTCACATGGGTTGTTTGTACTTAGACCCGGCTGTACATTGACTTTCAGCTATTGTGACCAAACTGAGCTAACTACCTACCTAGCTAATTTACAAGATGCAAAGTTCATGAAACTGACTTCTAAAATATCTAGTCCTCTTAGATCTAGGCTTTGTTTAGTAGGTACTTAAAAACTCTTATTGAAAGAAACTGTTTATATCTAAAGCAATAATTTTGTTGAACTGTACATTTTACACATCACTAATCATGTGATATGTATCTGTCAGTACAGCTGACAGCGGCTTTGAAATCGTGGCTGATGACACCATTCGAGCATCTCCACAGCGAGGAAGAAGACCGCTTCAACAAGTCCTTCCGCAACAATGTCGCGCGCTGCATCTAGTCGAGGTTCAGATCTGTGGACCACACCGGGGCTGCTGGTCATCTTCTCTCCTAATGGCTGGTCTTTACGGCTGTGTGCATCCTTCACAGCATGTGCCTCGACTTCAACACAGTCTGGGCCAATCATCACAAGGACCAAGACATTGTTTCAAGAGATATTCTTAGGGGTGTCGCTCTGGTTGCCGAACAAACTGTTTCTCATAGTCAACTCATTTGTGAATGAAACAAGACTCTGAGCAAATATTTTTTTTAATTTACCTAGCTGTTAAAGTACCTACCTACCTAATAAAAAAAAAACTCAGGTAGTATACATTTCAAAAATTCTTATAGGTAGGTAGGTACCTACCAATACCTACCTACCTATTCAAATTTAATTTAATTTCAACAATAAATTAATATTAGTTCTTTCTCGATTAACACTGTTGGTTGGTACCTATATACTTCTCCCACTCTTCTTTTGGACCAGTCATGATTATTGATTACCTACGTAAACTATGATTTCTTATGTGTCATATTATGTTCCTTCTTACTCTCGGTTTATCTCTTGTGAAAGAGATGTGATTTCTGTCCTCGCACACCAAGATAGGTACCTAGCTTTTTGACTGGATAGAAATCTTGTTTGTTTGCATTGAGTCTCTCTTCTCTTACAAGTGTAAACTATGATGACTTTTAAATCCATGTAAATGTTAGTGTCCAGCATTAGTTCTCTTTTTCGGTTAGTGTTCATGGAGAGTTGGAGTTAATGTGTCAAGAAAATGATTCTACAACATCGTGTAAAAGCGATGTTGTGTGCACCGATGTCAACTTTGGTCTCTCAAATCTGAATGCAATATTCAGCAGTGTTTCACTATCTTCATTGTCTGAGTTGCTCAAAACACTATCAAATACCTTGGAAAATTGCCATGTAACCTAGGAACTTATTATTTATATTAAGTGTCTCAATGAAGTACATACCTAACAAATAAAACATTTTATTTCTTTGCTTGACGTGTATTATTTGCCTACTGCTTAGGATTATTTTCAATGCTATGCTTTTGGTTTAACAGAAGGCAGGATTGGTTCTAGGATTGTCATAGAGTACTAGAGTGCCACGCCCACTAGGTACTTCCGGAGTCTTTTTCAAAATCCTCTTATGGAAAATAACATGGGGACTTACTTTGATTGCTGGTCATTTGTAAACGAAACAGAGTTAAGAAAATCCCAATACACCACCATTAACTACAATCTTTCATTTATAATATTATGTCGACACATCTCTTCAAATATATACCATAGTTAATCTCTTTAAGTTATTAAACAGCTCCAAAGTGCGACGTTGCAATCTACATCAAAAATAAATTGTAACACGGCGCAGCGCGATGTCCTGGGAAGCAAGTTGGCAACTGCGACTTTACAAAAATGAAAAACAAATTAAACAATTTTCAACAATGATGCCAGACCTTGCACGTCAATTTTCGATTGTTGACGAAAAGTAAACAAAACTGAAGTATTTCTGTGTTCCTCGAGTTTATACACTGAATCAAGTTCATATTATAGTTATTTTAATTTCAGGATACCATAAAACGAGATGTAATGAGCTGTTGAAATGTAGACTGACAGTTCATTGAATTTACATCTTGCACCGGTGTACACTTTCGTGACGTCATACCCTGTGTAGTGTGTTGTTTAACTTGTAACAGTTTAAATTTTGTATATATTTGAAGAGATGTGTCGACATAATATTATAAATGAAAGATTGAAGTTAATGGTGGTGTATTGGGATTTTCTTAACTCTGTTTTGTTTACAAATGACCAGCAATCAAAGTAAGTCCCCATGTTATTTTCCATGAGAGGATTTTGAAAAAGACTCCGGAAGTGCCTAGTGGGCGTGGCACTCTAGTACTCTATTGTGCTGGTGTCATGCTTTAACCAAGCATTTTAAACTAGATACCTATTAAAGTTTCTCTTTTTATGTTAGCTATCGCCATTTTGTTGTTCTGTCAATTATATTCTAATGTACTCTTGCAAAATCACTTTTATTAAAGAACAAATAACATTCGTTACAGTTATTTCGAATTTTACCGCCAATTTTCGAATAAATCCAAAGAATTCGTGAAGAAAAATTCATACTTTTTGAAGTTCATTGGAATATTTCACGGCTTACTACTGTCAAAAGTTTCGAAAACATCAATTGTTTCATTCTGTGTTACAATCAGTGGCGGTTTGTGGGGTCGAAAAGTGGGGAGGCACACACATATTTTTATACCAAAAATAATAGAGAAAAAATGTGGAATTCGTGCACGAATTATAGCATGTTTAAAAATTCGTATAATTTGAACTAAAATATTTGGTTCGATTTCATATGCATTGATGCCTTTCGAAATGTGTTTTCAAGTACCTGTAATTTTGTCAAAATTTTATTTTAATAACTTTCGGAGTTAAAGAATTTTAAATGAGGTGGAAAAATATCTGTTAATAATGGCTTTGATTTACTAATTTTTAATGTAACTTCCGATTTATGAATTTTGCTAAATTATGTAGAAAAGATGTGTAAGGTAGTTTTGAATATGTGTGCAAATTTTCAGGCCAATTGGACAATTTGAACATTTTCTCGCAAGTGATTTCCATCCTCTGTGCGCTGTGATCCAGCCGAGAGGCCAGCCTCCACTCAAGTCACGTGACCCTGCATGCTGTTCGCTGGCGTGTGTGTTCCCCCCGCTTCCCCGCCTAGATGAATTCATAGGCTGTGAGCGGCTGTCCGCTGATGTGCCTCCCTTGCAGTCCGCGTACAACGTGTATTTGGGGCTCTATATCAAACCAATTAGCCAAGTGAAATACTTATATAAACGGGCAATATTTTAAATGTAATAAAACCTCACATTTATATATAATTCTAAGTTTTGTAATACGATGCTTTCCCTTTTTCCTCTAAAATTTTGAGGAGGCACAGCCTCCCTTGCCTCATGCACAAACCGCCACTGGTTACAATATTAGACCTTGAAGATAATCCCGAGATATTACCTTGTTGAAGAATGAGGATACGACCATTTTATTTTCGGTCGCAAGTTGTGATTAAAGTTGCGACCAGGATCAAAGTTGCGACCAGGATCAAAGTTACGACCAAAAGATAAAACTTGTACCAGAATGACCCTGTTAAAGTCTTTCCATCATTATTCTAAAAGTTCAAAAAATCCTTGAAATTTTGTCAAGGTATTCACTGAACATAGACAAATGCATATGTGAAGTCAAAAAACCACCTTGCGGTACTCTTTTTTGAGATTTGACTTCTTTTATATGATGAGATTTTTCATAAGATAACATGGTAATCATGATTACTAACACACTCAAATCATGATTTTAAAAAAGTTACACCATACAAGTCTTTTTTTATTCAATTTATTTGAGGTCGACATATTTCTCAATCGAATCACCGTTTTAAAAATATGTGTCACCATACTAATTACCGAGATATCTTCGTTTAAAGCCAATGGAATCCTGTATTTTTGAATTACAAGCCTTACATCTGGCAACATAGATCTTTGCAAAGATGAGATATCAAGGTGATTAGAAGCGAGCCGTTTTCAAACATGGATTTGAACAACATACTTTCACGATTCTTTTAATAATAATTAACAGTATGTCTTCATTTATAGAATGCAGTAATCTTTATTCGATTCATAGAAGCAATAATCTTCTGTTTAAGCAAGTTTAATCCACAATGTTCTCGATATTTGGTTTTTGAGGGTTAGAGGTTGGATTACACTCAGTACATATGTCATTTGATAACAAATAGAGATCAAGGTATTCTTTGGGCACTGTTTTCGCGACATTCTTCAGACTATGTTAAACTTTTGGTCACTTCACAGTTGGACATTCATCTCGCATCATCTTTTTTCTTAATAAAATGCCTCCTGACAACTGGAATTCCACACTTTTGACAGCTGCCATTATCTTTCTATACTTTACTGATAAACAACTGTCTCCATGGCAACGAAAGGGCAATGTTGCAACCAACTCTCTGCAGTTTGTATGCTGGCAATAATACACAAAATATGCTTATAAAATGGTAATTCGCGACTAAATCAAATTGTTTCACATTTATGTGACCACAAGCATGTCATCTAAACATCAATAAATATTTAGGTCAAAATAATGTAATTGTATGTGATATAAGTTTTATAGATTTTATGGTTAATTTTGAATTGTAATGTTGGCTAGCTTTTTCCAAATCACAGCTTTTTTCTTTTCATTCAAAATAAATATAAAATCCTCTAAAATTAAATTATATTTCGGTTATAAACATTAACAAGAACTCACTGTTAAATAAATATAAGACCCGAGGGGTGAACAACTAAAAAAATCAGTGTACACTTTGAAAAAAAATAAAAAAAAAATCAAAAAATCAAAAAAAATCAGAAAAAATAAAAAAAATCAAAAAATCACATCAAAATCACATCAAAATCAAAAAAATCAAATATGTAAAAAAAAAAAAAAAAAAAAAAAAAAAAATCATAAAAAATCAAAAAAATTCATAAAAAATCAAAAAATCACAGAAAAAATCAGAAAAAAATTAACAAAAATTAACTATGTTAAAAAAATAAAAAAATCACAAAAAATCAAAAAAAATCACGTGAAATTTTTAAAAAATCAAAAAATCATTAAAAAGATTAAAAAATCAAAAAAAATCAAAACAATCAAAAAAATCGAAAAAAAATCAAAAAATCAGACAAAAATCAAAAAATCAAAAAAAATCAATTTTAAAAATCAAAAAAAATTAAAAAAAATCAGAAAAAAAAAAAAAAATCAAAAAAAAAAAAAATCAGGTGTACACTAAAATGTCAAGTTGTTAACCCCTCGATAAGACCACAATATTTATATAAGAATATAATAATGATTTGAATCATACTCTATTGTCCACAAGTATCTCACTTGAGCCTGAATTAATAACGATGGCAAGACATTAATGACATGCTGAAATTTTAAAATTCTGAAAATTTCTGAAAATTCTGAAAAGTCAAGAAGGCAGTGGATGTTTTCCCTCCACTTTTGTTCCTTGTTCCTTGCACATTTTGCTAAGGAAATAGAAACCCCATAAAAAACACTCCGTGTAAAAATACCAGCCAAGTCTCTTTAACTATAAAAAATAGAAGAAATCTAAAAATTCAGCACTGAAAAGTAGTGATATCAAAAAATGGTCCAAGTCAAAACATGATTTTAAAAACCGAAATATACTTGGCGCATCGTGTATAAATAATATAGGCGTAGGTATATGCCATAAGTCAAATGTGCCTAAATATAAATAATATACCTAAATACCCTAAAAAAACGATGCGCCAAGTATAGTTCGGTTTTTAAAATCATGTTTTGACTTGGCCCATTTTTTGATATCACTACTTTTCAGTGCTGAATTTTTTAGATGTCTTCTATTTTTTATAGTTAAAGAGACTTGGCTGGTATTTTTACACGGAGTGTTTTTTATGGGGATATCACTTCTTTTTTTAGATTATTCTCGCACTTGTAAGACACAAATCGGAGCAACAATGACTAATTCCTTTAAAAAAATAAGCTATTTTCGATTTGGACACAAAGAAAAGTTGCGTTTGGTACTAAATAATGCTTAAAATGATATTCCATAAGGAATAGCGAAAGCTTCGTTCCAAACGGTCCAGCCGTTTTCAAAATATGGCATCACTTCCGGTTAAGAAAATGGCGGCTGAAATCACTGCCACCAATAATTTATTTACATAAATGTTTTGTATCAAAACAATGCAAAACAAAATCAAATCAAAATCAAATCAATGGTTTGTATTGTATTCTGAATATGTAGTTATTGCAGTAAGAGGTGATTTAAGTCTGATTCTTCATTTTTATGACGTCATTTCCGGTTTTGGTAATAATATATTTCTTTTTTGACAATTGATATTTAATATACAGGACGGTCTGAATCGATTGGCGCAAATTTCGTTCCGATCGGTCAAGCCGTTTTTGAGATATGACGCCACTTCCGGTTTCAAAATGGCGGCACAAAAAATTCATGAGGGCAAGGTATCATCAGGCAGACGAGCTGTATATGTGGTGAAAATTTCGGGCCAATCGACCTAGCCGTTTAGCCTGTGGCGGAGACCGCGGATTTTATTGGAAGATAAATAATAATAATCATCTGAAAGCCGTACAATTTCACGATTTTCACGGTCCTCCAGCTGCGCAAATGGCTGAACGAATTATTGCCAAACTTGGAATATATGGTAGGGTGGGCCATAGCTCTAAATTAAAATATTTCGCAACAATGTGAGATTTCCCATTTTTAAGATCCAGTAGGCCGAAAATGCCACTTTGATGCATACAGTAAAAGTGGGTTGCATCAGCCTTAAAGTGGCCCATACACGGTCAATCTTGCATGACAAACTTACTTGACAAGCCCGGCATGACGGCATGACAAACCTGAACAACGCCCACACACGTTCAATTTAGGTTTGACAGTTCAGACCTTTGGGGTCATGCGCACTTTATTGCGCAACTTCCAAACAACTACAAAACAGCAAAACAGCTGAGTGAGCTGAAAGGTCACGTGCTCCGGCTCTGCATGCTGATTGGCTATTTATGTTCAAGCAAGATTGATGACTCCACACACGTCAAACTTGCTTGTCTTCTTGCATGAGCATGAAGCTCGATTTCAGTTTCTGTTGGAACTCCTTCAAGCCAAATTCCAGGCTTGACAAGCCATCAAATCTGCTCCACACACGATCAAATTAGCATGTCATGCCGGGCTTGTCATGCAAGTCGTCAAGTAAGATTGACCGTGTGTGGGGCACTTTAGGTTTGAACGGTATGTTGTGTGAGAGTGTGCGCGCCGTACGACTTGGCTGGCGTGGAGCGACCGCTCCACTAGATTTGGTTTCCAAAGAAAATTACCGGAAACTTAAAAGGAAATATAAGGCAGCATTAAAAGAAAGTAAAAAACTTATGAATATTGATAAAATTAATTCATCTAGTAAGAAAGTAAAATCGGCCTGGAATTTAATCAAAAGTATTGTGAATAACTCAAACATTAAGGATGATCTAGACCACGTGACCACCTACGTCATTACTTCAATATTCCCTGTCAAACATCAAAAGCAATGCGACGGCCATTGATATTCTTTGAAAAGAGGGCGAAAGAGGGTACACTTTCTTTCGAATAACTTCATAAATACCCTAGCTACAATAATTTGGTCTATACTGGAGGGACAACAAAAGATCGATCTCAATGTTTGATACGACACTTAAATAACGTTAATGCTCCCCTGAATTTAAAAAAATTGTACAAGTAGGGCAAAACAGTGTAAACAAGACACATTTGCCGTGGTTCGAACAATGGACAATACGACAATATTGAACACAAACCTGCACATATTTTTTATGTAATATTCCTCATTTTTCACAGCGATTATTTAAATGCTATTTATAAAGCCCACACATCTACCAATTGTTCTAGCGAGCTCAAACTTCACATTTTATTTATTTAGACGTCGCCATTCATATTCCGTGTGATTTCGTGAATGTGATGTGACGTCATGGCGTATGAATACATTCGAAACTGTTCATTCAAGCACAGCCTTCTCAACAGAATTCAATAAAGTCAATTGGAATGTAGCTGGCGCTGGCGGGTTCTATTCAAATTTCGAAAAACCAAAAGCAATTCAGAGTATTGGCAAAGATTTTTCAGTAATAATATGTCTCATTCTAATTATAAAAAGTGGAACCACTGCAGAACAAATGCTAGACTTGCAAGAGAGAGAAGGTAATAGTTGTATAGGTATAGGTCATACCTACTGTTCTAAATTCAAAATGCGCCAATTAGGATTAATTTGGCTCGGTGATCCAGACCAACATTAGGTAGCTACCTACTAGGTACCTACCCATCTCATATTTTACACATTTTCAACCCAATCAATAAAGTATTTAGAGAGTTGTCATCATTTTAAGATTTTTGAAAGAGCTGTCAAAGAGATTTAAAGAAAAGTAGGTAGGTAGGTATACCTAGTACTATAAGAACAGGATACATATAATCCGAGACCTGATTCAACAACTGCCTAGCAGTAAGCAAATCGGTTAGCAATGAGATTTTGCCATCAGCTTTATACACATTGAGATCCGCTAGCAATTGAAAATAGTAGTAGAATCGTGACACTGTTACCTAGGTATTCAAATATTCCAGAGTGTATAGTATAGAATTAGGAAAGTTACAATGAGTTACAGGAATATTTTTGTTATTAGTTATTATATCTTTGATTGAATGGAGCATGTTTAGTCATCAATGTGTTTATACACTTAGTGTTTTCCTAGTAGGTAGGTACATACAGGAGCCCAAGTCTTGAAAAAAGCGTTTTGAAACCGTCTGGCGTTTTCATTGATCAAAACGAAAAAAGTTGAAGGCTAAGGTATAGTCGTCAACTTTTTTACGTTTTGATCAATGAAAACGCCAGACGGTTTCAAAACGCTTTTTTCAAGACTTGGGCTCCTGGCACTGCCATGTTACGGATAAGAAACATACCTACTAGGTGTCCTATCTACCAGATTTGAGAAAAAATAATCCGAGATATCGACACAAACGCGTTTTAGACTTGAGAGAATGTTAAAAAGTTATTTTGGATCTACAGTCGTTTTACAATTAACTATATTACACTCCTTGGTACTGATTGCGCTGGATTTATTGGACGACAAGTATCGTATTTAACCAAATTGACACTGCAACACTTTTACACTTCATTCAAATAAAAATGTTAGTAATTTAAAGAGATCTAGATTATTAAAAACCGATCCGAAGTCAGCATTTTTTTGCAAATAGAACCTGATGATACATTAATTTACTTTTAAATTCGAAAAATTCACAGCACGCAACTGGATTTACAATAGGTATTAGGTATAGGTACACTCGGCAAAACAAAAATTGATCGGTGACGAAATTTGAATGACTGCTTGTCATCTTCCATACCATCAAATCTTGTTATTATCATTGAAATGTTAGGTCACCTATTGAGTGAGACAAGGAGATCGCTCGGACCAACTTATGATGGTGCGATCTAACATTTTTCATTCAATCAGATTTATTGAACGATCAATTTTAGTTGTGCCAAGTGACCTAGCTAATTGAAAAGTGTCGAATTGAAAAATACACACAAATGGATTCATCAATTTTAATCTTTAATTTTAAGATTTTTGAAAGAGCTGTCAAAGAGATTTAAAGAAAAGTAGGTAGGTAGGTATACCTAGTACTATAAGTACAGGATACATATAATCCGAGACCTGATTCAACAACTGCCTAGCAGTAAGCAAATCGGTTAGCAATGAGATTTTGCCATCAGCTTTATACACATTGAGATCCGCTAGCAATTGAAAATAGTAGTAGAATCGTGAAAGGCAATTAAAAAAGGAAAAAATGTTAGGTTCAAACAATTCCTGTTTTTTTTTTGGGGGGGGGGGGGGGGAGGGGGGAATTCTGAAGTTGTATTACTGTTACATTAGAAATACTTTGTGAATCTCAAGAATTGGTCCTCACTAATCAGGGCTACGGAACAGACAGTTTTACGTTTTCAAACCATGAGAACTTCAAATGAAAACAAAACCGTATGCAAGTTTATATCAAGACTTGGGCTCCTGAGGTGGGATTCTATAACTCCATTGCGACCGCTTAGCAATTTCTTCCATAAGGATTAACATTGAAATAATTGCTAAGCGGTCGCAATGGAGTTATAGAATCAGGACCCTGGGCGGTTATTCTAAATTTCCTTGTCGTCTCATATCAATTGATTTGGTGTCACCAGTCACCACCATGTTAAATAGATAGCACTCCAGTGTGCACTGAGCCCGTATCAAGTGAAACGAGACGACACGGAAATTTAGAATTTAACATTCCTGGGCTCCTTGGGCTCTTGCCTCAACGGTTTCATAAATTTTCTAGTGAATTCACTACGAAAATGTTGGCATCTATCCCACTGCCCACTGCATTGGGAAGCTGAAAATAAATTAGCGATGAAAGTGGTAGCACTTGAAAGAGTGAAAAAATTTGGTTTGTCGTTTCTTTAGTTGACAATTTATTTTGACATTGTTCCATTGTCTGATCGTTTGATGAAACAATGGACATTGTTTTTTTTATCCATAATATGGCAGAATAGGTATTGGCACATGAATTCAAAATGTATATTTATTGTGATGATCATCAATAGATTTGCTGAAAGTGAAGAGACTCCTGACGGTGGTGAGACTCCTGTTTGTAGTGGGACTCCTGACGGTGGTGAGACTCCTGACGGTGGTGAGACTCCTGTCTGTAGTGAGACTCCTGACGGTGGTGAGACTCCTGTCGATGAAGATACTCCTGTATGTAGTGAGACTCCTGACGGTGGTGAGGCTCCTGTCGATGAAGAGACTTCTGTCTGTAGTGAGACTCCTGTCGGTGGTGAGGCACACAGTGTCCAAGGCCTTCTCCTTGACGCATGTGATCATAATGATGATCTAGAGAGGTAAAATTCCAAACATGTAGCAAATTGCAAAGTGAGTCATATCCCATACCATCCTTCACCTTCTCATTACACTTACCTCTCCCAAAGGGCTCTATTAGAAGATCTCATAATTCTCGGTGACATGACCAATGAAGAGACTCCCGGTGGTGAGGCACTCAGTGACGAAGATCCTCTCCTTGAACAGCCGTCTAATGATGATCTAGAGAGGTAAAATTCCAAACATGTAGCAAATTGCAAAGTGAGTCATATCCCATACCATCCTTCACCTTCTCATTACACTTACCTCTCCCAAAGGGCTCTATTAGAAGATCTCATAATTCTCAGTGACGACATGACCAATGAAGAGACTCCCGGTGGTGACGCACTCAGTGACGAAGATCCTCTCATTGACGCATGTGATGAGCCATCTAATGATGATCTAGAGAGGTAAAATTCCAAACATTTAGCAATGCAAATACCATCCTATCCTTCTCCTTCTCATTACACTTAATTCTCCCAAAGGGCACTCCTAGACAATCCAAATTCAGATGTTAATGAATTACTGGGGAGGAGGATTGTTAATGTTTCCGATTTCATAAACGACTGCCGAGCCCTTGAAAGGCATACATGTCCACAAAATGGAAAGATGTCGTATTTAAAAGAGATCAAACGGGGCTTGGCCAGTGATCTGGTATTCCAGTGTGAAATGTGTGGAACCATTGAAACGATTAAAACCGACCGCAGCTCTCCACGTGAAATTAATTTGGCCGCAACTTGGAGCATGGTGGCCATTGGAAAAGGCCACCATCACCTTGAGGAAGTTTGCGCAATTTGTGATATACCCTCACCCTCATACACCACCTACCAAAAGTGTGAGGAGGAAATCGGAGAGGTAAGTTGCTAATTAATACATTACTGAAGGCTTTTATAATATTTTCACTAATTACTACTATTCCTTATTAGAGCTGGATGAAGACCCTGACAGAAGACATGACCTCTGCAATAGAGGAAGAAAAGAGAAGAGCTGTTGAAGCTGGCGATGTGGACGAGGACAACAAAGCCTGGTTTACTGTCATTGTTGATGGCGGCTGGAGCCATCGCAGCTTTGGCCACAGCTACACAGCTAAGTCGGGTGTCGCAGTCATCATTGGGAAAAGAACCAAAAAAATTCTATTCCTTGGTATTCGGCAAAAGTATTGCAGCGTGTGTGCCATTGATGAGAGCCGCAATATCGAGCCCAGACCGCACACATGCTACAAGAACTGGACAGAGTCGTCGCCGGCCATTGTAGAAGGCTTCAGGCTAAGCGAGTCCATGCACAATTGCCGCTACAAGAGGTAATTTGTGACCATTGTGAATGCTTTTGGTATAATGCGACAGAATAGGTGTCAATTAAGTTATAATTACAGGTTTATTGCTGATGGTGATTCAAGTGTTTTCAAGAAGATCAAATCCCTGGTACCTTATGGGCATCTTGTTACTAAGATAGAGTGTACCAATCATCTAGTAAAAAACATCAAGAAGAACCTCCACAGTCTATCCGACACTAATGCCACATATCGTAAGCTGCTGGGTAAAGGAAAGGTGAACTCCAACGCCAAGTACACCCGGTGGCTGATTACGGTCAACTCAGGACAAAGTGATCCCTCGATAGACGCCCTAAAGAAGGATATCAGCAATGTCCCACGGCATGCCTTCGGCGACCACTCGCAGTGCAGGTTTGACTACAATTGTAGTTAAATTCATTTTTTGTTTGTTTTAACAATCGTGGGGCAATACAAGTGTTTTTAATCTCTTCTACAGAGTTGAGGTCTGCTATGACGCCGGGGAGGTGGACGAAGCAGAAGCTTTGGAGTTGTCTGATGCCGCTACTGACTTTCGAACGAGGTACATCACCATTTACAACAACTTGTCGCTCCATGCAGCCAGCCTCATAGAGAATGACACCAGCAACCTCGCCGAGTCATATATGCATCTTGTCGCCAAGTTCACCGGCGCCAAGCAGGCGTTCTATGGCCGGCGAGGTTCATACATCATGAGGGTTCATGCAGCAGGACTTGCATACCAGCACGGCGTCAGGTGGCATGCCGCTGCTTGGCAGAAGATGACAGGAGCAAGTCCTGGCAAGGCGTTGGAGACCCTCATTCGAAAGAGGTCCAAGAAGTCATCTACCAAGACGTGAGAGCACAACTAACACTCTGTCACAAAACAGTAAACACAAACACAAACATGCACTACATACATAATAAATTAGGTCCAGTTTTTCACTACAATGCTACAATAAGTATAGTTGAGTTTAAATGGTCATTGAAGGAATATCTTAGATGTTGCCATGGCAATATAGTCCTAATCAACTCTTTAAAATTTAGCTGAGTATTGAAAAACTGGCTCTTAGTATTTATTCATAGTGTGTATTTTAGATTCCCAACTGAGGACTTCACTGATGGAACTTTGGCAAAGAGGAACAAGCGAACGAGGACCGATGCCACCCCAAAACGCAATCCTGATTATGGCCGCCACTGTCAACAACCGGATAAAAGTCCTCAGGAGTTGGAGGAGGCAATTCAGATGAAGCTTGATCTCCTGAGAGTAGATGCTGAAGGACAGAGAAAGATAGAGCTGGAAACCAGGGGCCAGGCTGGAAACAGCGAGTGGGTACATGCCCGAGCCCATCGCGTCACCGCCTCAAATGCCGGTGAAATTTGCCATCGCAGAGCTCCTGCGGGTCCACTCGTCTCTCGCTTGTTATATTCCTGCCCCTCAATCCGTGCTCCAGCTCTGCTCTGGGGAAGAGATAAGGAGAAACATGCTGTCAGAGCATACGAGAATGCCACTGGAGAACAAGTAATACAATGTGGCATTTTTGTTGACATTGAAAAGGGTTTCTTTGCCGCGTCTCCAGATGGACTTGTCGGGGAGGATAAAGTGCTAGAGGTGAAATGCCCTTACGCCTCCCGAGAGGTAACACCGCAGGTAGCTGCCAAAGACCGGGGATTTTACGCCGAGTTGCTGGAAGATGGTACTTCTCTTCGGCTAAAAAGGAAACATAAGTACCATTTCCAGGTAACTACTTCAAAATTCTAATCTTTTAATATCTAATATATTTTTAATTTTAATTTTTAATTTCTATTTACTTTACTCTTTTAGGTGCAAGGTCAACTACGAGCAACCGGCAGCACATCATGCGATTTTGTCATATGGACTCCAAAAGGAATTTCCATAGAAAATATTGTTAGAGATGAGGAATTTATCTCTATCATGATGCACAAAATGGAATCATTTTTCTTAAAAGACATGATCTTAGAAATTGATGATGCAAGATCCATACGTCTAATGCCCATTCGAAACACGAATGCAAAGAAAGTGCGTGATGCGAATGCAAGTAGTGACTTGGCTGGTAGTGTAGATCAGTTGATCCCTGATCTAGCTCGTCTAAGGGACTCATAGAGCTGCTCTGCCTGCTGCATGAAGAATTCATCGATGGCGGGGACTTGAAGATCTCGATGAATGTCAACGTTTCTGATAAACTATTTCGTCGAAGTGATTCGTCGTAGTGCTGGGTTATGGATGATCAGCACTCTCTTCTTCACAGCCGCCGAGCACGAGCTCCAGACCGGAGATGCATAGGTCAATGTTGGCCTAATAATCGCTGTGTAGAGCAAGAGCTTGTTGTTGAGGCTCATGTCGGTGTTTCTTAACAGCGGTGTTAATGCTGCCAGCTTTCCGATCACTCTGGAGCAGATGGTGTCCACATGCTGGCTGAAGTTCAGGCGGAAGTCGAGGGTCACCCCGAGATACAGACTCTAGGGTTCCCAGCCTATCTGCTGGCCGATGATCAAGATGACGGGGGGATCAGGCCATTCTTCTTCGTGAATAGGTTGCCTTGGTCTTGTCGGTGTTAATGGCTATTCTCCACAGCGCGTACCATGCCATTATACAATCAAGGGATGGCTGAAGGTATCCTCTTGATAGAGGAGTTCACTCCTAAGTAGGCCACATAGAATGTTCTGTCAGTCAGAAACAATCTAATAGTTTCTATTAAGTAGTGAGGAGCTTGGAGACGATAAAGCTTGAGAATAAGTCCTTCGTGCCACACACGATCAACCACTTTGGAAACGTCTAAGAAGATGTCTGCTTCTTCCTGTTGAATCCTTGCGTGATGATGTTCGTCACTATCAGGAGCTGCTGTGTGGTGCTATGCTTCGGTCTGAATCCATACTGCTCTGGAGTGAGCACTGTGATCTCCGAGATAATCGCCATGAGTCGACGCTGAAGGACACGTTCCAGAAGTTTAGCAATGTTGCTCAAGCAAACTGATCGGTTGATAGTTGCGTGGATCTCTCGGTGATTTTCCGGGTTTTTGGAAAACAACTACTACTCGAGCATTTTTCCAATTAACCGGAAAATGTCGGAAGTGCATTGGAATGGTAGGATAGGATCAGGAGGCTGGTATTTTAGCCCAGCAGGTTGACATCGCCAAGGCATCTGATTTCTCATTGGCTCTGTGGGTCTAGTTCCTGCTCCCTGATTGGTCGGAGCAGGTGGCAAGGGAGCTGGCAGGTGCAGCGCTAGTGGCAGCTCGGTGGACTGCTGCTGCGCGCGTTCTGCTCCGCGTCACTCTGCCGGTCATGGGTAGCTCGGCGGTCACTGTGTCTAGTCTCGGTCTTGGCTTCGCCGGCGCAACCATGATGCGGGCCATGGCTGGCTGCCACACATACAGGAGGCGGATGCTGTCGTCCCGCCTGTTTATGTTGTGTGGACGACGCTCAATCTCGATCGCCTCCCGCACGGTGCGTAAGGCGCGGTTGCCGATGATAGCGCGACACTTCATCCCCACGAAGTCGATTGTGTGTTCTTTCGCCTTGACGTGTTGCGTGAGCGAGGAGGTTGGCATGAGGCGCTGGACTGCTCTGCAGTGCTCCTTCAGTCTCTTCAACATCATGCGTCTGGTCTGGCCAACGTACGTCCCCGTGCAGTCGTGGCACGGCATCTCGTAGACACCCTTCTACTCCGGGGGAATCTTGTCCTTACAGGAGCCGAGGAACTCGCCGATCTTCTTGTCGCTGCCGAAGATGGTCTTGATGTCGGCGACCCGCAGGTGTCTTGCGATGTGGTCTGTAGTGCCCATGCCATATGGAAGGAAAGCGCGTAGACCCAGCGCATCTCCTCCTTCTGGCTCTCGGATATTTGGCTTATGGTTCCACACCTTTATAAAGGCGCTGTTCGGGAAACCGTTCAGCCGGAGAGCCTCTCGGAGGGTGCTGCCTTCATCTCGTAGGTGGTCAGGGCCGGCGACTTGTTGTCCGCGGAACGCCCGAGAGTTCGCCACGGACCGGAGCTGCGTCGGATGATGGTGAGAGGCTGCGTTGAGTTACCGGTCCGTGTGAGTCGGCTTCCTGTAGACTGTGTGGCCGAGCGTCCCGTCTGGCTTCTTGATGACTAGTCAGTTGAGGAAGGGCAGCTGGCCGTCCTTCTCCAGTTCCATGGTGCACTGGTGCACAACGCTTTACATCCAGAACCCATAACACTGTCCAGATAATTTGAAGAATGATCTTCTAATCAAAGGTTCAGAAACGGAGTTTTCGAATCCAACAATTGCCATTAGGCAAGTAATGCATCACAGATTTGTTAGTTTTTTACTCGTTATCATAAATGTATAGTCTTGACAAGTAGGTAATAATAATACATATTATAAGTTTTGGCTGAGATCTGAAATTACAGCATTAAACACAAAAGAAAATCAACTAAAGTTTACGACCCACCGAATGTAATGAAGAAGACTCACAATTTGCTATAAGCTCTACAATTGAAACTCAAACAATGGACTACTACTCAACATTCGATGAACTCATCTACACGAACAAGTATACTCAGGAGGCAACAAGTTCCTGTTTTCTGAACTCAATTTTGCTTAGGCTACTTTATATTCAAATGCAGGCAGCATGATCAAAGTACCTATTTAGGTACCTACAGTGAAGACTGAAGATGCAACATTCTCACAACCAATACACAAACTGCTCTGTCTGTGACAAGCCAATAGGAAGAATAGACCAACAAGTTGTAATATTTTCAGAGTAAACATCGGAATGTATACATGTGTACCTACTTTTGTGTTGTTTGTTTCTTTCCATAAAAATATAGATCAATTTATTTTTTTTCAATCTAGCCATCGGATGATGATTGTTAGTTATTACTTATTACACTAAACAAAAGATAAAATGGTATTCAAAAGAAACAGATTGGCCGAAAATGATTTGGTGGCATCATCTGATAAAGTCTATGTATGCTAACTCGTCATCTAACTTTAGTAATAAGCTCGGATTTCAATGATAATAAACAATGAAACTACTGAGGTGGTGTCGTTTCATTATGACATCTATTTTGAAAATGTGAAAAAATTAGAAAAATAAATACTCTCCTACATCAACATTCCTATCATGTCCAAGTCCAACCAAGCCTACCTACCTTCACATAATCTCTTTGTCCATCCACACTGCAGGAAACTGTGTCTCACATCATATCCTCGTATAAGTATTCATCTTGTCCATGGTCTGAAAACAGAAATTAACTTGTAGGTAGGTGCATGTGCTATGAGTTTTAAAATAAAAACGTCATATCCAGAACGAATAGTAGTATCTAGGTAGATACTCCTAGTAGTAGGTAGGTACTTAAGTTAGACTAAAGTGAACCACTAGCACTATGCGAAAAGCAATAGTATCCACGGTAAATGTATTCACTTTGACCATCATGTTAAATAAAGGAGCAATTCTAGAGTGAAGACGCTTATCGTTAAATTGCCGGTTCCACAATTGATTAAATTGATTTATGATAGTATTTCTATTTCTATATATAAAATTCCAAGAATTTCTTACCTGGAATCATCCCTGATGAAAACACCTGTAGTCAACTGGGCACAATATCACAATAACCTGCAACTTGCAAGTACCTAGTAGTAGGAACCTACTCATCCTATGCAATGCCCGGCATTTTCACAAAGTTCTTACAGAAGGTACGGATAATAAATGAAATAGGCATTATTCTCTATTTTGTGAGCAATACCTGTTAGATACATGTTTTTATTTACTTTGATCATGTTTCATGAAACGTCAAACGTCAAACAACCAATCTATCTACTACTTGTTGTTGTATCTTGCCAAATGCCAACGTCTAAAGAACAAAATTGTGTCTTTTTATCGCCCACTATTGGTAGTACTGTGTGAAGGAGGGAGTTTTAAACACATTAAATGTTCATGAACCCACAAAAAAGTAGTAATAACATGCATCCCAGATAATATATGTAAATCCCAATGACAGTAAGGCTTTGTTACAAATATATACAAATAATTTACATTCAATAAACGTATTTCACAACCTATTAGAATTTGTAAAACAACTTTTCTCGAAGGATCTACTTTTTGTATGCGCATGTGGGCAATTTAGAAATTGTGGTGAAGAAGATCTGTAAACAAATCAAATATGGCGACGTCTAAATAAATAAAATGTCAGAAGTTTGAGCTCGCTAGAACAATTGGTAGATGTGTGGGCTTTATAAATAGCATTTAAATAATCGCTGTGAAAAATGAGGAATATTACATAAAAAATATGTGCAGGTTTGTGTTCAATATTGTCGTATTGTCCATTGTTCGAACCACGGCAAATGTGTCTTGTTTACACTGTTTTGCCCTACTTGTACAATTCTTTAAATTCAGGGGAGCATTTTCGTTATTTAAGTGTCGTATCAAACATTGAGATCGATCTTTTGTTGTCCCTCCAGTATAGACCAAATTATTGTAGCTAGGGTATTTATGAAGTTATTCGAAAGAAAGTGTACCCTCTTTCGCCCTCTTTTCAAAGAATATCAATGGCCGTCGCATTGCTTTTGATGTTTGACATGGAATATTGAAGTAATGACGTAGGTTGTCACGTGGTCTAGATCATCCTTAATGTCAATAGAAATGATAATATTAAGTTACTCTGTGATGGGTCTGAAATTGAAGAAATAACTGAAGTAGCGAACATTTTTAATATGCATTTCAAAAATGCTGGCACTTCTACTGTATTAGGAAATTGTGGTAGGAGGTATCCCCATAAAAAACACTTCGTGTAAAAATACCAGCCAAGTCTCTTCAACTAAAAAAAAATATATGAAATCTAAAAATTCTGCACTGAAAAGTATTGATATCAAAAAATTTGCCAAGTCAAAACTTTATTTGAAAATCAAAAAATACTTGGCGCATCGTGTATATAAATAGCTTAGAAGTATAGGCCAGATATAAAATATACATCAAATATACATATACATATAGTATACCTATAATTCTCAAAAAAATCGATGCGCCAAGTATTTTTTGATTTTCAAATAAAGTTTTGACTTGGCAAATTTTTTGATATCAATACTTTTCAGTGCAGAATTTTTAGATTTCATATATTTTTTTTTAGTTGAAGAGACTTGGCTGGTATTTTTACACGAAGTGTTTTTTATGGGGATATCACTCCTTTTTTTAGTTTATTCTTACAACTTGTGACACATATGAAATGAACAATTACTAAATTCTTTAAAAAAAATCGCCATTTACGATTTGGTTACTACTAATGAAAATCTGTTATATATTCATATATAACAGATATATATATTCATATATATTCTTCATTTCGTGAAGAATAGCAAAGGTTTCATTACAATCGGTCAACCCAGTTCCGAGATATGGCATACACATCGGTTTTCAAAATGGCTGCTAAACTTACTGCACTGCCACATAGAATTTATATCTACAATTAATGTGTATCATTTTAGGCTTTCTGAATATGTATTCATTGCATAGAATGGGGAATACAATAATTTTTAAATTTGAATTACTTCATTTCCGGGCTCATAAATAAGAACATTCTAGTTTGACTGTTCCTATTACATTAAGATGGCCTTTCGAATCATTTGGCGCTAGTTTCGTACTGATCGGTCTACCAGTTTTCGAGATACGACGTTACTTCCGGCTTCAAAATTGCGGCTGAAATCTCTGACCCCTTGAATTTTAATTTACACATGATAACATCTTATTATAAGCTGTCTCAAATAGTGTTTATTGTATCAAAATGTAAATTTGTGAGATTTTTCAAATGTGTGACGTCATTTCCGGTTTTGCTATAAGAAACTGCAAATATTATTGTTGATAATACATAAAGTTGACCGTCTAAATTGTTTGGCGCTGGTTTCGTTCAAATCTATTTAGCCGTTATTAAGATATGATGTCACTACCGGTTTCAAAATGGCGGATTCCGGTTGGTTTTATAACAACTCAAATGAGATATCAAAAGTACATACGTTACATAAATATCAAAATAATCGGATCAATCTTTGTTGCCGAAATGCCAATCGATGTATTTCAAATTTCATGACGTCATTTCCGGTTTCGTTAACATAATTTTTAGTCTTTTGCTACTGATAATGCATATAGATGACCGTCTGAATCGTTTGGCGCAAATTTCGTTCCAATCAGTTTAGCCGTTGTTGAGATATGACGTCACTTCCGGTTTTAAAATGGCGGCACAAAAAATTCATGGGGTGAAGGTTAAATCAGACGCCAAAAGTGCACACGTGGTAAAAATGTGAGATCAATCGGTTCAGCCGTTTAGGCTGTGGCCTTGTTACCGGATTTGAATTCCAGGAGACTACTACTACTACTACTGAGATTATTATTATTATGAAAACCGCCCTAAAACACTGTTTTCACTGCCCTTTAGCTCGCAAAGGGCGTAACCTATATGGCCCAAATTTGGTATATGTAGTAGGGTGGGCCATAGCTCGAAATTAAGATATTTCGCAACAATGTGAGATTTCCCAATTTTAAGATCCAGTAGGCCGAAAATGCCACTTTGATGCTTACAGTAAAAGTGGGTTGCTCCAGCCTTTTTAAATGAGAGTGTGCGCGCGCCGTACGACTTGGCTGGCGTGGAGCGACTGCTCCACTAGATACTAGTGATGATGATAGTAAATTTGATAAGGAATTTGCGCCTGTTGGTGTAAATTTCTTATTGTCGACGTTGGATAAAAAAGTGTTCTATGATATAATTGATAAAGTTACTATTAAAACATCTGCTGGTTACGATGAGATTCCTTGTAATATTATAAAACACGTAGTAGCTTTTTATCTAGCTGAACCATTGATTTTCATAAATAAATCATTTTCAACTGGTATTTTTCCCAATAAATTAAAAAAAGCAATTATTACTCCACTTTATAAGAAGGGGGATAAGGAATTAGTTGATAATAAGACCATTAGCATTACTATCCGTATTTTCTAAGATTTTTGAAAAAGCATTTTGTGATCAATTAATATATTTTTTAGAAAAGTTCTCTCTCCTAACTAACAGTCAACATGGATTTAGAAGAGGTAAATCAACAATTTCAGCAATCATGATTCATGAGTTTCATAAATAATGTTTTCGATTCATTGGTCAGTAAGAATTCGGCGATCGGAATTTTTATGACTTTTCGAAAGCATTTGACATGGTAAATCATAAAAAATTATTAACCAAGTTAACATACTTTGGAATTAATGGGGTCTCTCTTAATTGGATTAAATCCTATCTAACAGATATTTTTGATAAGATTAGTTGGGCTTAATGGCGCGTCAACGACGAGGTTATATTGCGCACATTAATTGTTATATTTAATTTTGTTGATCATAATTGGAGGGCAAGGGGAGGGGGTCGACCTAACGGGCCCGATCCGGGGGAGTCCAGCACTGGTGGGAAGGCCAGGCCGGAATGGGGACGGACCGGGGGGTGTGAGGATTCGGGCCGGCTGAACCCGATTTCAGGGGGATCACCATCTCGAGGGGGGAGGCCGGCCCGAGGGGACCGCAAATTCAAAGGAGGACATGGTTAGGCCGACCCTGGCTGCTCTTGGTCTGGGCCTCACCACTGATCTGTCCGGCATGGGTAACCCTTACACATGAGCATATGCTCGCCGGCGTAGCTGCAGTGGATCATTGGCCAACACAAACCCCACCACCGCGATAAGGTGACAGCCGTCGGGGGGTCTAACAGATAGGAAGCAAGTTACTAAATTAATAAATCTCACTGGAACTCATTATTCTGATGTGGTAATTATAAATATTGGTGTGCCACAAGGGTCTACAATTGCTCCTTTGTTATTTATATTATTCACTGATGATTTGCCA
Source organism: Leuctra nigra (assembly GCA_934045905.1). Classification (NCBI taxonomy): domain Eukaryota; kingdom Metazoa; phylum Arthropoda; class Insecta; order Plecoptera; family Leuctridae; genus Leuctra; species Leuctra nigra. The sequence goes on from OW203768.1 coordinate 36,534,017, forward strand.
AATTTTGTAAAAAATGATACTAGTTTAACTTTATTTGCTGATGATACAACACATTTTTTAAGTGGAAATATTTTTGGACCTGCAGCTCCAAACGTTGATTCGAATTGTTACAATACCATTGCAGTGAAACAGTTAGCATCTTGGGTTGAGAATAATGATTTGTGTTTAAATATATCAAAAACTGTTTTGTTGCATTTTCAACCAAATAGGAGGAATATTGACTCGATTAGTCCTTTAATATATTTGCATAACAAAAGTATAGTGACAAAGACATTTACTAAGTTTTTGGGTCTCACACTTGATAACACTTTGACTTGGAAAGAACATACCTATTAAAGATGTTGGTAGTAAAATTGCATCAGGGTGTTTTTTAATTAAAAGAATTATGACTATCAGCAATTTTAATACTGCTAAATTAGTATATTATTCTTATATACATTCCAGATTGTCATATGGAATAATATTGTGGGGACACTCATCGCATACTAAACGTCTTTTTATATTGCAAAAGAGAGCAATACGGTACCTGGCGGATGCAACTTTTGACCCGTGCACAGCAGGTGTTTTCTATAAAGACTAGAGGGACCCGTCATGTAAAACATGACCAATGTGCACCAGTGAGGTATGCGTAAATATAAAACGACAGCAATATTTGTCAGCAGAGTGAGCGTCGTTAATACACTTGACGTCGTTGATGACCCAATCTTAACAGAATACGTTAACAAATGAGGAACGAAGAAAAGCAATTTGATCATACCTATTATGGTAAAACAATTTCATATAAGTTTCCAAATTTACACCAGAGTATTCGTACTAAGTAAAAATAAGAAGATAAACAATGTATGCGCCGTAAAAAAAAATATATATATACATTACGTTGATACCGTGACCTGATGCCCACGACCTTTTCTTCATTTGTGATGCTATTACATGGTATCTACGGCTTCATTATATTATACGTTCCTCAGATGTAGGGCGGAAGTAAATTTGTTTGATTTTGCGGTGCACAATTTTGGATTGTAATCAAGCTCTATCAAAAGTACCGTTTCACTGATGTTAACAAATAACGTTATATTGAAGTATTCTCTTACAATAACTCATGTCACCATTACGAATGATTGGTTGATGTCAGAAATACTGTTCTCTGAGCTCACTTCAAGAATATTGAAATGGACTTCAGCCCATCTACCTCTAATTAAGGTATAGATATTCAGTTAACAATGTAAAACTTAAACATTGGTGCTTCAAACTTTATCAACAGCAACATGAATTCGTTGTCAATACGTGACTCAATACAGACCACTCTACGAAATAAGAAACGACTGAAAATTATTAATCTAACAACATTATTTAAACATTTCGTCGGTTAGTTGGTTTGAGGGTTACAGAACCGTTACGTTTGATCGTTTGCAAATTCCATCATGAGGCCAATGTTAAAAATCTATCGGCTTTGTTTGGTTTTCATGGCCCTCTAAAATACAGATCAAATGAAATTTTTTAAAAATTATACTTTGACGTTTCTTGGAGTAAAGAAGTTTTCTATGTAATGTCTCTTTTGAACGGTTATTACATGTGTTATAGTAGATTTTTTACACACTCAAAGGGATAAGGATTACGTTTTAGGTAAGGTATGGTTATTTCTTTACTTTGTGAAGGCAAAAGACGTATTTTTAGACACGATTGGCAATGAAAGCCAACCATTTTAAATATAAAATAGTGCCGTTTTCAATGTAATGTAAAGATTTGGACAGTTATTCTGTGTTTAAATACATTTCTTATAAACACAAAGGGATAAGGATTGCCATTTAGGTAAGTTTTAGTTATTTATTTATGCACAAAGAGCAGAAGATGTATTTTGGACATGATTTGAGCAATGTAACGTCGACCATTTTAATTTTAAATATAACATAGAGAGTGTGCGCGCGAAATTGAGAGGATGCGCGCGCAGGCGTTTATGACAGACATACACACAGACCTGGTTAACTATAAGTAAGATTCTTGTAGACCTTTATTCATTCGATTGAATATCATGACGTTGCCTTGTATTTACATTTTTCATGTTGTTATGCACGTAATTGAGAATAAACATTTAACACATGAGGTCAATGAAGCGCAATCGCACTTCACAAGAAATAATAAAGATTTAAGAACAGGATTAGTCAATTCGAAATCCTTTAGCGGTTGGTGTTTCTTTTTATAAGTTAAGTGTGAATCTTAAGAGGGCTGTCCTTAGAAATACATAGGAAATACGTAGGCGGCCAAGGTAGCTAATTTAGATAAAATCTTTGAGCCACAATAATGAATGTATCACTTTGAAATTTTCACATCACATAAATAAAAGGTGGTTAAATATGCCTTGCTTTCTGTTTTTTTTAAATAAAATTTTAATCATTTTAAACATGGTGTACAATTAGGCCATTTTTGGGTAGTTTTAAGCATAGAGTACCTAATTTAGATTTCACAAATTAAGCAAAATAAAAAGATAGGCATAATTATAAAACCTTCATTAACAATCCCTCCAAATTTCAAATTGATTGAAACAAAAGTGTGCCCTACAGATTACTTCCTTTTTGGGTCCAAGCGCTGATTCAAGAGATACTTATTTCTTTCCTGAGCTCCGGTGCAGAAATTGTTTGAAATGTTTATACTGTGGTGTAGAATTGTTTATGAATTTGTCGTGAGACGGCGACGGAGGAGAGTGAAGTGACTGAGCCATGTCTCTCCCCACTCTTGCACCGGCAGCTGACATTTCATTGACAAGTCGCTCACAAGCAGTGTTGTGACCCACCATGGTTGTGACATAATTTTATCTACATAATTTATCTAGATAATATTTTGTTATCTTTTATCTTGTCTAGAAACATTTTTCAGTGATTATCTATTATTGTTATCTAGATAAATAAATTGTCTATCTTTTATATAAGATTTTAATTATCTAGATAACGAAATTCGGGAAAAGCATTGATTTTATCCGTGTTCTGACGAGACTTGACGAGAATGACTTCCGTATATTTTTTTATTCTATCCGTATTTATATTCATCGATCAGTTAAAAATGCGTGAATATAATTATAATTCCCATTGAAAAATCAGTCCTTCCCAACATTTTTTTAATCTTTATCTGAACTAAATTATCTAGATAATTTTTCGAGTTATCTTTATCTTTATCTAGATAACGTAAATACCAGTGGCGGTTTGTGGGTTTGTAATGTGGGGAGGCAGAAAAATATTTTATAATTACGTTTAATATATTAAACGAATTATAAAATACTATAGTAAACGCGTGGGCAGAGCGGCGCGGGCAGAAAGCTTCGTCGTTCGCTCGGGGTCTCTCGGGCATGTCCGCCGCCTCACTGACGTCATCATAGCTCTGCATGCGTTGCGCTACCCCGCACTCCCGCGCTTGCCCCTCGCCTGTAGAAATCAGAGGCTACACGAGGCTGTAAGCACCTCAGCCTCCCTTGCAGTCCGCGTATAAAGCTAACGTGTATTCAGCAGCGCGCGCACTCATTGTCGGGGATTGGCGTGGCGAATTAAACCAATCAATCAAAGTAAAATACTAATATTTATATAATTTAAAATTAAAATGATATACACAATTATATATGCAGTTAAGAGTTGTGAAATACGATGCAATCCCTTTCTTCTTCTCTAATATTTAGGGAGGCACAGCCTCCCTTGCCTCATGCACAAACCGCCACTGGTAAATACGTTATCTGTCACAACACTGCTCACAAGCACATGCTCAAGTGCTTTATGGTTGGCCGCAAATGCACGTGGATTTTTTATATTTACCGTTTTGTTCATATCTAATATGATTCTATATTTACAATTTCATTAGGTACTAATTTTATTAAATTACCAATACTGATATTCTAGTGCAGAGGTCAACTATTTTTGGTGAAGGAGCCAATTTCCCAAAAATTTATAAATTAGATAATAATGGGAGCCGCAGTAGAGGCAATCAAATATAATACACCGAAAATAATAAATTGAATTACTAGTTTATTTTGATATTTTGACGAGGCGTGAAAAAAGTGGTCAAATCTCATTTCTAAAGTGTTCCAGGACAAATGTGATATCTTCATCCCTTATAAAGATAATAACAAACTTTTATATATTAATCGATCCAAAATGAGTCTGTTAATAACATATCAAAAGTTCTCCAAAATTCTTAAAACAAGAGTGGGCCAATGAATGTGTCAAATAGTTTAAAAGGGCAATTTTAATTTTTGAGTGCTAATCTAACAGTAAACCAATTTCCTGAATCACCACGATTTATAACAAAAGGTTTTTTGATAAAAAATAAAAAGTTTGTTATTATCTTTATAAGGGATGAAGATATCACATTTGTCCTGGAACACTTTAGAAATGAGATTTGACCACTTTTTGACCCCTTTTGACCTCTGTATCAGTTTTATAATGGTAATATTGATTTGTATTAATTGTACTAAACATAAGCTTTCATTTGATATGCTACTCGACTAGGTTGATATAATTTGGTTATGTGATAATGACAACAATGACTTTTAAACAAATTTGGCATTTTGGCCCACCCGCCCTAATCAAATTTCGGAGAACTTTTGATATGTTATAGAGGGCATTTTTATGAATCGAATTACATCAAAAAACCTTCTGTTACAATTACTGATGGGTCAAAGTGATTAGACTCTGGACGCTGGCTGTACCTCATTTTTTGCCTTTGTGCAGTGTTTTGTAGGGCAAATATTATTTGTAGATATTCCAAACGATTTTACTAGAACTATACATTACTATTATAGAGAAAAAGTTACAGCTGTTCAAATTTGGTTGTCAAAAAATTGATTATACGGAGTTCAAATAATGCCCGTCCAGAAAACTTCCAATGGCCGGGACGCTGTTTCTTCAAAACTACGTACCGATATCTGGCTGAAAATTTCAAATTATATTCAAAATAGATTATGATCGCTTCCGTAAAAATTTCAATCAATATCAATATATTTAACGAAAGTTATTAAAACTTGAAGTTGAGCTTGAAAACAGAATAGTGGGGGAAAAAATCACTTTTATGACGTGTGTAATAAAAGTTTAGAAATAATCTCCATTATTCAGATTTTACGTTCAACTTCAAGATTCCATAATTTTCGTTCAGTTCATTCAAATTGATTGATATTTTTACACAATCGATCTTTATATATTTTCAATATAATTTGAAATTTTCAGCTAGATATCGTACGTAGTTTTGAAGAAACAGCGTCCCGGACATTGGAAGTTTCTGGACTAGTGCTATTTGAGCTCCGTATAATCATTTCTTTGACAACCAAATTTGAACAGCTGTAACTTTTTTCCTATAATAGTGATGTTTTTTAAACTTGCACATATTAAATTTTGGTATGTTTTCTAATATGTGTACAAGTTTCAGAATCATATCTATAATAGTTTCGATATAGTGACCTCTCAATCAGGGGAATTTTTTTGCGCCACCCGGTATAAAAATTATTTACACACTAAGATGCTACGGAAACATTTCTATATATTTATTTAAAAAAAAAGTACGATGTAATTATATCTATAATTATTATATGATATTTTAATATTCCACAAATTAGTTATTGTTTTCCTGAATTGCACTTGTCATATTCCTTTCCATTAGATGAATGAATGTCCTTGTATGGAGTACAACTTCTAAGAAACACGCCGACATAGTAAAATCATAACATCAACATTTCCCTCCCTCACTCGGTGACCCGAGCTCTCAGCTGCCGAGCTAGGATGTTTGTAAATTGTTTTCATTTCTCGAGTGGAACGAATAAACAAATGTAACTAACAACTTTGCCCCTGCGGATGCATCACGCAGCATCGACGGAGTTCGCCAAACCAGGGCCGATGGTCTTAAGGAAACAGTTGATTATGACAGACTTCATATTTTTAAATGTAACTTTAAAATGTTCCTTATTAAAAACTGTTTTTATAGTTTTGATGAATTTTTATCTTTTGATCATTAATTTATGTAGGTAGGTACATGGTGAAATATAGTTTTAGCTTATTTATGAATTATGATTTTAATGTATGTATTGTATGTAGTGATGTAATATTCCCGGGAATTTATTTTTTGGGGAATATTCCCCAAACCGGGAATTTATTGGGAATATACTACAGGGATGAGTAAACAATAAGAGAAATCATTATTAAAGCATGTTTATGTTATGAGATGTCATAAGACAGGGGTCGGAAACCTGCGGTTCCTTGGTGGGTTTTGAATGGCTCTTTATTATTTAAATAAAGATCTGGAATAGATATATTTGAAAATTCAAAACAACGCCCTGCAAGGAAACAATTGGAATGTTGTTTCATTGAGTTGTTCATTTTCGAGTCCCAGAATCACGTCTTAGAAATTGTTGAAATTCTTTAAAAAACGCCCTGCGGGGAAACATCAAGAGGGGGGGAGGGGCTTCGTCAAAATAGCAGAATAAACTAGTAAATTCAATTGATTATTTTTGGTGTATTATTTTATACTTGATTGCATGCTGTGGCTCGCATTATTATCTTATTTATACATTTTTCGGAAATTGGCTCCGTCACCAAAAAAGGTTACCGACCCCTGTCATAAGATATCAAGAAAATTAGTGACAAAAAAGAGAATACTAAAAGGTAATGAGTAATGACATACCACAAAATAAGAACATTTATAATTTTAATTTATAATGAAAAAGTAAATTCCCGATTTGGGGAATATTCCCCAAAATTGTTCGGGAATATTCCCGGGAACGGGGAATATTCCCGCTGGGCATCACTAATTGTATGGCAGTATGTTATTTTTATTATGATATTATATTGTAATTGACGTGTTATACCATGAAAATGGTCACAAACAAAAAATAAATCTAATCTAATCTAATCAATCTTGAAAATTTGGATCCAAAAAGTTTAATATTGTAGGATCTGCATTATTTTAAAGAAGAAATAAACCTTAAGGTGGCCAGAACCGGTGTTCATATCCTATAGCCAATCAGATTATTTCAACCTATAAACATTTTTTCACATAGGTAAACCGTTTTATCTTCTGTTGAAGAGTGCAACCTGATATCACATTTTAATATTAACTGAATATCTTGCCAAGATTTTCGAAAGATTTTTCAGCAGGGATGTCACAGCACAGCAGCTTTCCTATTCAGCTATTAGGTGAAAATGAAATAGGTGCCTATTTTATGGAGGAAGGTCAAGTTTGGTTAGTTTAGGTTTGTTGTGGATGTTACCCAGGGCAACCAGCTCGGGGAAATGTGACATTGACTTTGGGCTCTGAATAATAAACTAGAACTACCTACTTAAAGTGACGCGCAAGCAGAACTATGCTAAACATTTGGATTAATCCGATCCAAACCAACATTTAAATCGCTTCCCTCATTCATGATGTGAAATCCACTCCACATCCGAACCATGTTATTACGTTGCCATGGATACACGTGTTAACACCCGACATATCTAATCTAGCGATTTGTTCTTCAAATATGAAACAGATGTAAACTCACCCTTGCCCGCATAGATAACTGTGAGTGTTGGATCCTGTTCTGGTATAGGCTGAACACAAGTACCGATAGTGATCCCCATTGGATTCAGAAGCATACCTACTCCGTGGGGAGTCGAACCCAGCACTGAATGACACTGACATCGATCATCCTAGAATGTAGTACGCGCGCGCCACATTATTAGAACCGGTAAGGGTAGGGGTGGGGGTGAGTGAGATCCGTGCATGGGTCATACTAGGTCATTACAGCTGACGGGAGTACGGCAATATCAGTCTACTGTCTATTCAGTCATTTCATTCGTCCAACCTATGGTCCATCCCTTCCTTCGTGTGTAGGTATTGTTTACATTTGTTGAGCCATTTATGATGCAGGAAGAGCTAAATATTAGCATTCTATTCATCGGAATCATACTTGGTAATTTACTAGCGAAGTAATCGATGACGAAGTAAGTCAGTCCTTCGCTCCTTGCCTTCCTCAATGTTTACATTTTGAGCCATTTACGATGTAGGAAGAGATTGATAACAAGATAAATAAACAATGAATAAATAGCATACGATTCAATAACATTAGCCGTACTATGAGTGACTAATCAGGAAGCGTTAAGGGCAAGGATCGGCTGACTGATCCTAGAGAATCAGCCCTAATTGCTATTGTAGGCGGGGTTTTTAAAGGTAAATAAGGCGGGACCAGATTTGGGGACGAATTTGTTGTCATTACTGTGATTGGTCTAGCTGGGAACAATGTTTGATATGAATGTTTTCTTCCGACTGTAGTTCCCATGCAAAAATGTAAACAGAAGTGAGATCGGAGACCCCGAGTATTGTTGTTATGATCGCTGGGTCCAGACTGGTTACCAACTCAAATGACATAATTAGCATCACTTTCACAACACGAACAAAATCATCGTGGATCAAGAATAATCACACACGCAATTAAGTGTTCTACACCTTTAATAGATTGCAAATCATTTTATTGATTTTTATTCCAACCATTATAACGGCGATATATGACACTGATCTTATTTCACCACCTGAGAGTAAAGGTCATTGGACGATTTTGTTTATGAATAGGCAGGGATGGGCAGTATCTAAGATACAAGTATCTTAGATACGTATCTTGAGATACAAAAGTATCTTTGTATCTGTATCTTAGATACTTTTTAGTAAAGTATCTTATGAAAGTATCTTAGATACTTTTTAGTAAAGTATCTTATGAAAGTATCTAAGATACATTTTTAAATTATCTTGAGTATCTTATTTTTCCAAGATACTTAAGATACTTTTAAACTAAAAATTGTCAAAATCAGTGTTGGGGAAGTTCCTTTTTAAAACGATCTTTTTAAAAGTTCAGTTCACGTCCAAATATATGAACTTTTTAAAAGTTCAAGTTCTTTATTTTAAGCATGTGTAGTAAAAGTTCACGTTCCTTAAAAAAACGAATATAAGTTCTTTTAAAAGTTCTTTTTTAAAAAAAAATAACTATATAATTAACTACGCGTGAAACTTAAATGGAACTCGGAAGAATCTAAGAGGGGCCCCTACTTCCCATTCCACACCTGCCTCAAACTACCCTCGCCATAGTAACCAATCCCCGGAAATCTTCGGATCATCTCGGACTTTATTCCGATTCGACTGCTTAGTGCTCAGTAGGAAAGAGCGAACTTGATCGAAACGTTCGTGGTTAAAACAAACGTTTGACGTTCACGTTCTTTGTATACAAAAAAGAACGCGTTCGCTCATAAGTTCGCAAAAAAAGTAACGCGTTCCTAGGAACGCGTTCTTTTTAAAAGTTCCCTCCCCAACACTGGTCAAAATACACCAAACAAACGCCGCCTCAACGTCGACTTGTTTCAGATGTTGGTTTTACTTGAGGAAAATAGCGTGAAGAAAATGTAAATTTAAGTCAAAAAAATAATGATAATTCACATCATAATCAGTTCTTAAATTTGTATGCGTTTCTTTGGTAATTAAAAATAAATAATTGGTATAACTACGTCATCACCTAAAAGAGTTAAAAAAATTCTGAATTTACACTTATTTTTTTTCCCGACTCTTAATTCTCCTTTTGTTTTGAAGTATCTTGTATCTTAAGTATCTTCAAGATACTAAAGTATTTTAATCTTAACCCAGCAAACACACGACTGTCAGTTCTATGCCGGACCTGTATCATACCGATGACGGAGTGTCGGCAACGGCGATGGTGCGTCGCATGAAGATACCGATTTGATGCCGGCCCACTACTGACTAGCGGATATATCAGCACTCGGACGGTGTTCTGCTCTCGGGCCAGTGCCGCACTGGCTGACACTATTCAGATATATCCGCGTGTGACACAATGTCGGTGTCGGGCCGGCGTCTGTTGACAGACACTATTCAGATATGTCCGTGAGGTATCACCATGTCCGTGTCGGGCCGGTGTCTACTGGCGGACACTCTGCGGATATGTCTGAACGGTGTCCACATGATGCCGGGCCGATGTCGCCGGGAGCGCGCGCGTTTCGAACATGTTTTCCACGTGCCGTCGCATCTCTGTCGTACTGATGCCGGCCCGACACTCGTTGGACACAAATATGACACTCTCAATTCCCTAACACAAACCATGGCGGCCTATAGCATTTTCATGCATCATTTAGAAGAATTTAATAGTGAAACAAAAATCAAGAAATATGCCTCATATTGCAACGAAACAGTCTGATTTTGCAAAATAGAGTAGATTTTGTATTTCTAATACATTTTATAACTTTTGATTGAAGTTTTACCCATTTATATTTGTTTTAAATCAGTTTAAAATTTGTTGTGTCCGCACGATGCTGGCCCAGTGCAAAACCGACACAAAAAGGACATCAAGAATCAATTATCTTTCAATTGCACTTTTCAGCACATCAATTATCAAGGTAAAGCTATATAAATATATAGATTATTTCATATAGATTATTAAACACCAACAGTTATTTTAGAAAATCGCACAATTAAATTTAAATTAATTGTTTTGTGTTGGCTATTTCAAACTAAAACGAAGGGTAGAGAGCAAAGACTCGTGTCTTCGGCCGTCGCCCTTCGGCCTTCGGGAGGGTTCGTGATGGGGTTGTGAGAGAGGGAGGGGAGGGAGTTCAAGCAGTCAAACTCCAACGGTTTTTATCGTGACTACAAGTTTGATTTTTGACGCTGCACTACAAGAAGAAAGATACTACTGCCAATCAACTGCTACATACCAGAAGACAATTGTTAATTGCAGGGTAAGTACCAATTTCTTAACATGCAATGGAATAATGTAACTGTGTCTCTTAATGAACTAACACTCATGTAAAAAGTAAAAACGTTCTGCATTACGCGTCACTCCATTCGCAGTTCTCTCTCTTTCCAAATAATTTAAGTTGTTTGCAGGAGATTCTGTACAAGAGGGTAATTGCATTACGGAAACATACAAATAATTTTAGTTGTACCTATTGATCTCCATATTTAAAGGTTTTTATATGTCAATTCAATTTTGTCCTACACAATTTTGATACCATTTTAATTTAATAACATTCAAATTATGTCACCTCTTCGAAATTAAAAACCGATTTTGCTTAAGTTTTCATGGACAATAATTCTACGTCTCTTAAAAATAAAGTATTGGCATGCTAACATATTTCAACATACATTTCAAGCCGATTTCAACCCCCCAACCCCCAGTCATCGTGTCCTTGCCTGTCTACATAGAGGATGGAAGTGAGGGGAGGGGAGGGGGAGTTGTTTGCTTTCCTCCAAGGTTGCCTTGAGCATTGACCATGCATTGACAATAGAAGGGATGGAGCACCTGCGGTTAAAAATCGAAGTATCAAAATTATCAATAATTGAGAAATTGATGTGGATGATCACCTAGATTTAAGGACAATTAATGTATTCGTTTTTTATTTTTGAAAATCGATCAACAATTACCTAGGTAAATTAGAAGTAAAATGTCACAAATTTTACGTTCATTACTTTTTATGAACAAAGAATGAATGTTTTATGTACGATGATTAATTTAAAAACTATCAACACGGGGGGCATTGGGGGAAAGAAAGTATTTAAAGTTGTGATATTATTATCTTTATTGTTGGTAGTTCAAGTGTTCGTTCATCATCAAGACAAGTTTTCAATTTTTATTTATCGTATGAAAATTGTTTGTGTTTTAGTTGCTGCCCTGCGAAATAAGATCCTACACAACTCTATGAAGAAAGAAGATGTCTGCGGCTGGTGCCTTGGCTGCGAAACGCATCAGACTTGAATTTACGTTCGTAATTTTTGTATATTTGTGTCAATTCTAAAACCAATAAAAACATTATTCGTTTCAATCAAATGAATTCTTTCCTCCCTTCGTTTCCCTGAAATAATAAATTAAAAAATTAATCAATTAATTAATTAATAATTTACCAATAAATAATCAAATTATGAATATTTAGTAGGAAGGGGGTGGGGGAAGGGGGCGGGATTCAATGCAGGAATGGTATCCGCATTGTATCCGATATGTAACGGAATGGTGTCTAAAATGTAACAGAATGGCATCCGATATGTATCTGAATGGCGTCCGAAAGATATCAGAATTCTGTCCGCAATGTGTCAGAATAGTGTTCGAAACGTATCGTTTTGATGCCGGGCCAGTGTAGCACGCGCATTTAGTCTTTTAGTGAGTGTCATATTCGTGACGGAATGGACGCGGATATGTGACTGCTTGGTGTCCGCTGTCCGATAACAAATAGGAGGCGGCCCGGCGGACACAATTTTGCTGGGCCAGTGCCAACGTGCGACATCGGACCGGCGCCGTTGGTAGGCATCGGCCCGGTACAAATCTGACACTCTGTGTTTGCTGGGAAGATACTCTATAATGAAAGTATCTTGTATCTTGTATCTTGAGAGCAATTAATCAAGTATCTTGTATCTTGTATCTAAGATACTTTTTTGAAGTATCTTGCCCATCCCTGCAAATAGGTATAGGTAGTTTCATTTCTCTCTGGGTTCTTTACTAAGAGAATATGTAGCTATCGCAATCAGAGCAAGAAAGTCATTTTAGTCTTTGTGCATGTGGTTCTTGTAGTAGAATGTAGACACTGTCTAAACTGTCTACTTCTTGTAAGTAGAGAGTAGAAAATACGAAAAATAACGAAATAAAGTAAAAAAATACACATGAATATTTCCAGCCTTTTCTCCGGACCATATAGGTGGAATGTTGTGAAATTTATAAATCAATGAATTAGGTAACACGATGTTGACATTTTTAAATAATATCATATCAATAATTGCTCAAAACAAGTAGAAAAAAATCAACAAAATGTCACACATTTTAAGTTTTGAATCCTTTGGCACTACATCGAATTTATTATTTTTAAATGGAATGGTTGGAGTAAATATAACGGTCAATAATACAACAATGAAATAATTATTCGCCGTTTGTCTGACATCTCATTGCTATCGGTGACCTACCTGTGTTCGGGATTAACGTGTGAAATAACACGTAAAATGTATAATTATTATTCAATTGCTATGATACACATTGCAACCAAAAATATTTCTTTACCTTTATAACAAACAGTTTTCAGTTATAAATTATAAAATAGTGCATACAGTAGAGACACACATTGATGTGCTCTTAGCGGGCGTCGAAATTCACCTGTTCGACATTGTTGTCACAATGAGAATAAATACACATCGTGACATCCCAGCAAACACAGAGTGTCAGATTTGTGCCGGGCCGATGCCTACCAACGGCGCCGGTCCGGTGTCACACGTTGACACTGGCCCGGCAAAATTGTGTCCGCCGGGCCGCCTCCTATTTGTTATCGGACAGCGGACACCAAGCAGTCACATATCCGCGTCTATTCCGTCACGAATATGACACTCACTAAAAGACTAGATGCGCGTACTACACTGGCCCGGCATCAAAACGATAGTTTCGAACACTATTCTGACACATTGCGGACAGAATTCTGATATCTTTCGGACGCCATCCTGATACATATCGGACGCCATTCTGTTACATTTTGGACACCATTCCGTTACATATCGGATACAATGCGGATACCATTCCTGCATTAAATCCCGCCCCCTCCCCCCCATTCCTACTAAATATTCATAATAATTTGATTATTTATTGATAAAACAAGATGGCGGACGAAGTGTGTGGGAAGCCAGGGCAGGTGGGGAAAAAATTAGTGAAAAGAGGGTGTGTATGCCCTGAGTGTAGTATGAAAGTGACTAGTGGGTTAAGGTGCGAAAAATGCAAACAGTGGTACCATTTTAAATGTGGGGGAGTGAAGAAATCGAGCTATAAGGACGGTGAGAAGAGTGACTGGGAATGTGGGGCATGTAGAAGTGAGGTTAGAATGGACGAGCAAGACAAAGGAAATGAGCTCAAACAACTTGAAGAAGGAAGTGAAGATGGCGGCGGGGGAAGAATAGGTGATGTGGGAGAATTGAACATTATTACCAGGCCAGAAGAGGATGAAGAAGAGGAAAATGGTGCCAAGAATGAAGGAGAAGAGGGGCGAAAGAAAGTTTCTAGTGGGGTGTACTGTAAAAATGCGTGGGTCAGTAGAAATAAGAAAGAACTAAGGGGAAAAGTATTGGCAATAGGACACAAAGTAGGAATAAAAATCTACCGGAAATATGGGATGAGAATAGGAAGCAAAGCCATTGTAAATATTATCATGAAATCTTGTCAGAAGTTTGAACACCAGTTGGATGAGACAAAGAGAAAGCTACTGGAGATGGAGGAGAAATATGCTGATCTAAAACTATGGAGGGACAATGTGGAAGGTTTGTACAGAGTAACCAGGACAGAAGAAGATGTAGAAGGGAATGCAAATCAAGAAGTGACGCAGTTGGAAGTAGAAGTGAGAATAGAGGATGTGGGAGGAGAGAACAGCGTTGCCAGGCCAGAAGAGGATGAAGAAAAGAAGAAAAATCAAAGTAAGGTGATGCAAGATGAAAATGGTGCTAAGAATGAAGAAGAAGAGGTGCGAAAGAAAGTATCTAGTGCGATCCGTCTAGAGGATTGCGATCGGAGTCATCGAGCCCCGAGCCCCGATCTTCATCGAGCTGGCGTAGAAGTGGTGCTGATAGGCGATGTGATGGTGAAGCAGGCAAGTGAATTTTGTAAAAAGATGGGCAATAGTGCAATTATTGAACCAGGAATTGGAATAAAAGAATTGGAAAATAGGATGGACATAGGGTACTATGCGGAAAGATTGAGTGAAGCAAAGACGATCATCTTGAAAGTTGGAAACCGGGAAGTTAAAAAGGGCATTGATAAGGAAATAGTAATTAGGGACATCCAAGAACTAGTATTGACAACAAAGAGAGCTGTAAAGAACCCTGGAGTGCGAGTGGTGATATGTGGCCTGCAGACGACCGAAGGAGTGATCATGAACGAGGAGCTGAAGAGGACTGCCGAAGCTCATAGTGCAGAATTTCTGGATGTTCCCTATATACCAGGATATAGGAGCAACAGATGGGAGTGGGAAGCAAAGACTGGGAGAGAGCTGAGAGTGAGGATGGAAGCGAAAGAACGTAGTGAGCAGAGGGATGAGAAGAAGAAGGATGAAGACATGAACAAGGATTTTATATCCAGGTGGGTCTGGAGGAACCGAAGGTAGGGTAAGGCGATGAAAGTGAAGATGAGGCCGGTGGTGTGAAGAGAAGAGTGAACAGAACGAAAAGTAAGAGAAATTTGCGAAGGAAGGTGAAAGTCGGGACACTGAACATTGTTTCCTTAAATGGTAAGGTAGAAGAAATCATAGACATGATGAAAGAAAGGAAGCTGGAAGTACTAGGACTAAGTGAATCTAAATGGAAAGGCAGCGGAGAGAAGGAGTGTAGAGAGGGCTATAAGCTATACTGGGCTGGAGGTGAGAGAGGCGTCAATGGTGTGGGATTTATGATAGCTCCTAACCTGAGGGAGAGTGTGATATCGGTAAACTACATAAGTGACAGACTAATAAAGATGAAAATCCTGTTAGGAAAACACTTATTGGAAATACTTCAATGCTATGCCCCTCAGACAGGTATGACAGCTGAGATAAAAGAAAGATACCTGGTAGAATTAGAAAGAAACATCTCCTCCATGAAGACACTGGTAATCGGGGACCTGAATGCCAAGGTTGGTCGGGAGAGGCGAGGCTACGAGGAAGTGCTCGGACACCACGGCTATGCTGGCAGGAATAAAGAAGGAGAGAACCTTCTGAATTTCTGCTTGAGAAATGGGCTACGTGTGGGCAACAGCTGGTACCAGAAGCGGCCATCGCACCAGATCACCCGATATGCACCAGATGGATCATCCAAGTCTGTCATCGACTATGTCCTAATTGGAAGAGATCTAGTGCTGGAAGTGGATGATGTCTGTGTTTGCCCCAACGTAGCAATTGACAGTGACCACCGCCTCCTGGTGGTGACTTTGCGATACCCCAGTGTGACAAGAACAGCGCCTGTCCTCAAACACACCAAACTTAAAGTGTGGAAATTGCAAGAAGAACAGCACAAACAGGAATTCAGAAGTATGATAGAAGAGGGAATACCAGACGGCCAAGTAAGAGCTGTGGAAGAGGAGTGGACAGAATTCAGAGATAAGATGGTAATGAGTGCAGTGAGAGTATGTGGCCGGGTAAAGGGAAAGAAGAGAGAAAAGGAAACACCATGGTGGAATGAAAAGGTTAAATACATGGTTAAGGAGAAAAGGGACGCATGGCAAAGGAAAGAAATAGCGAGATCTGAGGAGAATAATCAGGCTTACTCTGAAGCAAAACAGCTGGTGAAACAAACGGTCCAGGAAGAGAAAAAGAAGACAATGGAGGTCTTTGCAGCAAAGTTGGATGAGGACTACAAAGGGAATAAGAAAATGCTCTATGGGTTGATGAAGAACAAGAGAATGCAAGGAGATTCGAGAAGAAATATGATAGACGAACAGGGGAACCTTGTAACAGAAGAGGACGAAATCAAGAAACTATGGGAGACCCATTTCAAGAACCTGTTGAACAGTTGTCCACACCCTGATGCTCAAACTCTAACCACCAATACTGATGACGCCGGCGTCGACCGTCCAGAAGAGAAAGATATTTCGGTGGAAGAGATTGCCGTAGCGATTGGAGAAATGAGCAACGGAAAGTCTCCAGGAGTTGACGAAGTTTCAGCTGAGATGCTGAAAGCGGCGGGACCAGCAGGCGCTTACTGGCTCTGGAGGGTGATTACGGCAGCATGGCAAGAAAGGAAGATTCCTAGGAATTGGGAAGAAGGAATAATTATCCCCACTTTTAAAAAGGGTAACCGAGGCCTGTGCCAGAACTATCGCGGAATCACCCTCATGAGCCAGTGCGCTAAGGTCTACGAGAAAGTGATTGGAAGAAGGTTGCGAGAACATACTGATCCCCAAATCCGAGAGGAGCAGTACGGATTCCGAGGTGGAAGATCAACAATTGACTTGATATTTACCTTAAAGCAGATGATGGAGGCAAAGTGGGAGGAGGGTAGGGATATGTACATGGTATTTCTGGACCTGCAAAAGGCATACGACTCGCTACCTCGACAGACGGTATGGCAATGCCTGGAGAGGAAAGGAGTGTATCCTGAGCTGATAGAACGGGTCCAAAGCACATACAGTAACAGCCGCAGCATGGTCCAGACAGCAGTCGGAAGATCCGGGTGGTTCAACATCAACACAGGTCTCCGACAAGGCAGTGCACTCTCACCAATGTTATTTAACATCGTCATGGATGAGATGATAAGAGAAGTGGAACAGGAAGAGAGCGACCAGTCAACAACTCTTGTGTTTGCCGACGACATCATGGTGTGGGGAGAATGTGCACAGGACGTCCAAGAGAAGATCGACAGATGGGATGTAGTAACTCGGGAATACGGGCTCAGGATAAGCAGAGAAAAGAGTGAGGCCATGGTGATGAGTAGGGATAAGAAAGCACAAAATACTAACATCCAGCTACAAGGAGAAGTACTCGAAGTAAAGCAGGAGTTCAAATATCTAGGAAGCATAGTGACCAATGAGGCTAGGATGGGAGCAGAGATATCTAGGCGGATACACCTTGCCAGTGGATTCTACCAGTCAGTCAGAAAGCTTCTGTGGAACGAAGACATGCCAACCAAATGCAAGATGCTACTCTACAAGACGTACTTCATACCAATACTAACTTATGGTGCAGTTACATGGACATTGACCAACAAAGAAGCAGGAAATGTCCAGGCGGCCGAGATGAAATTCCTCAGAAGCATCGCTGGAGTATCGAAGATGGAAAAGCAAAGAAGTACTGACATAAGGAAGAAGCTAGGTGTTGAGAGCCTCAACTATAAGATAGGAAGAGACAGACTACGCTGGTATGGTCATCTTAGAAGAATGAATCCCAAGAGAATACCGAAGAGAGAATTTGAAAGAGCGAGAGACCGGGAAAGCAGAAGGGGTAGACCGAGAGTGAAGTGGGAGGACCAGGTGAAGTGGGATGTAGAGGAAAGAGGTGAGGAGTGGGGAACAGTGACTGCAGAAAGATTGTGGGAGGACAGAGAGAGGTGGAGAGTCATGGTGGAGCGGCAGCAACCAGAATACGAAGAGGAGGAGGAAGAAGAAGAGTGTGATGTGTCAGGACCGGCCACCCGACATCACTGAAGCAAAGGCCCAAGATGGATGGTGGAATTCCACCCCCCGACCCGACATTGTGTTGGAAACGGGCGACAGATATTTATTATTATTGGTAATTAATTAATTGATTAATTTTTTAAATTATTATTTCAGGGAAACGAAGGGAGGAAATAATTAATTTTGATTTAAACGAATAATTTATTTATTGGTTTTAGAATTGACACAAATATACAAAAATTACGAACGTAAATTCAAGTCTGATGCGTTTCGCAGCCAAGGCACCAGCCGTAGACATCATCTTTCTTCATACAGTTGTGTAGGATCTTATTTCGCAGAGCAGCAACTAAAACACAGACAATTTTCATACAATAAATAAAAATTGAAAACTTGTCTTGATGATGAACGAACACTTAAACTACCAACAATCAAGATAATCACAACTTAAAATACTTTCTTTCCCCCAATGCCCCCCGTGTTGATAGTTTTTAAATAAATCATCGTACATAAAACATTCATTCATTGTTCATAAAAATAAGTGAACGTAAGCATTGACTAACACCTTTATACCGGGATATGTAACTGCCATGCCAATACCATCATAACGCACGGCCCTAGGTTTGTACCATTGCGTGATACTCTGATCCCGCCTCCCGGGGGTCCAGCCACTGCAACCGTCAGATTTGACACAGCATACAAACTTATTTCCGTTATGAAAACTCAGTAGACCATGTCTATAACACTTTTAAATCATCTAAGAAGGTATTGCTCACATGTTTTGTGAGATTAAGGTATTTAGGTAAAAGTAGTTTGGTGTAATTCATTCACATCTCTAGAACAAGTTGCTACGGAAGTCCCGCCCCCTCCTTCTCTAGACGTGTTGTGATTCGCGTGCGGCATTTTCGTTTGACTACAACCGTCGTGCCGTGAAAAGTAAACGATTTGCTTATCCCGGTATAAAGGTGTTAGTCAATGACGTAAGTGTGACATTTTACTTCTCATTTAACTTGGTAATAGTTGATCTATTTTCAAAAATAAAAAACGAATACATTAATTGTCCTTAAATCTAGGTGATCGTGCACTGCACATCAATTTCTCAATTATTGATCATTTTGATACATCGATTTTTAAGCGCAGGTACTCTATCCCTTTCTATTGTCAATGGTCAAGGCAACCTTGGAGGGAAGCAAACAACCCCCCTACCCTTCCCCCGCTCCCATCCTCTATAGACAAGCAAGGACACGATGACTGGGGGGAGGGGGTTGAAATATGCTTGAAATATATGTTGAAATATGTTAATATGCTTACTAATACTTTATTTTTAAGAGACATAGAATTATTGTCCGGTTTTTAATTCCTAAGATGTTACATAATTTGAATGGTATTAAATTAAAATGTTATTAAAATTGGGTAGAACAAAATTGAATTAACATATTAATAGGTACCTACCTTTAAATATGGAGATCTGTACAACTAAAATTATTTGTATGTTTCCGTAATGTAATTATACTACCCTCTTGTACAGAATCTGCTGAAATTGGAAAGAGAGAGAACTGTGAGTGGAGGGACGCGTACCTAATGCGGGACGTTTTTACATGCTGTTAGTTCATTTAGAGACACAGTTACATTATTGCATTACATGTTAAGAAATTGGTACTTACCCTGCAATTAACAATTGTCTTCTGGTGGGTAGCAGTTGATTAGCAGTTGTATCTTTGCTTCTTGTAGTGTAGCGTCAAAAATCAAACTTGTAGTCAAGATAAAAACCGTTGGACTGCTTGAATGATGACCTCCCTCCCTCTCCCTCACCCCAACACCATCACGAAACCGAGCTCCCGAAGGCCGAACCGAAAAGACCGGAACGATTCGTTTTATTTTGAAATAACTAACACAAAACAATTAATTTAAATTTCATTGTGCTATTTTCTAAAATAACTGTTGATGTTTAATAAACTATATGAAATAATCTTTATATTTATATAGCTTCCCCTTGATAATTGATGTGCTGAATAGTGCAATTAAAAGATAATTGATTCTTGATGTCCTTTTTGTGTCGGTTTTGCACTGGGCCAGCATCGTGCGGATACAACAAATTTTAAACTGATTTAAAACAAATATGAATGAGTAAAACTTCAATCAAAAGTTATAAAATGTATTAGAAATACAAAATCTGCTCTATTTTGCAAAATCAGACTGTTTCGTTGCAATTTGAGGCATATTTCTTGATTTTTGTTTCACTATTAAATTCTTCTAAATGATGCATGAAAATGCTATAGGCCGCCATGGTTTGTGTTGGCAAATTGAGAGTGTCATATTTGTGTCCAACGAGTGTCGGGCCGGCATCAGTCTGACGGCGATGCAACAGTACGTGAAAAACATGTTCGAAACACGCACGCTCCCGGCGACATCGGCCTGGCACAATGTAGATACCGTGCCGACATATCCGCAGAGTATCCGCCAGTAGACACCGGCCCGACACCGACAGGGTGACACCTCGCGGACATATCTGAATAGTGTCTGGCAAAAGACACTGGCCCGACACCGGCATTGTGACACACGCGGATATATCTGAATAGTGTCAGGCAGTGCGGCACTGGCCCGAGAGCAGAACACCGTCCGAGTGCTGATATATCCGCTTGTCAGTAGTGGGCCGGCATCAAATCGGTATCTACATGCGACGCTCCATCGCCGTTGCCGACACTCCGTCGTCGTTATGATACAGGTCCGGCATAGAACTGACAGTCGTGTGTTTGCTGGGATAACCTTGCCGAGATTGACGCAAGAATAATAGATAGCCCGAGATGCTACTATTTACAGTGAATTATTATGGATGCTTAGCGAAGTGTTGCCAATTTCAACAATTATTATTCAATTCGCAGAAATATTTTTAAATCTTCAAAAAAAATTACATCTTCAAATTAAAATTTTAAATAGCATAAAAAATAATAATAAGTAAAGTCTTTGTCAATACAGTGAATTTTGTTACGACAAATAAAATTATAAGAACGATTTGTACTTGGCAGTTTTGAATATCAACATTCTACATGTTTCTGAAAATTTTCATTTACATTTTATTATTTTACAACGAAAATTTATTTTAGGATATTTCCAATAATTTTATACGGTAGGTACCTATACCTACACTTTATATAGGATCATCAAAGATTTTTCTAAATAGGTAAGATGAATAAGACATCTCCGAGGTCCGTCTGTCTCCAGTCGTCGTTGATTGCGTAAATGCCGGGGGAAGGGATGATTATTGTTGCCATACAAACTCTCGTTATCAGTGCACTATTTATATTTCCATGCTGTCTCTTAGGACCCTCCCATCATCCCCTTCCACACAGTAACTGAAACTCCCAGATGTTTACTTGCAACTCTTGCAACTTTAGTCGATTATAGTGCCCCTGGTTTTAGGCAAATTACCCTACAATTGATGGTGTGAGAAAGCAAATTGTGCATCTACCGATCAAGTTAGAAAAAAAGTTTCAAGAGCAAAGTTGTTTGAAATTATATCTAGTTTGTGCGTCGTTGAGCCAATTTTTAAAATTAAGTTTTTTATTCTCGCAATATATAACTACTTATAACTTTAAGGAGATTAAAAATTTCAAAAAAGTGGTCAACGTTGCCCAATCTGCAATTCATTCTCTACAACTTTGTCGCTTTAACATCTACCTAGTCTATCTTCAACGAGAGGGGGCGATATCTGCCTTCCAGCCGAGGTCCTCATTCATAGGCTCTTCCTTCCCCTTAACATCTAATTAAAATGAGAAAAAAACTTACCATTAAATGAGAAAATATGCGAAGGAAGAGAATGAGCTGTGTAGACTCTCCCCAGACTTATATTGGCAGCAAGTGGACTGTCCAGGACTGGGTCATGATCTTCAGGCGAACTACTGTCAGTTTCGCCAGATTCCGAAATATCATAAGCTCCCGTTCTAGGTATACCAATAGCTTCGTGACTGGTGTGACTGTCCGGAACACTGGATAATGATCGAGCTCTTTGCCTGTCACTCGAAGATACGGAAGGCATTGCACGCAAAATGCTGAAACCTGTGCCAAGACCTGTACCTCCTGCAACAACATCGGAACTGCTGCTTGTCGAGAAGGTTCGAGGACGGGAACTCGTTGCACCTCCGTTAGGGGTACTTGCTTTGGCACCCATGATACGCAGTCAATTCGAAAACAATGTAGGTAAATGCCTTGTTATAACGCGGTTTGTTTGTAAATAAACTGAGTTAACAACAACACCAAACCATATCAATCAGCTCACTACAAAGAACCACCCACAATAACAAGGAGACATTTTGATTTTTGACTTCACTCACTTCACTTATCAACGTCACGTGACAGAAGAAACGCTTGTCATTGGTGGCTGTTCTAAATGGCATGCTTTTTGCTGCCAACCTCTCGCAACTAGTACACTCACAGCCTACTAATTTTACCGCTTCTTTTTTTAAACGTAGATAAGATTAGATAAGATGAACATGCTCTCGTCTTCGTCATGACAGCATTATTAATTATGTTCAGCCTTTTATTTATAACTGTTAATTCAAGGCAATTCAAGGTAAGCCAATCTACATCAACAAAGAAGAAGATAATTGGACCTCTGAATTATTATAAAAACCTTTGAAATAATTTTTTCTGCAATCACTTTTTTAAACAATGCCAAATAATTTAAAAAAAATGGAATGGTGAATCTGGTTTTAAAAAGTTAATATCTAGTTCTCTGTTCGAATTCAAATAATGTTCTTTTAATGCATTCGAGAATCAAGACTATTTAATAGAAATTGTATAATATAATCTGAATAGGTACTACAGATGAAATCATAATTAATATTCATTTATAAGAGTTAAAATATTATTATCCCTATATGAATGCAAAAAATCAATGCTTAGCTGGAAGTGTTGAATCCTTCCTGCGAGGAAAGAAAGGTATTTAAAAAATTAACATTAACAGGAGTGTACAAGTTAATGTACCTAGGTAAATATTGAACAACATATTTCGGATTGCAGTTATTTTAAAGAGTTTCAACATGACTAAGGGAAACGGCAACAATGATGAAATGTCTGCATTTCTGTGTCAGCTCGCACTAGTCTCAATAAACAAACAAGAAGAGATAAAAGATCTTCAAGAAGATAATATGCTGGAACCTAAAGAATGTTGGGTAGAGAGACAAATGCATTGGTATGAAGAATTTTGCAAAACAAGTGCAATCGATTCACAAACAAGTACTACCAAAACAAAGCGAACTAGATGTAAACAAGCTCGTAATACCAACAACTTGTGTCCTAAAATCAGCATAAAAACCGCAGTTTCGAAATCAATTTGCAAGGCTAAAGGCTGTAAGAATGTGGATAGAGTAACACGACAAACTGCTCGGAAGACATTAAATGGAATAATAGTTGATGCAAACAAAATAAATGAATCTAGCAAGGGAACGACAAAGCAAAATACAAGTACTTTGCAGTTAACTGGACCAGCAATAAGTGCACTCTCCAACTCGAGTAAAGAAATCATGAGCCAGCTAATAATGAAAGAAACGTTTTCAAAGAATGATTCAAAAGAAAAATATTCACTACCAGTGAATACTAGCAATATGAATGAACTTCAAAAGCCTCGGCAACAAATGAAACAGCTTGACAAACCAATTAAGTCAAATAGAAATGAAGATTTAAATACCAAAAGTATTAAAAAAAATGTGAAGGTAAAATTGTCTCCTCAAAAGAGGAAATTAGATAAACTGACAAAGACAAATGGTTCAGAATTACCAGGAGAAAGAAACACAATATCATCGGTAAACTTTGCGGCCAGCTCTTGGATACAAAATTATTCTCTGAATGGTTTTATCTCACAATATAATCAATTGTCGCATATTCCATCAATGCAAACAGCTTTTCCATCTCAACATTCTCAAGGGTACACAATCACTGCTTCATCAATCATACCTCGAGAGTGTGCACGAAATGATTCTACTGAACCGAGAACAATATATCGAGCACATATGAGCCCGTGGGAACATGCCCAACAGAGGGCAATGCAGTACATGCCCTGGATGGCACCTGTGCAAACCACCTTTTATACCAAACAATATGTTTCTGTCGTAAAAGATATAAATGTGGGATACATGCAAGAGAGAGAGACACCTATGAACGCTGAATTGAATTGCACCTATGTTAGACCCGACTATGCACCCTCCTCCACCCAGTTCATCAGCAACGAGAGCAGTAGTACTAGTAGAACTGAATTAGAACCTTGGCATTCATGGATCGCTCCTCAACTCAGTTCAGCAACTTCTTCGGCCCAGTTGGTAAGTCTTATGAAAAAATAGATAGTTTTGTTATCAATACATAAAAATTCCAATGTAATATTTGGCTAAGTCCCAAAGACCTTACCCTCCGAGTGGACATAGGGAAAAGCGTACTAGATAGGTAATGTGTTTTATCAATTATTTATTATTGTAGCAGTGGTAATCCAAAAATTTTGCTGGACGCTATGATAACGATGACACTTAAACAAGTTATGCATAGAAATTACGGGTTCTAAAGAAATTCTGTAGGTACTTGGGTCCGGTTGTGCAATGTCTCGTAAGGGCTGGTTTTTCCAAAGCTAAGTTATGCCAGGACTGTGATTACGTAAAAACTGGCGTTCGTTAACGCGAACACGGTGTTAGCCTGAACCATGAGATCTCAGCACGTGATTACCTAAAAATATACGGTCTCATCGTTCAAGGCCACGGTTGCGTTAGAGTTATCACTGAATGACGCAATAAGCGTTCCTTTCGACCAATGAAATTACTGAATTTTAAATTAGGACGCGGTTAAATTAAGACTATAAAAAAATTATTGGTAGTACCTACCAAATAGTTTTACAAATAATTTCACCTACAATGAATCACTTGTGTTTCGTATAATTTAATTCAATCAATATTATGATAACGTAATAATTTACCTCATAGGATGTGCCAAACACGCAATAGAAATAAGCAATAATGATTAAAGAAACAAAAATCAATGTACAACATTAATTCGAATGAAATTATAAGAAGAAACACAGTAAGATGACATGTTATGTCCATCCATAACCTCACTTCTTAGATATCACTGTCGTTAACTCTCTAACGCTAGGGTCCGGCCGCGTGATAAAGTGATCACTTGGAGGCCGCGTTCAAAAGTTAGGTAATCGCAAATTTCGTGATAACGCTAGCGTTAACGTGAGAGCGCTAACACAGTAGGTGAGATCTCTTAGGTAATCACAGTCCAGATTAAATTTGAGTAAATTGGCGGCTGCTAACTTTATCGGGATTCGGGACATTGTACAACTAGGCCTTGATGATACCAGTGCTGTGTGTTCCATACCAATTTGTGTGAATAAATTCTGATAATGTAATACAATCTGATATGTTCGTTTACAGCCTCCAACACTCATCTCACCGAACATCTCTCAGTCGTTGCAGAGACATAGTTTACCGTCGGAAGCAATGTTGGCCCAACTTAGCAACACTCTACGAAGGAACCAAGCTGTCACCTCGACTGAACTCAAGTAAGATAATAGGTTTACAAGATGTCAACTTTTTCTTCACATCGGCAATCAAATCAAATTCTTCTTAGTAGGTAAACTACTTTAGTAATGAGTAGAAATTCATGTCAACTATAAATGAAGCCAATATTTGTTGCAGGCAGACAAGTCATCCTGTAGCGTCTGAATATGGTGTAAATGGCCAAAAATATCAAACCATATTTGAAAAGTTAAGCCAAGAATGTGCAGCGGCATTGGAGTTGAGCCTCGAAAGACACTCTAAATAAAGCGCCCAAGACCAACATGCATGCAAAAACGTACTTTATCGAGTCAATTACATTCATACTGAATTTTAATGATTAAATGTCTTGATTATAATAATATTTAATGCCATAAAGGATGGAAATTTGGATTGGCTCCTCTTTATTTGGCAGCGTCACCATTGAGTGTTCAAGGTAGGTAGTAATGAGAAGTAAATATTTAAAACACACTTACTTATTAATTTACAAGTATAATTAGTTCCATACA
Source organism: Leuctra nigra (assembly GCA_934045905.1). Classification (NCBI taxonomy): domain Eukaryota; kingdom Metazoa; phylum Arthropoda; class Insecta; order Plecoptera; family Leuctridae; genus Leuctra; species Leuctra nigra. The sequence goes on from OW203768.1 coordinate 36,560,161, forward strand.
ATAGATCAACAGTGGTTAAAATTCAGTAGGGTTAATATCAAGTTGACCACTTAGGTTTGAGAGACTGTGACAGTTTCCTTCTGATGTTACAAACAAAAGAAATATAAAATAGATACCTAAATCGCAGCAGAATGAGAGCATGAAGATAACTTCAAACTTGTTTGAAAAGTAACAAACCAAACTTTTGAATGGCCGGACATACAAGTCTCTAGGTAGGTATGTAGGTACAAAATGCTTGGCTATTTTCCCATTCTCTGAATACTCCACTCTTGTTGACATAAAGGACAGCGATTGTTCTGTTTCACCCACAGTGACATGCAGCAATAGTGGAAAGAATGATTGCATTCGCCCCAGACGACAACACAATCTTGACGACCATACCGTGAATCTTGTTTGGTTTCTGCTTGACATCGGAGGCATGCATCCATGACTTGCACTCTACAAATAGCGCACGTATCGCATTCCACGTCCCAACTCCACATAGCTACTGCATTCCACTTCTTTAACGTAAACATCTTCTCCGGTTTTTGATTTTCACCATCTCCTTTCTCAGCATTTTCTTGATCGTCTGACATTTCAACATCTACTGACTGTCCACCGGAGTCCACCATCTCTATTCTCTCTAAAAACGTTAACTTCACTCCGGTCTTTCGTTCGCACGATTACATTTTTGAAAGGCTGTGGATTATCGACTAAAACACAGAACACAGTTTAGCCAACAATGAAAACAGTTTATTATTTTCTACGGGATTTTGTTGATGCTTTTCATCGTAAGTTTTCAGTTTAAATATCAGATAAATATATTGATACTAATCAATGTCTATTTTAAGATATATTATATGGATACACGAACATTTTGATAAAATCACTAATAATGGAAAACGGCTGATGTAGGGAATATTACATTGCGGAGTTGGCCACACTGAACGAAGCCGCCCCACTCGGGGGAGGTCTATCTTCACATAATTCCGGCGACAACATGGCCGCCATCAAAACCGAACATTGCCGAAGCCGAAAATATGATGACACCGCTCTCATCTGTCAGTGTCAATAGTAGTAGTAGTAGTATTTTTATTTTAGCTATCAAGCTATTGTTTGTACAAGAGAATTACAGTATAAAATTTTACATATTATTTCACTTCAATACATCGTTAAAAGAATTGTGGCTAATTAGTTATTCAGTCATTATCACCAATTTACCAATTTGCTATAAAATAAAGATAGGTAGGTAAAGATAAAATATTTCGTATGGTACCGAATTGCTAAAATACAATATTACATGTATCGAATAATGGTTAACACTACATTGTATACCAAAAAGTATTATTACCCGCTAGCGGGTCAACACGCCAGCGAGATGGGTCATTTACTACTTTAAGGCATTCTCGGTTGAGGTTAGGTTAATGTGCGGATAAGTAGATAATTTTATTTCATAATAAAAGAACCAGCAATATATTATGAAATACCCACATTATGGAATAAATACAAGGTAAATTCTTCTATATTATTATTATTTAATATCACCTAGGCGTAGCCAATAAACTCTGGTAACTATCTGGTAACTACCTATGTTTACCTAAGGCTAAACATAATATCATCATGATAAAAGCACTGAACCACTGTAACTATACAATAATAACAAATTACCTCACATAAATTCGTAATTACTAATTATTACCTATGTAGGTAGTATCTACCTACTTGAGTACAAGCGACAGGTTGTGTTTGATAGAATTGACATAGATACCTACCCATTGATACTAGATAGAACGTTGAATGGAGTTCAGTAGGTCTCTATGGTTGAATAGATAAATTGATCCTAATATGTCATAAATTAGTAGAGACATTAATGATGAATACTAGTAGTCATATACCGTTACCGTCCTAGGTTTTACAATCCTTGGTTTTACGTAGGTAGTAGGTTCAACATATGTATTTTTACAGGTTTGCTGATGTAGGTAGCCTGCCTGACTAGTCAATTTCCGACATGACAATCTCCGGCCATCCTCCACATGTCAGCTACTGCACCAACACGATTACTGCACTTCATGGCTGTCTTACTTTTCTTGCTCCGTGATGGTAGGTTTAAATACTTTTGCTTAACTCTGCAATGGAAAGGCATTAATTGTTATTTAAAAAATATAATTACAATAACTTTTCACACAACTTTTTTCTTTTAAACTTTTAATTTTTGCATTTAGGTATGCTTCAATTTCAAATTATTTTATGCTGTAGTGTAGATAAGTACCTATCACCCTCACCCACAATTTAGTTCCTAAGTAAACTGAAGAATATTTGCAAAAAAAACTGTGCTGAATGAACAGTCTTTTAAAAGCACAATGATCATACCCCCGTAAAAAATAAACTAAGTAACCTACCTCTTGGTAATGGATATGGTATGCCGTAGTTGTTTTGTTGTGGTACAGGAACTAGAAGATTGTGTGTCTTGGAGAAGTAAAAGTCCCTCATTGGATTTAGGGGATGATTGTGTGACGTCCTTTATTATCATCTCCAGTCGTTGCGCTGCACTATCCAAAACAGTCTTATTTGGCATAGTATACGACAAATCCATCAGAATCTTCAGTTTCTCTCTAAGATGAACTTGTGCCTTTAAAACCTTTTCTTCTGATGGCAGGTTGTCTTCAGGAGTGCCGGACAAGTTGTCTTCAGGAGTGCCTGACAAGTCGTCGTCGGGAGTGGTTGACATGTCGTCATCAAGAGTTCCGGACAAGTTGTCTTCAGGAGTGCCTGACAAGTCATCGTCAGGAGTGCCCGACAAGTTGTCTTCGGGAGTGCCTGACATGTCTTCGTCAGGAGTGCCAGACATGTCGTCGTCAGGAGTGCCGGAGAAGTTGACGTTAGGAGTACCGGCCTCATTGTCTGTGAGGGTTGTTCGTCTTTCTGGAGTTCCAGCTATGATTAGTGTTTCTTCGTCAGAAAGTGAAGGTTCCGGAATTTCTTCTGCATCTTCACCAGAGGCTTCTATGCCGGGTATACAGCCAACAATACCTGAAAAAAAGTAAAAATATATCCATTGTCTTCCTGGCATGTTGTTAAAATTAGAAATGGATGAAAATTAAATGAATTGGAACTTGTATAGGATTCATTTTAATCCAAGATAATTGAAGTAGTTATTATTATTATTTATTTTCTATTATTATGTAAGTATAGGTAGTAAATGTATCTATAGTTCAGGATCATTAACTAACATTAAGTTCATTTCATAGTGTCACAAACGCCTCTGTGGACTTATCCAAAACAACCAGAACCAAAACATGATTTTGTTTTAGGCTTCAGTTAAAAAAAACGAAAACAGTCCACAATAGCCCCACACTAGTCCGGTGTTAGTGAAAGAGTGGCTTTCATGTTCAAGTCAAACAATGAATCTACATCTAAGCAATATTATTGGACTTCAAATGTAATTACTATGTTAAAACTATCTCGGTCTAATGGGGACAGACTATAGGGGTCCAGTACCAGGAGGTAATGAAAGTACTAATTACCATAAAGCGCTACCAAAGATAATTACGACATTCATGTTAAAATCTGTCTGTGAGAATTTGCGGAAAAAATCTGAGTCCATGTCTAATAATAAATCTCACCCCTAGATTATAGGTACCTATCACTTAAGCCTAAGTATTAGTACATTTATTTAATAAAGAGTAGGTACTGAAAGTAGGACGTACCAGCAGAATATTGCATATCTACTAAGAAGTATGGATTGTTCTTGTATGTGTCAGGAAGACTTTCAAATGACCAATTTGGTTTGTAAATGAAAACTGCACACATGTGTTTGCACGGTAACTTCCATTTTTGAAAATCAAAACAGCTGCAAGATGGAGCATTGAAGTCAACTATGTAGTTGCTGTCTGTGGTGTTCTCACTCCGGACTGTAAATATCCCACATTCTGCTTCCTCCAGACTGTCAAATGATACAATCAAGTTCAATTTGTACTCTGTTTCAGCTGTTTTGAATCTTTTCCAGATGTGCTTGATGAAATTTATAGGCCTGTTATGAAGAAAGTTTGGAAGATTGCTGTTGAATGATTTATATTTTGGATCCATTTGGGCATTTGAGCATATGTACTTTTTGATTAAGTCAGGTAGAAACTGTTCAAGAATTACTCTGATCATTCCGGAAAGAGTTTTGTCAAATGAGTGGTGTAAGAATTTGTGTTTGAGGATTCGGTTTTGATTTTCTATGCCATTGTTTGTCGTTACTTTCCAAAGAAAATCCTGGGATTGCAGTGCTGGAACCCAGCGGTGTACATGAGGTATCCACTGCCGTGAGAAGTATTCCTGAGCCTTGATGTTTGATGTGAAGGCATCGCTGGTATTCCAAGCAGTGAGGCTGTCTTCATAATCTGTGATGTTGGTTGACTTTGCTATTGCTCGCCACAGTTGCTTGATGGTCATCTCACTGCCTGGAAGAACATTTCCACTTTTCTTCAGCCAGCGATTCCAAGCTTGCTCGCGGTGGAATGCGCACAAATACACTGTAGAATTGGGGAAAACATCTTCTACAGCATTGATCTCCGCCTCGGAGAAATCAGTCATGAAAAACTGAGGGTTCCATGAGGCATTCCATGAGGAAATCATGTTCAGTGCTTCTTTTATATTCTGAGCTGACTCGGTCTGAACCACAAATGAAGCCACTACTGTATATCCTACGTTGGTCTTGACTGCAATGAAAAAGAGTGGCAAACTGTACTTTGTGGTCTTGTATGTGGCGTCGAGCAAGGAAATATTATTTCCATATCTTGCCATTAGGTCTTGTTGCCACTTTGTTTGATGGCAAAATAAGAGTGGAAGTGTTCGACTAGGAGTAGATTCATCCTCGGTTTCATCAGCAGATTCATGATAGGGACGGAAAAATATATGGTCTAGAGGAGATTGTGTCTTCCAGGTCTTGATCATCTCTTCCAATGCCTCTTGATCAAATTTGTTCTTTTTTATTTGGAAGTTAGCCTTGTACATGTGATTAATTATGGTTTTATCAGTAGGAAAGTAGCACCGGTTTAAATAATGGGGAGGAGTTGAATTCTTGAACATGTTCAATACGCATTCTTCCAGCTGGATTTTGATACTGCGTATAGAGCACACATTTCTCTGTACGAGTTCTCTGATCTTTGCCTTTAGAACTGGATGAAGTTGTTGATTTAGGATTGACGATATTGTGGGATGTGAATGGATGCTTTCTTTGGATACGTTAATATACACTCTTTCTTCTGTTTTAATCAGCTTTTTGTTGTCCATGTCTTCCTTAAGCTGCTTGATGAGCTGCAAAGTAATATAAAAATGTACTGTTTAAAAATAGTATTTTTACTTGTTTTGTGAATCTAGCCCCAAAGCGGTTCATTACTGAATAATGGAAAGTGATGTTACGATCCTTTCATTACCTACCTACCTAATATAACTATGTACTCTATAAACTGTACATTACATAAATTTCTTACTAGGGTCTTCTCGCGGCTCTTCTTGTTTTCTTTCATTTCATATCCAAGAAATACTTTAACAATTTTAATTGTCAATTTCGCAGGACAGCCAATCCGCTTTGTAGATTGAATCAATTGACGTCTTTTCTGACCAGATGGATGATCATCCTACATTGATACATTATTTACAGGTTGTTACATTGAATGTGAACTGTCAATTTTATTAATCATTATAGGAATTCATCTAGTTACATATTGATTATAAAAGTTTATCTGAAACATTTTTGTTTTTTAAAAACTGAAAAAATATTTTGTACCTACCAGATGAGGAGGATTGGCTGCTGTAGACTTATCAGAGGTTTTGTAGTTGGATCCTTGTGAACATTCCATGTCATAATATTTTATTACTTGAAAGGGTGACCCAAAAAATGGAATGTTGCAGTCGCCTCGATCGAAGGAGTACAGGAATCTTGTGGATTCTACAATATGTAGGGAGTATGAATGTAACAACGTACGTTATAAATAATGTATATAATTGACTTGTTACATAGGTTCATGTTATACACTTTGTGATTTGTGCATTTTGTATGAAATATAATAGGTAAATGTGAAAAATGGATTTGAAATAAAATTAAAAACAGAACAGCGATTGAAACTAGTCTGTTGTTATTAATGGATAACACCATTATGATTTATGAATGATGTTAACTAGGTACCTACTACATCAAATTTTGAGAAATGTAATCTGAATAAATCATACAATTCAAATCGCAAAACATGCATGCCAATAATAAGTATAAAAATGTGAGTACCACAAGTGTTGAATGGAAATACTCCACACGCTCAATTTCAAACTAAAACTGACAAGCTAGCAGATAGAAACCTTTCTTGACAATTCAATTCAGTCAATTCTTGACTGAAGTTGACAACTCAATAACAATTAGTAGGTAGGTACCTAATTGTTAAAAATTGATACAATTTTATTTAGGTAGGTACCTACATTGATACAAACTTGAAATTATTGTCGGCAGAATGATCATGGACTAGGTATGCCATGTAGGTAATTACATAGTTTCGTGAAAAATAGTAAGTACTACCTAACTGATTTATTCGTGGAGTAGGTAATTGATTCATGTTTGGAATTAAATTATGTTTGTGCTGAATGGCAGAAGCTTCTTGTTATACGGTGTTAGACTAGCCGCTACAGCATTTACCGAAGGTTTAAAGTTACATACTTTTAGATTTCATAGCTTTCTAAGTTTATGTTAGTACCAATAATCTTCTACAGGTATAGAGTTAGCAATTATTATAATGTTTGCAAGTACAAGTAGATACTAGTTATTATGAAAACCAAGCAATCAACCAACCTTTTTCCTCTCGTTGAATGCTATTTCTTACTACAAAAGAATATCCCAACTTTCGAAGGTCTTCATTAAAAGAATTGAACCTTTCTTCACCACCACCAAAAAACCCACTGTAGGAAGATTCATGGCTAGTGAAATTAGATAAATTAGCCAAGAGTCCAGGAATTCCTGTAGTAGACATGTTTTTTGACGTTTGCAGTTTCCGCGCCAAATGTCTGTAGTAGTCACGTGGTCACTCATTCGACAATGTTCGGTTTTGATAGCGGCCATGTTGTCGCCGGAATTATGTGAAGATAGACCTCCCCACCTACTCGTACATTAACTTTAATTTCTGTTCTTGGCAAATTTACAATCGTACATATTTCGGACTGTTTAGACGTGATAGGGCACTAGCCAAACTATCTCCCGCTAGGGTGCTGCCATAGGTTTTGTGACAAGTGTGAAGTAAGCTGTTCGTGCCACTCAAAATTAAAACTCGCGAAACTTTATTTTGACATGCGTAAGAAGATGAACTCACTGTTTAGATACATAGATTTTTTACTCTAGTATAATTAAATGTGTAAAAATAAGAAGATAGTGCAATATCTAAAGCAAATTCTATTTCAATCTGAAGCGACACCCTCTCAATTGTTTTAATTGGAAGTTACAAAATTCCATTAAGCAGTGAGTCAGTTCAAGAGAGCACTGGAAACAAAAATAATTCTGTGAGCTGTCATTATATGATCAAAATATCATTATTACACTATCATTTCTAATAATTATCCACTATTTCGTTAAATTACCAAATATCAACATTAATTATTATAATATAACATAAAAATACGGACTGTGGGGTAAGAAATGCGTTGATTTGAAAAGCACAGCCTCGACGCTAGCGCCAAAGTGGCCGATCCCGTCGTCCTAGCTTGGCATCGCCCCATACAAACCTACTTTTTGTTGATTCGAAAACGTTTGCTAGTTTATACACAGTACAGTTTGAGGTAAGTTGAATTATTGCTCATGTTTCACATGTGTTTTTGTCGATAATGACGTTGAAGACTAATACAGGCTAATACTACTGCATCTTTTATTTCCAGCCTAAACCATCGCAATGGCGACTGCTATGCCCATTAACCCCAAACCTTTCCTAAACAGTCTTACTGGGAAACCTGTGATGATCAAGTTGAAGTGGGGCCATGAATACAAAGGTTATCTAGTCTCTGTCGATGGTTACATGAATCTCCAGCTGGCAAATACCGAAGAACACATCAATGGAGTGAATACTGGGAACTTGGGTGAAGTACTTGTCAGGTGCAACAATGTGCTATACATTCGGGGCGTTGAAGAAGAGGATGAAGAAGGTGAAATGAGAGATTAATCGTCATAGTTACATTGTACACATTTCTTAATTATCAATTTCATTCCACTCATATTCATGTTAACATAACAACAATTTTCCAATGAGGTATAGGTACAACCATACATTTCTTGTAAAACGATAAATAAAAAACTGGCAATTGACATACAAAACAAGATTAGTTTATTTATAAAATTGTGCTTTAAAATTATTTAAATCATCTACTTTTAAGTATTATTACATTACACACTCACAAGACATTTTCACAATGAGATAAATCTGGAAAGTCTCCAAGCGTCATACAATCCAGTTGGCAGTACATTATCCACAATTGTACAAAGTGTACATAAAAGTGAATACTTAAAGCGATTAGGTTAAGATAAGTGTTCGTTGAGTTTCATACGTCTACTTAAATTTTGGAACATTAAGAAGTCGCATTTCCGCAAAATAAAATTCGTTATAAAAGAAGCACAAGAGAATTAGCATTAAAATTTTTCCTGCAAGAACAATATAATAGTTTACTGCTCCATTCCATGTGTTGTAATGTAACTATAAAATACATTATTGACAGATGAGTTCTCCGTAGTAGGCAGTCAAGGCTACTAACTTCTTATCCAGGAAATTCTGCTCGATCTCTACTTGAGCCCCCGGGCCAGCCAATTCCACTAACTGAAATAAACACAAATTGGAGATATCAGATCAGTGTGTGTACGGAACAGGTTGGTTGAGTGGTAACGCTCTGAACTTGTATTCCGGCGGAGGCCCGGGCTCAATTCCCGCGGCCGTCCTTCCTGACTGGGTTTTTTTTCGTGGTTTTCCCTCAGTCGACAGGCAAATGCTGGGAAGGTACCCTACTAATAGGCCACGACCGCCTCCTTCCGATCTTCCATCCTAACCTAATATTCACCATCAACTCCCAATCATCATCATAATCATTCATCCGTCGCCATTAGCCTCGCTGCAGAACTAGGGATGTAAATTTTAATGGAAAAATTGCTTTCGGAAATAACCTCAATTTTTCCTGTTTTTCAGTTTTTTTTCGGAAATATTGGGAAAATTTAAAAATAACTGTCCTTGAAGTAGCAGTGAAAATTTGGGGCTCATGGTGTTTTTGGTGTTTGGTGTTCATGGATGGTAACTCTACCGATTCTGATTGTGTGTCGGTGGATTCCTCCGATTCTGAATCGGACAGCGAATAAGAATTGTTTAATAATAAGTAACGATTTAATCTCTTGAACGATACCACATTCATCGGAATACGGCAAAAAGTCACAAACTCACATGTCATAGTCTGGGGTTGTTGAAATTTAACCTTAAGGATATTACAGCAGCTCAGCGGCGAGAGTTAACTCGCGTCTGAGCGTGAAACCAATGTTATAAATTGCTCGTTCATGAAAAATATTCGTCATAACAAAGTTCAAATAGGTTCAAATAACGCCAAACATATTAAGGAAGACTCAGTGAACCTTCTTAATTGCAGATATTAATTTCCGTTTAAAAGTTACGAATTTAATTTGAAAAAGTTTAGACATAGTTTTATGGCAATACTCTTTAACATAGCGAGATGCTTTTACAAGCAGGATGAAGATCGTACAACCACCGAAAAAGTTACAAGAGGAAATTATTTTTAAAAAATCCTCTGAGAAACAGCAAGCGTTTTAGTGAAAATTTCGTATTTTTGACGGAAAATTCACAGACTGATATCGGCGCTCTGAATCGGTAATGCGGTCAGATAGTAAAGTTTGAAAACCTGTAACAGCCCGGGGCATGGAGACAAGTATTGCTCGATATCTACCTCGCAATCAAAACAAATCACAATCACTCACAAATGCGGTAGTAAGGCATTTTCATTAGGACCTTGTGTCGGGAGGTGGATTCCCAGGATACTGTATATTTATTTTACTTTTTATTTAAATCTTTATAATAATTATTTAAAATAATTCATAAAATATATCTTATTTGATAGTGATCAACGAAGTTTCTAATGTCAGCCAGTTTAATTTAGTTGAACATTAATTTGAACTATTTTAAAACTTGAATTCGAACTTAATTTTATGAACTAATTTTTTTCTTTCGAATTTTATTGTCTGTTAGGTTTCACTTTGGCGTTTTCCACTGGCCGCACTATTTTTGCACTGAAATGACGTCACCATACAATACAATACTCAATACAGATTTTAAACTGGTTCGTAGTTAGCTGAAAGTGTGTGCATTTTTTATAAAATTATTGGTAATATCCAGTAACAACGATAAATTTCCTAAAATTAAATGAATTTGACATTTTCTTGAAAACATGGTGCTTTGTTTGATTAAAATATATTTACTTATTGATAAAACTTCCATAACACAAACTGTCCTTACATTTTCAACCAATTCATAATTTCATATTCAACTTATTGAGAACGTTTTTTGTTTTATTGTTTAAAATTGTATTTCAAATTATTATATGAAATTTACGAAAACATATTTTTTAATACGCTCATACAACAAAGCAGACAGGGGCGGATTACCCATTAGGCTAGTTAGGCTATAGCCTAGGGGCGCAAGCTTCCAGGGGGCGCCGCAGTGTCAAATAAATGCCAAATTATGATAAAAAATATGAAATCAAAAACAAGCTATCAATACAAAGTAGGTAATCTGAAAATATGGTAACTTGTGTCAAGATAATTACTGCATAGTCTTTTTAATAGAATGGGTGATATGGAGATCTCCCCCCTTGCAAATGGTATGGTTCCTATAACTTGAGGTGACTTAGATAAAAAAAGGCGCCATTTTCTCGCTCAAGATTCAATCAAAAAAAGTATACATTCTAAAAAAATACATGTGGGGCGTGTGCAGCCTTCTCAGTTCTAATGCCTTCATCCTCGCGGGTTTGATACCCCATTTTAGGCACTTTCTGTGAGCGTCGTTAGGTACATGATTTTAAGAGAAAAGAGCATCAATTTAAATTCCAAGATTCATTATAAAAGTGTTCAAAATCTAAAGGAGGCCCTGCGGGGCAAGTTGAGGGCTATTGAAATAGACATTGTTGAATTGTTTCCATTTTTTTTGGGGAGGGGGGGGGGGCGCATCTGGTGATTAGCCTAGGGGCGCCAAACAGTTTAATCCGGCCCTGAAAGCAGAGTTGTTTCATTATCAAGATACCCTGACAAATTGAGCAAAGCGCTTCTCATTGAGGACGGCAGTTCAATTTTTGTCGTGAGCATTGTTGCTCGGGAATATCAGCAAGTTTAGTACATTATGATGTCAATGAAATATTCTCGCACTCTTGAAGCATAAGGAGCGAAACACACGGGGCGACTTTTAATCGCTCAGTAGCGAGATTTTGCGCCCTGGGGAGTTTTAGACGCGCGTCTTTTGCGCGTCTCGTGTGTTTGCTCCCATAAGACTCAATGCTACCTAACTGCAGCGTCTTTTTGTCGCCGCAACTAAGCGACTGAAAATCGCCTCGTGTGTTTGCAGCCTAAACCAACCAAGCTCCTACAGCATCCCAAATCCCCCTTCAACGATTCTCAAATGTTTATTAAATTTTGCTCCGTTAGTGAATTATGGCATGTTAATAATTCAGGGAGCAGTTATACTTTATATTCAATTCATTTTAATTGTAAGACACTTGCAATAAAAAAACATTTTCCTGTTGCCAATATTAGTAAGCTAATTCTAGTTGATTGCTTCTCTCTTGACGGCTGTGCCAATAAAAATGTGAAGTTGTGATAAAAGTTTAAGTTGTGAAATCTATAAAAACACAAAATATGACCACGCCAAAGAAACAAAAGTAGACACTCGCCAATTAATTAACTAATTCATTTAGTAGACACATAATTGCAATATGAATTTTTTCTGTCGTCAATATTATTAAGTTAATTCTAAGACAGCGTAAATCTATTGTTACGGTTGCGATAAAACACTTACGCATGTTTGTTTCACACATTCATTCATTCATTCATTCGTCACAACACAATGATGTTGTTTGTTGTTACTACTGATTGGCAAAGGTTACTTAATTGCTCGACAGGTATAGATGTTTGATGCGATAAGGCAGGCGACTCACTCCACCCTACCATTATTCCGCAGCCTGGGGCTGAATCTCCTCTTTTTCATGTTTAAAAGTCATGTTCATATTTCGCGGTCGAAAACGGATGTAATGCCATCTACTGAGCCAGAACGTTACTACTAGACCTGTCATAATATCCTTAAGTTTGTTTTGTTAAATTACTCCTACATGTTATAATAATACCCAGTGTCCACTATAGATAATGTCTTCAATTAATTAATGATTAGAAATAAAAATTATTAGAAATTAAATACAAATTTTGGTACAATGCCATTCTTTAGCTTTCACTGGCAGATATAGGTACACTCGACAATTCATAAAACGGTATTTGAAAGAAATGGATTGTCTGAAAAAAAATGTAATGGATCATCAGATGAAGTCTATACTTACTCGTCATCTACCTCTAGTAGGTGAGCTCTGATTTCATTGATAATAACAAGGATTGATTGTCTAGGAACCTGACCAGCAGCCAATCTGTTTCGTTCGAATACCGTTTTATGAATTGTCGAGTGTACCTATATTTTTTTCTCTTGTGGATTTAGAGAAAATTTAAAATTAAATTTAAAATTTGTGATTGTTTTTAATAGAGTTTTGCTCGACTATAGAAACTGCTTTTGTGCATTTAATGGTACAGTTGTCTTTCACAGAATGTGAGGTAGTGTGACTTTTTGCCAAATGACCATGCCATGATATCAGGATTATAATATACATTAATATTGTTTCTTAAGTTCGTTCACATTTAGAATAGCAAGACCGTGTAGATACTACTTTAGTCAAATGAACAATTGTATTCCTACACATGTAAATATCAATATACTAATCCAAAAATATGTATAATACAACTGTAGATATAAATAAATCAATTATTTGAGTTTTTCTAATATTTTCTACTATTAAAAACTATGTATTTCACTTAATTAATGCTATTTCAATAATACAAAGAAGAAAGTCTCGCCCATTGACAGGGCAGTGTTCATGCGAACGACGTGATCGACTAAAACGTCAGAAATATTCTTAACGTGAACGAACTTTAGTAAATATTATATGATTTCAGTACAACTTGTTCGATTGTATATTACTGTCGAACTATCAGGGACCATTCGATACCAAATCAAAACTTGAATTCTTATGTTCCCATTTAATTAGGTACACTAATAACTAGAGATGGGCCGATACCGATACTCGCAATACCACCGATACCAATGGTATCGGTGGTATCGGTCAATTTTAATGCCATATTTGCGATACATTGATACTTATTACTTTTTCAGTTGACATTTTGAATTGTGGCCATTTTGTGCTCATTGGTGCTCATTTTCATCACTTCAGTGAGCTGTATCACCATTGGAAGATGCCTCAACCAATCAGAGCCAAGGTTACAAGTGAGATAATCTCCAAAAAAATCTTTAGTTTTGTGAATTTTGATTGAATTGAGACTTTGGTGGACAGGAACTACCTACAGAAATATAAAGAAACAAAAGTATCGGCAATACTATCGGTATCACAAATCATAAAGCGAGTATCGGTATCGGTGAAAAAGTGGTATCGACCCATCTCTAGGTACTAATAAGTAATAACATAATTAGAAACCAGTAGAAATGTCATTTCAACATTTATGTAAATAAATGTGAATTTGTGTCAAAATCTTACTCAAACTAGGAGATAGGTATTCTTCAATTTTTCCTGGTCTTCGGAAAAAACCCGGAAAAAAAACATTTTTTTCCCAAAGTTTCCTGTTTTTCCGACCCCTTAACATCCCTATGCAGAACAGTGCGACGTTAAGCCCCAGACAAAAAAAAAGATCAGTGTGGCAACAAAATAACAAGAGTTCTATTCTGTGTCTATTCTGTGTAGTGTGGCAACAAAATAACAAGAGTTCTATTCTGTGTATCTACACTAGGAAAACGCTCAGTGTAACGCGTATGAGCGAGCATGGGGACGTGCAAATTCTCGAACCGGAAATGCGTGCACAACACACAGAAAACATATACATCCATATTGAATTAAAATATGATCCACTCTTTCAACATAAAAGTATGCTTTTCATCGAAACTTGAAAATAGCACCTAAGCACCCTGGTACATAAAGCAAATCAGATTCAATTCAACTGGCACTGGAAAACATTCATTTCGATACTTCATACGATACTAATAAGTTCATGTGTTCTTAACTGATTGGGATGAAAATTTGTAAAATAATAGGCAATGTGTGCTAACGACCATGCAAGATATGAGTTTGATCAGAATTGCAGTAAACCCTCATTATTTCGAACTTCAATAATTCGAATTTAGGGGTAAATTCGAACTAGGTGGATGGTCCCAGTGTTCAGTATAGGCTTTACTAGGAAAACGCTCTGAGTAACGCGTTGATGAGCGAGCACGGATACGCGCAACAACACCTCGACCCATCGAAAATGGCCTTAAAAGCCAATAATTCTTGAATTTCGTCACAGACTTGTATGAAAATCTCCAACAATTCCTAAAATATTGGTCCCAATAACCACGCAAAGTTATACGTTGATCGATTGAACCTTTATGATTGAACGATTCCTTGTTAATTTCCAAAAATCACAGGATATCGTTCAAAAAAATTTTAAACTGTCATATCAGTTTCATAATACGTTTGAAAGTTTCTGCTCTTAAGCCCCATTTACACGGTGCAATTTCTTGAACAACTTCTGTGCCACAGTTTATCTGCTCGTGCGCAGTATCACTTTTGAGATGATAAAGGGAATCAGCACATGTGCAGAACTTCTGTGACACAGAAGTTGTTCAAGAAATTGCACCGTGTAAATGGAGCTTAACAACCAATTGAAGTGAAGATTCGAAGATTCCGTGAAATATGAAATTCGAGAAATATGATAGCCAACACGCAAAATATCCGTAAACTGTCGATAACTTTTGAATTTAAACACAGTTTAGTCTGAAAATTGTCAAAAATACAGATAATGTTGGACCCGATGACCATGCAAAATTTTAAGTTGATCGGTCAAACGGTTCTGGTTTAAATTTCAAAAAGCACATGCAATATTTTTTTAAATTTTAACCAATGGGAGAATTTGGCTGAAAATTTGTAAAATAAGAGACAATGTTGGTCCTAATGACCATGCAAAATATAAGGTCGATCACATTTGTCGAAGTCCATTTTCATTTTTCAGCCTATCAGGAGATGTTTATTTAAATTTCAACCAATGAATGGATTTCAAAAAAATTAGGGTCTGCAAACAGAGAAGGTTGGTTTTACATGTGTGCAAAATTTCAGATCGATCGGTGAAATGGTGCGACCTGTGTATCGGCTATTAGCAGCCAAAAACAAAAACAAAAAAAAAAAAAAAAAAAATAGAGGTCCGTGCCAAAAGAGCCAAAAGGAGACGCTCGCTTCGCTCGCTCAACAATGTTAAATCATTTTGATAAATCGAATATTAGGTTATTTCGAAATTCGAACTGAAATTTGGTCCCAGCCCATGTTATTACTTGCATACAGTTGTTTTAATTCGAACTTTGCAAAAGGATTGATAAAATAATCGCGAACAAACTTCGAAAAAACAAACTCAAACTACACAATGCCAATGTTTCCAATGGCGTCACGTCACAAAGAGAGTAGTCAAACTGCTCTTTGTAGTGGTGGGGTGGGGGAAGTGTAGGTCTAGTCTCTTTAGTATACAGGTTTGCTTACCCTGGAACACTTTAGGCGAGAATATTCAAACTTCATTAAAGCTTTTGAAAGCATTTAACTGCGTATATAGTGCTAAGCTTTTGAAGGCAATAAATAATGAAAAAACATTGCGTTATATTCGGATCAATACGGTATGTACTAGGGGTGTTCACGATTACGATTTAATCGAATCGATTAATCGATTATGACATTGAAAACGATTAATCGATGTTAGAAAAAATAATCGAATTATCAATTTGAATTTGCTGCCTTGAAAATGGTTGCACTTTACAACATCTAAAATGGCTGGCTTCATTCTGTCAACATTTTTCTTTGTGTGCGTAATATTTTAGTGATAAATTCATGTTTGTGTGTATTATCCTAAGTTTCAGTGTGTATTTCTCATTCGCATTACCAAGTGACTAGAGGGACCCGCTTACAAATTGTAAGTTGTGTGATTCGCATTTATGATTAATTTATCACCAACTACCAAAGTTTGGGAATTGTTAAAAAGCGTCCTTCCTGACGGTTTTGTTCGTGGTATTACCTCAGTCGACAGGCAAATGCTGGGAAGGTATACCCAACTAATAGGCCACGACCGCCTCCTTCCCTGCTTCCATCTTTACCTACTCTTCACCATCATCTAAGTTGTGTGATTCGAATTTATGATTAATTTATCATCAACTACGTACCAAAGTTTGGGAAATGTTAAAAAGCGTCCTTCCTGACGGTTTTGTTCGTGGTATTACCTCAGTCGACAGGCAAATGCTGGGAAGGTATACCCAACTAATAGGCCACGACCGCCTCCTTCCCTGCTTCCATCTTTACCTACTATTCACCATCATCTAAGTTGTGCGATTCGAATTTATGATTAATTATCATCAACTACGTACCAAAGTTTGGGAAATGTTTAAAAGCGTCCTTCCTGACGGTTTTGTTCGTGGTATTACCTCAGTCGACAGGCAAATGCTGGGAAGGTATACCCAACTAATAGGCCACGACCGCCTCCTTCCCACCTTCCATCTTTACCTACTATTCACCATCATCTCCCATCATCATAATAGGTTAGCTGCAGAATAGTGCGACGTTATACACTACTAAAACAAATAGGTACCTTCATGGAAATTACAAATCTACTACAGATTAAAATTTCTAAACGAATCCAAGTTACAAATCTGAAATCATAAATGAGTGAATTATACTGAAACAAATACGCAACTTAAAAAAATAACGACCCAATGAGTACATAAGAAGTGAAAAATTAAAAATTGGGTAAAAAGATGTTAAAAACGTTTCTAAGAAAACATGGAATACTCTATCAAATTTAGATAAAACCAGAGCAGCTCTCTCATTGACTGAAATCTGTCACGTGATCTTACTTGCCTCCTGATAAAATAAAGGTCTGCATCTCTGCACAATTCACATCAACATCAGGAATTCACATCAGGTTACATGGCAGATCAGCAGGGAGCCGCTGAGCTTCTCAGTCGATTCTCACATTGCTGAATGTCGCCTTTTTGTACTGAAAGATGCAAATAAAGATAATTGAAATTGAAATTGAAACATCAACGATCGATCGCTTTAGTACAATTTTGATTCCCAAAACGTAACTTTCAATATACCTTAGACTAAATAACTGTAATATACTAATGAGAAGTTGCGACGTTAGGTATGTATACTCGGGCTTAAAAGTTCACTTACGCCCCCCCCCCCCCCCCCCCCCCTAACCCCTTACCCTTTGCAACCCCAAAAATATCATCTATTTACATTATATTGCTTTACCCGTGGTTCTTCTAAGTCAAGGTCCCAAGAGTTAATTCCAATTTTCGTTCAATCTAAAAAAAATCACGGCCTATACTGCGCAAATTTGAAAGTTTCGATTTTGTCTGTTCTTCCATGGGCTACACGTCTTGGCAAGTTGGCTACACTCTTGCTTCTCATGTAATTTCTCTCAAAATACTGTCAAACGTTAGTGAAACGGAGTTAATTCATCAATCAGGTATGTAGAATGTGATTTCGTATATTATTTGAACGAATTATTGTTATAACTTCCTTGAAAATGGATATAAAGATTCATGCTGACATATTGACGTTTTGGAATGACAGTTGGATTCATTTCCATTGTCGGACACCTGGACACCCGGACACCCGCGACATGCGCATGCGTGAAAAGTGTACATTATGTAAGAGGATGATAGAATTATGAATGAATTTGGCACTTTACAGCGTCTTTGACGTAAAAATGAATGACTTTCCGGACACATTTCATTGTTGAGGTTAATATTGCCGTATAAGATGATAATATGATGACCACCCTGATGACACACACATGATGATGACATATAGTTATATATCAAAACGATTTAATTCGATTATGTAATCGATTTAGATTACGAAAATCGAATTATTAATCGATTTAAATAAAATAATCGTTGAACACCCCTAGTATGTACTAAAAAAAAAATTATTTTTATTAATTTTTTTTTATATTAATATATTTCGAACTTTTTTAATTCGAACTGGGATTTTTTGGGTCCCCTTGAATTCGAATTAACGAGGGTTTACTGTATATCAGACCATAAAAAGGGTGGTGTGGCTACAAGCCATTATAAATTATTAATTAAGCTTTACAAATGTCAGTAAAATGTCTATTACTCTTAAAGTTCATTATAGATTTTACAGATTTGTCCAAAAATACTTAAAATTCTGGTACCAATGACAATGCAAATTTTGGTGATGATCGGTCAAACGATTGCAGTTATATTGACACACAGTGTTTCTTTCATCCCCATTGCCAAGCACAGCATCAAGTACACACCAAGTTTCCGATGAACCCAATGGATCAATCATGCTGAAAATCATTTTGACCATAACGAGAATAGTAATATAAGTTTTGTGAAAAAATTGGCCTGATCCCTTACTTCGTTTGGCGGGAGACGCCAAATGCACAAATAAACACACACACAAAAAAACAGAGATTCGAGCCATAAGTTTCAAGTGGAGACGCTCGCTACGCTCGCTCAATTAGGTATGCAATAAAAGTGAATTTAATAATTTCTTTTCAAGCCCCAGTGTACCTACCTATTTTGTTTAATGACTTATTAGGAATACCTACTAGGGATGTCGGCTGGTACTCGGGCAGTTCCGGGTAATCAATTACTTGGGCAATAAATAATACTCGCGGGTCAATGTTTTTTTTGTATTATTTTTGGTTTAGAGTCTGTATAGAGTGAAAGCCCGATGCTTACGCTCAGCTAGGCAGCTGCGCCTTTTAAGGGCAAGCTCAACGACCTTGCTTTGCTGAGGGATGTGAGAGGTGAATGGGGCAGGAGGGGTGAAATCATGTGGAGGGAGTAAGAAGCACAGGAAATATGTGTCTGTATTTCATTTTCAATCACGCTGCAGGCCAGAGTGAAAGTTGAGCCGCGGGTATAATAGGTGTGTCACGAAATTACCTGCGCTAATTTCATGTATAACTATTTTATATCTTTCAAATAACTTCACTTCTTTTTCAATGACATCAACAACTCAAAACGTCATCTAGTGTGATAAAATGTAACTACTCATGACATCACAATCTGCTGTCAATTTCACTTTCATTCTAAAAACAACTTCAACTTGATTAATCCACAAAGGTACAAATCTCATGTAACAATGATTTATATGGAAACAATAATATAATTATAATATTATATAACTTAATTTCTCAAACTAAATGATTCACTAACAAAGTCAAATAAACATCTAGATTTTGCACGCACAGAGATCATGATGCGTAGCTTACATAATTGAACTCTGTACTGCTTACGCGGCTTGCACTCTGCACGGCTTACGCAACTTGAACTCTGCATGCTTACGTAACTGACCTATGACCACCCATCTAAACGCATGTACAATGCTATTCTTATGGACATATTTTGGTATAAATACAAGGAGATTTGCCATGTAAAATCAGTCAGATTTAGGACTCACTGGAGTCAGCTTCGGGACTCACTTGAAACAGTCTGATTCCGGCATCCGAACCTTCAGGATCTCTATCAACGGGTAAATAAAACTGTAAGTTGAAATAATTTTAAGAATATTGAAGTGTTATCCTCTCAACTCTAAACCTCTCATCTAATTTTAAGAGTGATTCCTCTCAACTATAAACCTCTCACTTAATTTTAAGAATATTGAAGTGTTATCCTCTCAACTATAAACCTCTCATCTAATTTTAAGAGTGATTCCTCTCAACTATAAACCTCTCACTTAATTTTAAGAATATTAAAGTGTTATCCTCTCAACTTTAAACCTCTCATCTAATTTTAAGAGTGACTCCTCTCAAACATAAACCTCTCACTTAACTTTAAGATTATTGAAGTGTTATCCTCTCAAATATAAACCTCTCATCTAATTTTAAGAGTGATTCCTCTCAACTATAAACCTCTCACTTAATTTTAAGATATTGAAGTGTCAAATCAGTTAACTCAATTCTTTTATCCATAGTGATATTGTTCACTACTGGAAAGTATGGTAAATATTCATTAAAAACACTACTATTAATTGTAACAGATTTATCATTTTCAGCTAGGAAACCTTTATTCTCTCACTTCCTTCTCACATATTTGATTTATAACTAAACGGCATCAGACATCTACAACACCGCGCCGAGACGTTGTCAGGTGGGAACGTCACGAGGTCTACCAGTCTCACGCCATTGGGGAAATTACTTGTCGACAGGATCACTTAATAAGGCACCTCCACGCCCTCCCAAAAGCCTTTACGGTCACTTATCAACTCAAAATCTTGGGCTCTTGCCCAAGTTGGTGGCAGCAAACTTCCCCCCCTCTTCAAGGACACTTGCGCCGCTACAGGTGCATAAATTCGTGTTTTCTTATGATTGAAGTATGTAGTCAGTTATATCATAGAATGTTATATTAGTCCAAGTGATTCTACATGGCAAATCCTATTCTGCTTTCTCGAATTCTTTACAAGGACAAGTGTACAGATGGCCCAGAGAGAAGGTCATTCACTCCTCTCGAGTAGCTGGCAACTGTGAATTTGCGTTTTTTTGTGTTTTTTTTTGGGTGGGAGGGGGGACAATTACCTGATATTTATGATGATTCCTGATTGATATTCCAATTCCTGATTTTCGGACCTGCCGACATCCGTAATTATTACTAATTTTGTGGGAGTGACGTCACAATACGCAGACGGTTTCCAATCCCTGTAAAGTGTGGTGATCGTAGGTACCATATTAACTCCTGTATAAGATGCAATTATATGTCAATATTTTGATTCTGAAAACAGCCCTGCGTGGTGTCTTATACATGCATACCAAGCTTTTTCTCCAGTAAATCCAAGGTGGATGTTTGTAAACAGAGCTGTGGTAGACTGCCACATGTTGTCTAAAGTCATCCGCAGTCGATCTGTGGATTGGAAAAGGGTCTTTTTACTTTCCCGTCCCCTACTTTACCTGTTTGCGCACCATGCCCCATTGTTCATGCCGAGCCTTCTCTTGGGTTGAGATCAATAAGTGGTTCGTAAAATACCTGTTTTTCAAGAAAATCCCAATCCACAGATCGACTGCGGGTCACTTTGTCTCTGCCTTTCCCTCTCACTCTGTCTGGACTACTCAAACAGTGTAGACACAACATTATTAACATATAACATTTGCGCAATAAAAAGTTTTCCCTTGCATTTAGATCAGGAGACAAAATATGTTTACTTCTGAAAAACATTGCTCTGACAGGCATAAAATAGACTAAACACTGTTGAATGGCGATCTTAATGGAAGGGGAGGAGAGGAGTTGGGTTTGTTTTGGAATGCAGAGGAAAGGCAGGTGTGTGCTTGTGATTTTCATTCAAATAGCTCAGTTACCGTAAATACTCGCATATAAGCCGCACCCCAGTTTTTGAAAGTCTGTTTATGAAAAACACTTTGTATGCGGAAATAAGCCGCAGGATGTAATAAAAATAGACATTTGCCAGCACCAGGCTATACTTGTATCTATTATACACTCGAGTTGAGTGACAGGTCATTAGAGGACATTGACAAGGGTTGACAAGTGGTGGCTAAGGTTATCTGGAGATGAGAAAATCCCCAGAACTTTATTTCATCATACCTACCTAGTTACCTAGGTAATTCCAAAACAATTCAAATAATCTAACTCGAGGAGAAGATGGAATTTCAAACAGGTAAATGAGTTGAAGCTACATTAAAGATAAACATTAAAGATAAACATTAAAGATAAACAAAGATAAATATTCAACACATAAGGTGATTTTTATCACCAATCAGTTATCACTGTCACTGGCATCCACTTCAGAATCACTTAGTTCTGAATCACTCAGTCCAGAATCTTCATTGAAATCGGGGTCATTCTCATCATCTGTGTCCCACAAAATGTCGTCTTCTTCTCCAGTTAGATCATTAGTAATACAGCATTTCTTAAAACTTTTCTGAATTAATTCAGGTGAAATAGAATCCCAAGACTTCATAACCCACTCGGCAACAACTGATAGCGGGGCCCCCTTGATGTTTCCTGCCGGGGTCATCAATAAATCTTCCTTTGAAAGCCACTCATTGTACAGAACTCTGAGACGGTCTTTGAAAGGTTTATTTATACAGACATCGAGGGTCATACCTCCTGGTATTATAACTTGATCCGTTTTATTCCTTTGGAGCAGGCTTTTCACATCGTCTGTCAAGTGTCCTCTGAAGGCATCCAGGACCAACATATTGGGCAAATTAAGTAGCGCTCCTGGACGACGTAACCAGACACACTTGATCCAGTCCAAAGTCAAGTCACTGCTCATCCAGCCTTTCTCTTGCACGCGAATTATGACGCCGTGAGGAAATGTTTCATTTTTAGGCATTGTCTTCCTCTTGAAAATAATGTAGGGCGGGAGTTTCCTTCCGTCAGCTGTAATTGCCAGCATCACTGTCATTCGAAGCTTTTCTCCGCCAGTGCTACGAATTCTCACCTCCTTTGCACCCTTATCATTGATCGTGTAGTTTGATGGCATGTCAAAGAATACAGGAGTTTGATCTGCATTCCCGATTTGACCAAGCAAATAGTTCTTCTGGCGACGTAAAGCAATGGTATAGCGGTGAAAGTTGAGAAGTTTCTGCTCAAAATCGGCTGGTAACTTTTGCGATATCGTGGTCCTGCGTCTCAAACTAAATCCATGCTGCCGCATAAAACGCGTTACCTAACCTCTACTTCCTTGAAAAGATATCCGTGAGATGCCTAATTCACGCTGGCGTTCTCGTGTTTTCACTTGTATGATTTCACAAGACACTGGTAAACCTTTAGCACGTTGATTCTTTACAAATGTCACAATATCAGCCTCAAGTTCGGGGTGGTGTCCTTTCTTTGGGCCTCGAAAGCACTTGCGTTTTGACTCGCATTTAGTTAATACAACTTTTTGCGTCCTCCAGATTCTCACGTTGCTCTCATCAACCGAAAAATTACGCGCCGCCGCTCGATTTCCATGCTCTTCAGCGTATTTTATAACATTTCTTTTAAATAAAGCATCGTAAACACTACGCTTTTGTTTAGGAATGACGTTCATTGCAGACACAACAAGTTATTTTCACAATTCACGATCACAAAACCCAAACAACACCTTGAGTCTTGACCTAGTTTCATGTACGACTGCAATGTGACAGCGTGAGTGGCGTGGGGGAGGGGGTGGGGGTTCGGAACAGCTGCGCAGTGACGAAGCTAGACGAAGTAGGACGGAGAAAGTGGCGCTTTTCAAATGGGGAAAAATCGTCTTTGCGCGCGATTGTAAGCCGCACCCGATAATAAGCCGCAGAAGGATTTCAAGGTAGTAAATAATTCAATATACCCGCGGCTTATATGCGAGTAAATACGGTAGCAGGAAAACCAACATTTAGATGGATATCATGTATACTAACACACCCAGTTTTTCATCATTTACCGCGTCTTATACATGCATGCTAAGTGTTTTCTTAAAATAGACTTCTCAAAACAAGGGTGTGTCTTATACACGAGTTAATACGGTAATAGTAATATCTTCATCACATTCTTCTGGTTTGTTCTTAAGCGTAAGTAAATCACTAAGAATGTAAGCTTCACCTCAGCAGTTGTCTGCTTTTTAAAAACTTGGTATAGGTCCTAGTGTGTATACTGTACTCGAGCAAGAATGTAAATGATTGAAAATACCCGAGATCTATATTTGAGTAGGTACCTTGTTTCTTTCCATCTTTTCACAAAACGTTGTTACTTAAAACAATATATATTTTTGCCAATCAGAACTAATTATTGCCACCTGGTACTGACCTGGTCCGTGTTTATATTACGCGGCAAGTAATAAGCAACGTTGTCTGATATGCCACGGGCAAGGCGGTACAGTTCGGTGCCGCCAACGGGCTGCAGTATGTCTTCTACGTCAAAGACTTGGTGAGCGAGGTAAGCTGGTCCGCCCCACGGTGGACTCAAGAACACTACGTCGGCTTGCAACGACGCCGCCACTCTGGTGAAGTCTCCGAGGACAAACTCGATGCGGTCTTCGACGCCGTATACAGCTGCGTTGTGGCGCGCCAGCTCCAGTTTCACGGGATCCAGGTCAATCGCAATTACTAGAAAGAGATAAAAAAAAAAATACAAATAAAAGATGTCTAAAAGTACTAATGTTACTAGGGATTTGTAGGGATGGGTTTCTTCTATGCAGTAACGATTCTTTCGAATCTCATTATTTGAACAAATCCAAAACTCTTTATTTATAAATACTTTAATTAAATACTAAAGTTTACCTGTACAATAAAAAAAATACCTATCATGAATTTATGTTTATAATGATTCAAGACTATTAGGTATCATCATTAAAGCAATGTATTGTTCTGTAGTTTTCTATTTTTCACAGTAGGTAGGTCTACCTAGTTTCGACAACAAACTGGTTGCTGCCAATTGATTAGTAAATTCTAGAAATGGGTCGATACCACTTTTTCACCGATACCGATACTCACTTTATGATTAGCGATACCGATAGTGTCGCCGATACTTTTGTTTTTTTATATTTCTGTAGTTCCTGTCCACCAAAGTCTCAATTCAATCAAAATTCACAAAACTGGAGATTTTTTTGGAGATTATGTCACTTGCAACCTTGGCTCTGATTGGTTGAGGCATCTGCCAATGGTGATACAGCTTACTGGCGTGATGCCAATGAGCACCAATGGCGGGAAAACGGCCACAATTCAAAATTTCAACTAAAAAAGTAATAAGTATCGAAATTCGAAAATATTGCATTAAAATTGACCGATACGGTAGTGACCGATCGGTGGTATCGCGAGTATCGGCATCGGCCCATCTCTACTATAAACAGCACACTCCTTTGATTAGTTGATTATACTCTGAAGCTACGACTTAGGTACCTCTTTCACATGTGAAGGCGAACTGGATGGCATTTCCCCCGGCTCCGCAGAATGCATCAACAATTAAGTCGCAGCGACATCGCTGAGCAATGTGCTCTGCCACTCTCTCAGGTGTTACAGAATACCAACTCTCTGAAGAAAAAGAAAAGTACAGAGTTTAATTCAGAGGACCTCCACTGAGAGTTCAGAGTTTAGTGAGAACCTTCCATAATCTTTGAACATAGATGATGAACTCTAAAAGTTCAACATCATTTGCAGAATTCTACTGTTGGCGTAAGTTTTTCTTCGTAAATAAGATGAATTCACATAGTTTATAATCTAGTGGAGCGGTCGCTCCACGCCAGCCAAGTCGTACGGCGCGCGCACACTCTCATATAAAGGCTGGAGCAAACCCACTTTTACTGTAGGCATCAAAGTGGCATTTTCGGCCTACTGGATCTTAAAATTGGGGAATCTCACATTGTTGGAAAATATCTCAATTTTGAGCTATGGCCCACCCTACAACATATACCAAATTTGGGAAGAATAGGTTACGCCCTTTACGAGCTAGAAGGCTGAGAAAACCGTGTTTTAGGGCGGTTTTCATAATAATAATAATAATAATCTCAGTAGTAGTAGTAGTAGTAGTAGTAGTAGTAGTAGTAGTAGTCTCCTGGAATTCAAATCCGGTAAACAGGCCACAGCCTAAACGGCTTAACCGATTGATCTCACATTTTTACCACGTGTGCACTTTTGGCGTCTGATTTAACCTTCACCCCATGAATTTTTTGTGCCGCCATTTTGAAACCGGAAGTGACGTTATATCTCGTCAACGGCTAGACCGATCGGAACGAAATTTGCGCCAAACGATTTAGACGGTCAACTATATGGATTATCAGCAGCAAAAGACTATACATTATGTTAATGAAACCGGAAATGACGTCATGAAATTTGAAATACATCGATTGGCATTTCGGCAACAAAGATTGATCCGATTATTTTGATATTTATGACACGTATGTACTTTTGATATCTCATTTGACTTATTATAAAACCAACCGGAATCCGCCATTTTGAAACCGGAAGTGGCATCATATCTCAATAACGGCTAAATAGAACGAAACCAGCGCTAAACAATTGAGACGGTCAACTTTATGTATTATCATCAATAATATTTGCAGTTTCCCATACCGAAACCGGAAATGACGTCACACATTTTAAAAAACTCACAAATTTACATTTTGATACAATAAATATACTATTTGAGACAGCTTATAATAAAATGTAATCATGTTTAAATTATAATTCAAGGGGTCAGTTATTTCAGCAGCCATTTTGAAACCGGAAGTAACGTCATATCTTGAAAATTGGTTGACTGATCGGTATGAAACTACCGCCAAACGATTCGGAAGGTCATCTCTATGAAATAGGAACAGTCAAACTAGAATTTTCCTATTTATGAGACCGGAAATGACGTCATTCAAATTTAAAAAATTATTATAATCCCCTCCTATATAATAAATACATATTCAGAAAGCTTAAAATGATACACATCATTTATAGATATACATTCTATGTGGCAGTGCAGTTAGTTCAGCAGCCATTTTGAAAACCGAAGTGTTGCCATAGCTCGGAACTCGGTTGACTGATAGGAATAAAACCTTTGCTATTCTTCATGAAAGATCATTTAAAGCAAATATATAGTACCATACGCAGAATTTCATTAGTTAACCAAATTGTCAATGGCGACTTTTTTTTTAAAGGATTTAGTAATTGTTCAATCTAGTGGAGCGGTCGCTCCACCCAGCCAAGTCGTACCGTACACTCACACTCACTCAACATACCGTAAATGACTAATAAACTGAGGAGCAGACCAACCACTTTTACTGTAAGCAACAACATGGCATTTTCGGCCTACTGGATCTTAAAATTGGAAAATCTCACATTGTTGCGATATATCTTAATTTCGAGCCATGGCCCACCCCACTACATATACCAAATTAGGGAACAATATGTTATGCCGTTTGCGAGCTAGAGGGCCGAGAAAACAGTGAAATTACACCACTTTCTGATTCTGAAGATGATATCAGGAAACGTTGCTATCACCGCCACAGCCTAAACGGCTAAACCGATCGACCTGAAACTTTTACCACATATGCACTTTTGGCGTCTGATGATACCTTGCCTCTTGTGATTTTTTGTGCCGCCATTTTTAAACCGGAAGTGACGTCATAACTCAAAAACGTCTGGACCGATTAGAACGAAATTAGCGCCATTCGATTTAGATGGTCATCTATATGAAGTATCAATAAAAAAAATATTATTTTCTTATTTTCTAAACCGGAAGTGACGTCATAAATACGCAATATTTAACTTATTTCAACAAATTATACTTAAAATACGTACATAATTAACTTACATTGTAACATAGACAATACAATTTATATATTCAAGGTAGCAGTGTTCTCGGCCGCCATTCCTGAAACCGGAAGTGACGTCATATATCTAAAACGCCTGTACCGATTGCAACTGAACTAGCTCCTGCGTATTCATTCTGCTATTTATTTGAAAAATCAATTGTGAAAAATGAATAAATAAATTAATGGTACCGGAAATGGCGGCAGGAACCACTAAATGAAACCGGAAGTGACGTCATATATTACAAACGGCATGACCGATTTTACGGAAATATAGGGATTAGGAATTCAGATGGTCGTTCATGAAGGTATCAACTAGATAAAACTAGATTGTTTTCTTATTACCTATACCGGAATTCGGCCGCTATTTCAAAACCGGAAGTGACGTCATGTATCGAAAACGGCTGGATCGATTATAACGAAACTTAAGCTATTCTTCTTGGATAATCATTGTCATCTTATACCAAACGCAACTTTTCATAGTAACCAAATCGGTTGAGGCGTATTTTTTTAAAGAAATTAGTCCCTGCTCGGACATGTGCTACAAGCTGTATGTATAAACTAACAAAAGAAGTGATATCCCAGAAAAAACACTCCGTGTAAAAATACCAGCCAAGTCTCTTTAACTATAAAAAAAAATAGAAGAAATCTAAAAATTCAGCACTGAAAAGGAGTGATATCAAAAAAGGAGCCAAGTCAACGAATTTTCCAAATTTTAATCGTACCATTGAAATAAAAATATCAACCCCCGAGAAATACTTAAAAAAAGGACTTGGCGCATCGTTTTTTTAAAGACATTTTTCTATTCTTAAGCTTAAGCCACTCACATACTACGTAGTTCAGAAATGCCTAGAAAAATTGGGACAAAACTTTCAAATTAAATATTGAACATTCTGTAAAATATTTTAAATTTAAATATAAGTACGCAAAGAAACATAGCATTGTCTTACAAGCAATAAATACAGAACAGTTGTGTTTGTGATTGGTAGGTACCTATAGTTTTGTGGGTACATCAACATACCTACTACAGCATTATACTTGGAACCTTCTCGCCGTGTAATTAATTGCTATTAATTAACATTTTATACCAAAAAAATTCATAAATTACATAACGTATTACTTTAGATAAAAATCTAGTCAGTAATTATTTGAGCAGCATGGCTCAGTGCACTAGTCACTTATACAAATCTCATTGACGGCCTTCTTGTAATGAGCGCTTTCGCTATTTCCCTCAGTCACGATATTGAGAAGTATGATTGATTAATATGACCCTAGAAATAGTGGCAATAACGAATAGACTAGGCCGCTTCCGTTTATTCGTTATTCGTTTATCCGTTTATTTCCTCTGAATATTGACAAAATACCAAAACTGCCAGTAGGTAAGAGTACTAGTTATATTAAAACGTAGTATGATTCGTCGATAATGAATGTGATATACTCAGGAAAATATACTTGTAGAGTTCTTCCTATACTTTTAGGATAGAAAAGTGTCTTTAAAAAAACGATGCGCCAAGTCCTTTTTTTAAGTATTTCTCGGGGGTTGATATTTTTATTTCAATGGTACGATTAAAATTTGGAAAATTCGTTGACTTGGCTCCTTTTTTGATATCACTCCTTTTCAGTGCTGAATTTTTAGATTTCTTCTATTTTTTTTTATAGTTAAAGAGACTTGGCTGGTATTTTTACACGGAGTGTTTTTTCTGGGTTGATATTACGTCACAAGTTCTATGAATAAACTAAAAAAAGGAGTGATATCCCCATAAAAAACACTCCGTGTAAAAAAAACAGCCAAGTCTCTTCAACTAAAAAAAATTATGAAATCTTAAAAATTCTGCACTGAAAAGTAGTGATATCAAAAAATGGGCCAAGTCAAAACTTTATTTGAAAATCAAAAAATACTTGGCGCATCGTTTTTAAGGGCATTATAGGTATACTATATGTATGTATATTTGATGTATATTTTTTATCTGGTCTATACTTATAAACTATGTATACACGATGCGCCAAGTATTTTTTGATTTTCAAATAAAGTTTTGACTTAGCCCATTTTTTGATATCACTACTTTTCAGTGCAGAATTTTTAAGATTTCATAATTTTTTTTAGTTGAAGAGACTTGGCTGTTTTTTTTACACGGAGTGTTTTTTATGGGGTATTTAATACTTTAATAATAACCAAGATCACATTTATATCGTTCATACAATTTTATACATCTACCAACAATCCCTTTTTCTAAACTCTACTCCTCTGTTTTCAAACATCCTCCTCCACGGCCTACAGGATTCTCTACACTGTCTTCAACAAGTTGTAAAAGCTAACACTCGACCATCCTGGCCTTCAATAGCCCCTATTGAAATTTCTACTTAATCTACAACGCCGTATCTCTCCGGCTTCCTTTTCGTTCTAACCGGTCTCTTCGGCATTTCCTCTTCATCATCATCTTTTCCTTCTTCGTCGCTCGAGTCTCTTAATAAAAAATATCTCTTCAGTTTATCGGCTGGAGCTGATCCAATGTAAGTTTTCTTAACATTTTTTTCTGGTACATCTTCAATTCGGTATTGATCACAATTTAACTTGGCAGTTACAATGTAAGGTCCTTTGTATTTCGGAGCGAGCTTCAATGATTCACCCGTAGCACTGGGCTCTCTCTCAACCACAACCAAATCACCAACCTCGAATTCTTTCGCTTCGCACCTCTTCAAATTATATCTGTCCCGTTGAATCTGTTGATCTTCTCTGATCCTGTCGATCGCTCTCCTTCTCTTCTCAAGTAACTCCTCATCGAACTGTTCTCGTAAGGCACAGTCAACTTGATCCCAGAAAAAAACACTCCGTGTAAAAAAGGCAGCCAAGTCTCTTTACTTCAAAAAAATTCAACACTGAAAAGGAGTGATATCAAAAAAGGAGCCAAGTCAATGACATTTCCAAATATTTAATCGTATTTTTGAAATAAAAGAATAAACACCGAGAAATACTTTACAAAAGGACTTGGCGCATCGTTTTTTTAAAGACATCATTCTATCCTAAAAGTAGAAAGAAATTTACAAATAGGTAGGTACATTTTCCTCTTTCTATTAGAGCCAGAATCTATTAATCAAGCTACTTTTAATAATGGCTATTTTATAGTTTTGTCAATGGCGATAGAAGAAAGATTTCATGCTGTAATAGATAAGTAATATAAGGATGGAAGAATTAAATAACAATTGGAAGTGGGCTCATACATATTCTTGCAGTACCTACTGTTAATGTGGTGATATTAGAAGGGAATCTTTTCATAATTTGATCTTGACTGAAGGAAATCATGAAAAGTTGTCAAATAATTACTTACTATCTATGGAACACTATTATATATTTTTGAAGTGTCAAGTGTATAAAGTTATTTTTTTTAATAGAAATACAATGTGACTTCACTGTGTACTTTGTGAAATGTATTGCTATAAAATGCAGTAGAAATTTATTTCATGATGAGAAGGATTAACGCATTAGACTTACCTAATTAATATGTTGCCACGAAACAATATTACGAAGATAACTATTGTGTATTTATAGAAAACATAGGCAACAGTTTCATCGCGTATATATTCAAATAGAAAATATTTTACAGTAGGTATGTGTAATAAGTAATTGAAAGATGTTTCCCTATTATTCTAAAAATTCTTAATGACGGTTGTTTATAAATGGCATATGCTTATGAATAGAAAAATGTCTTTAAAAAAACGATGCGCCAAGTCCTTTTGTAAAGTATTTCTCGGTGTTTATTCTTTTATTTCAAAAATACGATTAAATATTTGGAAATGTCATTGACTTGGCTCCTTTTTTGATATCACTCCTTTTCAGTGTTGAATTTTTTTGAAGTAAAGAGACTTGGCTGCCTTTTTTACACGGAGTGTTTTTTTCTGGGATATCACTTCTTTTGTTAGTTTATTCATACAGCTTGTAGCACATGTCCGAGCAAGGACTAATTTCTTTAAAAAAATACGCCTCAACCGATTTGGATAGGTACTAAGAAAAGTTGCGTTTGGTAAAAGATTAAAATGATTATCCAAAAAAAATAGCTTAGGTTTCGTTACAATCGGTCCAGCCGTTTTCGATATTTGACGTCACTTCCGGTTTTGAAATAGGGGCCGAAAATAATGTCTTCTTGAAATCATAATTAGAAGTCCTACAAAATTACATAAATTGATAACAATCGGTTTAGCCGTTTTCGATATATAACGTCACTTCCGGTTTTGAAATGGCGGCCGAAAATAATGTCTTCTTGAATTCATAATTATTAGTCCTACATATTTCCAAAATTTGGTTGCAATCGGTACAGCCGTTTTCGACATATGACGTAAATTCATGTTTTAACAATGGCGGCCGAAAATAATGTCGTCTTTAATTCATAATTATTAGTCCTACACATTTCCAAAATTTGGTTGCAATTGGTACAGCCGTTTTCTATATATGACGTCACTTCCGGTTTTGAAATGGCGGTGGAAAATAATGTCGTCTTGAATTCATAATAATAAGTCCTACATAATTGCATAATTTGGTTGCAATCGGTACAGACGTTTTCGATAAATGACGTCACTTCCGGTTTTAACAATGGCGGCCGAAAATAATGTCGTCTTTAATTCATAATTATTAGTCCTAAACATTTCTAAAAATTGGTTGCAATTGGTTAAGCCGTTTTCAATATATGACGTCACTTCCGGTTTTAACAATGGCGGCCGAAAATAATGTCGTCTTAAATTCATAATTAATATTCTTATGTCCTACATATTTACACAATTTAGTTCCAATCGGTACAGCCGTTTTCGATATATGACGTCGCTTCCGGTTTTAACAATGGCGGCCGAAAATAATGTCGTCTTTAATTCATAATTATTAGACCTACACATTTCCCAAATTTGGTTGCAATCAGTACAGCCGTTTTTGATACATGACGTCACTTCCGGTTTTAAAAATGGCGGCCGAGAACACTGCAACCTTGAATTTATAATTATTCACAATGTACGTTTACTAATATCTATTTAAAAGTATAAAGTGGTGAATTTAATGTCATTTAACATATTTATGACGTAATTCATCAATCATCATATTTATGACGTCATTTCCAGTATAGGTAATAAGAATACAATCTAGTTTTATCTATAGTTGATACTTCATGAACGACCATCTGAATTCATAATCCCTATATTTCCGTAAAATCGGTCATGCCGTTTGTAATATATGACGTCACTTCCGGTTTCATTTAGTGGTTCCTGCCGCCATTTCCGGTACCGTTAATTTGTTTATTTATTTTTCCCAATTGATTTTTCAAATAAATAGTAGAATGAATACGCAGGAGCTAGTTCAGTTGCAATCGGTACAGGCGTTTTAGATATATGACGTCACTTCCGGTTTCAGAAATGGCGGTCGAGAACACTGCAACCTTGAATTTATAAATTGTATTGTCTATATTACAATGTAAGTTAATTATGTACGTATTTTAAGTATAATTTGTTGAAATAAGTGAAATATTGCGTATTTATGACGTCACTTCCGGTTTAGAAAATAAGAAAATAATTTTTTGTTATTGATACTTCATAAAGATGACCATCTAAATCGAATGGCGCTAATTTCGTTCTAATCGGTCCAGCCGTTTTTCATATATGACGTCACTTCCGGTTTAAAAATGGCGGCACAAAAAATCACAAGAGGCAAGGTATCATCAGACGCCAAAAGTGCATATGTGGTAAAAATTTCAGGTTGATCGGTTCAGCCGTTTAGGCTGTGGCGGTGACAGCGACCTTTTCTGATATCATCTGAAGAAGAAGAAGAAGAAGAAGAAGAAGAAGAAGAAAGCGGTGTAATTTCACGATTTTCACTGCCCTCTAGGTCGTAAACGGCATGACCGGTTGTTGTCGCGTGATGTATATGTAGTCAGGTGGGCCATAGCTCAAAATTAAGACATTTCACAACAATGTGAGATTTTCCATTGTTGAGATCCAGTAGGCCGAAAATGCTATGTTGTTGCTTACAGTAAAAGTAGTTGGTCTGCTCCTCAGTTTATATAGGCATTTACGGTATGTTGAGTGACTGTGAGTGTACGGTACGACTTGGCTGAGTGGAGCGACCGCTCCACTAGATCTCCACTCGGATTGCGTGATTCGTAATTCAACAAAAGTCCGAATGGGGTTCTCTTTGTAGCTTTATGCATGGTGTTGTTTACACTCCATTGTACTTGATCCAGTCTGATATCCCAATCACGTCGCGAATCTAGTCGACACAATGACGAAATCATTGGTAGAATCATTCTATTATAACGTTCTACTTGACCGTTGGCTCTCGGCGTTGCCGTTGCATTTAGTACGTGTTGAATTCCGGTTTGCCGACAGTACTTCTCAAATGCTCCAGCGGTATAACAAGTTCCTCGATCTGTGATGACACGGTTCGGAGCCCCAAAAATGCCCACTACTTCTTCCAAAAATCGCAGTGCTGGACCTGCTTTGGTATTACGAACCGCCCGGATGATAGTGAATTTTGTAAATCCATCCACTAACACGATAACGTACGAATTTCCTTGTGAACTGCGTACAAAAGGTCCTAGATGACCTAAATGCACCGTGTGAAAAGGTTCACCAACCTTGTCAATAGAATGAAGCATCCCTCCTCTCTTCCCTCCAGATTTCTTATTGTACAAACATTCCAGACAAGCTCCCAGATATTGCTTGGTGTAGCGTCTCATACCGGGAAACCAAAACCGTTGAAGCATACGGTCCAAAGTCTTGTCTAGTCCCAAATGTCCCATGTTATCATGACAACGCTTTACTATTTGCCATCGTACTTGTTTTGGAATTACCAATAAAAGACGCTCTGAATCCTTGCATTTGCGATAAAGTCGTCCGTCTTTCAGACAATACTCTCGTTGCACTTGTTGTTCTTCTTTGGTAATAGACTCGGTCTTTTGCAATTGTCGTTTAACTTCTTGACATCTCTGATCTCCTAACTGCGTAGTAACCATCCAGTCTTCTTCACTTAAGTCAATTTTGAATACATGAAGTCCGTCTTTTACTTCCGTTTCTTCCGGTTCGCCCCAAGGCGATCGGCTCAAAGCATCGACGTGGCACATCTTTTCTCCCG
Organism: Leuctra nigra; assembly: GCA_934045905.1. Classification (NCBI taxonomy): domain Eukaryota; kingdom Metazoa; phylum Arthropoda; class Insecta; order Plecoptera; family Leuctridae; genus Leuctra; species Leuctra nigra. The sequence goes on from OW203768.1 coordinate 36,594,887, forward strand.
GTCTATGTTCCACATCAAACGTGAATTCCTGTATACTCATCCACCATCGTCCGATCCTCGGTATCAGATCTTTCTTTGTAAACGTTCCTCTGATGGCGCTGCAGTCCGTGACTATCGTAAACTTTTTTCCGTGGACGTAAACCCTGAACTTCTGCAATGCCCACACTACAGCTAAAGTCTCTAGTTCATTGGAATGGTATTTACTTTCATCTCTCGTCGTCTGGCGGCTGCCGTACGCGATTGGATGCATCAAACCGTCTTCTTGGCGTTGTAAAAGCATGCAACCCAACCCAATTTGACTCGCGTCCGTATGGATTTCGGTCTCGGCATGTCTAGAATACAAGGCCAAAATTGGTTTCGTTACTAACTTGTCTTTAAGGATGTCAAATGCTTCTTGCTGCTCTTCGTTCCATTTCCAAGACTGTTCTTTCTTAAAAAGTTCAGTCAATGGCTTTACAATAGTGGCATATCCCTTGATAGGCCAAGCAACGAAGCATTTAACCCGGGACAAATTGCAAGATTTGCCTTTTTTATCAGACCTTATTCAGAAAAATTCGCTGATTACAACAAAAAAAAGTTTACGCACAGATGTGAAGGGAAATTGCCCAAAATTACGTGTAAAGTTCACATTTTGAAAACATAAAATAATTTTTTTAAGAATCACAGAACACATTTTGATATTTGTTTTCAATAAATAGTATGTACTATATAAGGATACAATACTCAAAAAAAAATTGGGGGGAAAATATTAACTATTTTTGGATTTATTCTATTATTTAATAAAATGATGTCATTTAAATAATTAGTCGTAGTGACGTAACTAAAGGAGCTAGAATAAATGTTTTTACGGGAAAATGTTGGTAATAAAGCCTAATATTTTTGGTGTGAATATAATCAAAAGTTCACCACGCATCTACTAATTGTTGTCGAACAAAATTTTTATCAACTTATATGAAAAATTAAACATCAATACAACGCTATTATTGGCATAACGGCGGAACTGTTTGGTCAGAAAATGTTGTCACTTATAGAATTTTGGCGCCTGATAAAACCTAGCCCAGAGAGAGATTTGGGACGCCATTTTGAAACCGGAAGTGGCATCATCTTGAAAAAGGCTGAACCGATTATAACGGAACTGGTGGCAATTGACTCCAACGGTCATATGACAAAACAGATCAATAAAAAAAACAGAAATTACCAATAACAAATACCGGCAATGACGTCACAGATACCCAAAATTCTTCTAAAATCCCCTGTTCAACAATAAATACATTAAATAAATACATAAATGCATATCCTTATGAATTTAATTGTAAAAATCGCTATTTATAATGATAAAATAATAAGTTTTTACATGGTAATAAAAATACTGGTACCTAGTTTTCATGCAATACTGACATAAAATTTTGCCGGCATAATTGGCTTAAAACCTTTTCGGAATCCAGACACAGAGTGGTATCCACTTAATCAATTGGTCATTTGATTTCAATCCAATACGTTTCCGAGCTATGGAATCACTTCCGGTTCTCAAAATGGCGACTGAAAACACTGCCACATAGATTTTTTTCAATACATTCATATATTTCATTATAACGGGCCAGAGTAATGTATTTATGTTGAACAGGGGGTTTTAGAAGAATTTTGAATATTTGTGACGTCATTTCCGGTATTTGTTATTGGTAATTTCTGTTTTTTTATTGATCTGTTTTGTCATATGACCGTTGGAGTCAATTGCCACCAGTTCCGTAATAATCGGTTCAGCCGTTTTCAAGATGATGCCACTTACGGTTTCAAAATGGCGTCCCAAATCTCTCTCTGGGCTAGGTTTTATCAGGCGCCAAAATTCTATAAGTGACAACATTTCCTGATCAAACAGTTCCGACATTATGCCGATAATTGCGTTATATTGATGTTTAATTTTTCATATAATTTGATTAAAATTTTGTTTGACAACAATTAATAGATGCGTGGTGAACTTTTGATCATATTCATACCAAAAATATAAGGCTTTATTACCAACATTTCGCCGTAAAAACATTTGTTCTAGCTCCTTTAGTTACGTCACTACGACTAATTATTTAAATTACATCATTTTATTAAATAATAGAATAAATCCAAAAATAATTAATATTTTCCCCCCAATTTTTTTTTGAGTATTGTATCCTTATATAGTACATACTATTTATTGAAAACAAATAACAAAATGTGTTCTGTGATTCTTAAAAAAATTATTTTATGTTTTCAAAATGTGAACTTTACACGTAATTTTGGGCAATTTCCCTTCACATCTGTGCGTAAAACTTTTTTTTGTTGTAATCAGCGAATTTTTCTGAATAAGGTCTGATGAAAAAGACAAATCTTGCAATTTGTCCCGGGTTCGGCCTGTTTTTAGCCTTCGTTGCTTGGCCAATGACAAAACGCCGGAAGAAGTTTGTCAGTCCTACAAATTGTCGTACATGATGAACAGTTTCTGGAACAGGAAACTCCTTAACCGCCTGCAATTTCCGGTCACCAGGTAATATCCCTTGCGCAGTGATCTCGAATCCAAGGTAATCCAAATGATCACAAAAAAAATGGCACTTAGACAATTTCAATGTGAGTCCAGCACTCCGTAACGCCTCAAATACACTTCTCAGGTGTGTCATTCCCTCCTCGACCGTCTTGCTTGGTAACAGAATATCATCCATGTACACCATCGCAATCGTGTATCGTAGCGGACCCAAGACCGCGTTGATCATCCTCTGGAAAACCGCCGGAGCCGTAGCCAAACCAAATGGCATTTTGGTAAACTGGAAGTGCCCATCATTCGTCACAAAGGCAGTAAACTTCTTGGAACTTCCATTGGAATTTGATAATACCCCGAGGCCAAATCTAGACTTGTAAAGAATTTGTTACCTCTTAGTCGATCAATCTGGTCGTCTATCAACGCTAAAGGGCAGTTCGTTCCTACTAAAATTCGATTCAAGGCTCTATAGTCAATGCAGAGCCTTTCTTCTCCCGTTTTCTTACGAACAAGTAGCATGGGACTGCCATACGGAGAATTGGAATCTTCCACAATACCCGCATTCTTCAGTTCGTTTACCATATCTCGAACCTTTTCACGCTCTGCAAAGGAACACCTATATGGTCTATAAGTAATAGGTTCCTGCGATGTTAACTCTACCTTCATATACGTATCTCGAGCCTGCCCCAATTCCGCTAAATTTTGGGCAAAACAATCTCGATATTCTTGAACTAATTTATTTAGCGCAAGTTTTTCCTCAGACGTAACACCGTTTCCTATCTGAATGCTTTCAGGAGCGATGGGACTCAATTTTTGAATATCGACATGCATTACATTATGTTCCTTTTTCGTTGGCGTACATCTCTCTGCGCGAAACAGTTTTTCACCAGCGTCGATCTTAATTCTTGTGAAGACACGTTCATTACCGGTATTATCGAATCGTCATTTCGTAAAGTAATTACGCACCGCGGCGTACAATATTCCCGGCCTTCGTGTATACGATATTGGTTTTCTAATAGAAAGTCCCCATCTTCTTGATTTCGAGTTTACAACTGCACGAACCCCACGTAATTTGGCGGAATTACTGTTGCCTCTTTCGACCATAATGTCACAGGACGCTCCATTAATGTTGGTATTCGCATTTTAGAAAGACACCCATCGTCACTTCCATCTTCCTTCTCTTCGAATAATCGGATGGTGTCACGTCTCCTGACGGTGGTTATGTGTCGCTGATCCGTGAAAGGTTGTCCAATAAGTAGTGGTATCTCTTGAGTTGCATCTGGAACTACATACACCACTACTTGCGCGGTTGCTTCGTCCACCTTTATAGTTACTGTGGCCTTTCCCAACGGTGTCGTGTTGCCTGTACCATACCCACGAATCGTACACAACACTGGCCCATTAACGTACTTTAAGGGTAAACGATCAGCTGTAGACTTGTTAAGCGTTACACAACTACTTCCCAAATCTACGTACGCTTGTACATCGATCCCTTCAATTGTGGCATCAAAGAAATACTTTTGGTTTGACTTAGTGTCTGGTGCCGCGTTGGTACTAATAGTTTTAACTACTGGCTCACTCTGTTTAATTGTAGCCGTCTCCGTGATTATTCGTCCCTGCTTGCAGTCTTTCTCGAAATGTCCTACTCGTTGGCACTTGTGGCATCGTAGACGACGTTGTGGCTTCTCGCACTTGTTAGACATGTGGCCGTATTCGCTACAGTTAAAACACAGTGGTTCACCCTCATCGTTAGTCTTCGGTTTCCTGTTTGCCGTTTCAGTAGTCTCAGATTCCTTAGATTGACTCTCGTTGTCGTGCTGCTAATATTTTCGTGCCGTCGTCTTCGGCGTCTCTTTTGACATTTCCAGTCGCTCCTCCCATTGCTTGATACTCAGTAAAAGTTGTTGAGGTGATTCATATTTTCTGGCTCCTATAGCCTGAATGAGCGATTGGTAGAGCCCCGTGAAAATGGGTTTATTATTTTACCAATTTCGTTTTTAAAAACCCAAATTTCGTTTTTTAGCGGTTTTATAGAATTTAGTGGCAAATCAATAAAGTAGTAATATTTCTGTCAAAAATTATATAGTAACCAATCCCTAGATTCAATGCTAAACATTAACCACTAAACATTACAGGCAATCTAAGTAACAAATAAGAACACAAACAAGAGTTTAGAGTAAATAAAAGTGTATTTATTTAAGTAGGAACTCTGAATGGCGTTTACATGCGACGTGTTTCATCAGTGTGTCCTTGCACTTGAGTTCTAGTCTGCAGTTGCAAAACCGGCACATCAAAAGTTTTCCGTCACTCACGTAAAACCCGTCACTCCTGAACTCTGAAGCCCTAGACGCGGCTGTAACTGTTGGTTTCGGCATTGTGTACAAAGTAAAAAACACAAGTAAAATTGTTTTGTGCACAATAATGATAATAATATATTTAATAATACAGTGGCACTACAACTAAAATGGCCGCCCGCCGCCGTATCGCTGCCTCGCTCGCGCGATGGGAACAGCTGATTCCTAGCGCCTGCGCAGTTACCAAATGTATGAGCAGGGTTTAACCTTGAAATGTCACCAACAAGCGCGCTTGCTTTCTCCGCGGAATGTGGATATTTCCATGAATTATGCGTAAAATAGGAAGTTTTAGGTTGAGTTTCAACATTTTTTGTAAACATTTCTGAAAACTGAACAACATTTGTGGGATTTCGCGATGTATTACAAAAATATAGTCGATTTCGGTGTTATTTCGCAATAATGGCATATTTCGTTTTATTTCGCGATTCAAATCTTGCAGAATTGGGTTTAGAATGACGTAATTCGTGCTCATATTCCAAGAAAATACAAGATATAAAGATATCGCGTTATCGCGATGTGCGAAATATACGGAGCTCTAGCGATTGGTTGTTCAATCCCGTAATGACGTAGTCGATAATGGCGTCACTGCTAAGTCCACATGCTCTCGCCTTCGCCACTTTATCATGGAAATATTCTTCAACCGTTTCATTAGCGGCCTTCTTCCAGCTCTCCATGTCACGGTGCAGTCGCTGAGCACCAACAACACATGGGAACGCTTCACGTAGCAACTCCTTCCACTCGAACCATTCTCGTTTCACTGTTGGCAGTGTCTAGTACCAGCGTTTAGCCGTACCTTGCAACTTAGGAATTGCAAAACCAATAGTTTCACCTGAATTCCAGCTGTACATTCTCACGTATTCGTCGACTTTACTTAACCACATGTCAATAGTTTGAGTCGACCCTAATTTTGGATTGTACTCGGGAATTACATCCCCTTTCAATAACGAAGTGCTTGGCCTCACCATTAACCCTGCCATACCAGCCATTGTTTCGCGAATGGCGGTCTGTATAGCCATCTGCATGAGTTCACTAGTGATGCCACTATTCACACTGTTCAATCCGTTAGTAATGATAGCGTTCATTCCGTTTGCGTTGGACTCGCCGTTACTAGCGTTCATTCCGTTTGCGTTGGACTCGCCGTTGTTGTCGTTATTGCCGTGTTCATCACTATTCACATTGTCCAATCCACTAGTACTAGCGTTAAATACGTTTGCATTTGACTCACCGTTGTTGCCGTTATTGCCGTGTTCAACGTTCATGCTGTGTAATTCGTCAGTTTCGTTAATATCGTTAGTACCGTTCTCACCGTGGCTGCCTTCTTCCTCACCAGTATGATGTTCGTGTGCAAGTGCTGATGTTCTGATTACGTTCTGGCGTAATCAGTTCTGGCGTGATTACGTTACGGTTTGAACGCCAGAACGCCGTTCTGGCGTTCAAACAATTGCATTCTGTCAAATGCTGCTTTTGGTGAATAGACAACTCGTTTTCACAAGAATTTGAATGAATGTGTGCTGTAATGAAATATGCCAATTGTATTTGATTGTTGACACTGAGGTAAGCATCAATTTCTGTTATTTCGCGATGTATTTAAAACTTTTTACTGAACTCGTTACGATTGACATCTAAGTGACTTGTATGTTGCAAGTACGCACGCGCTGGGATTGTACTCGCGGGAGCGTCCATCTTATATTTACTAGCGCACTCTCTAGGTACTTTTAGTGTCGAATATCGTTCATACAATTTTATACATCTACCAACAATCCCTTTTTCTAAACTCTACTCCTCTGTTTTCAAACATCCTCCTCCACGGCCTACAGGATTCTCTACACTGTCTTCAACAAGTTGTAAAAGCTAACACTACTTCTTTTCAGGTAAGGTTGCTAATCTTTCATTTGGTGATTGGTGTGCTCTTATTTCTATACCTACCTACCATATTTACTCGAATATAAGCCCCACCCCAGTCTTTGGAAACTGTTTTGTAAAAACACTTCCTATGCAGTGTGTACTTTATACATCATGCAAATATACCGTATTAACTCGTGTATAAGACGCACTGGGTTATAAGACGCACCCTTGTTTTGAGAAGTCTATTTTAAGAAAACACTTAGCATGCGTGTATAAGACGCAGTAAAATGATGAAAAACATTGTGTGTTTGTATAAATGATATCCATCTAAATGTTGGTTTTCCAGCTAACTGAGCTATTTGAATGAAAATCACTGCCAACTTGTAAACAAACAGTAATTTCCTGCTTCTGAGAAAGGGGGGAGGGTAGTCTCTTCCCAGCAGCTGTTGCTTGCTTTAAGAGGCATGCACCTGCCTTTCCTCTGCATTCCAAAACAAACCCAACTCCTCTCCTCCCCTTCCATTAAGATCGCCATTCAACAGTGTTTTGTCTATTTTATGTCTGTCAGAGCAATGTTTTTCAGATGTAAACATATATTTTGTCTCCTGATCTAAATGCAAGAGAAAACATTTTGTTGCAAAAATGTAATATGTTAATAGTGTTGTGTCTAGACACAGTATGAGTAGTCCAGACAGAGTGAGAGGGAAAGGCAGAGATAGACAACATGTGGCAGTCTACCACAGCTCTGTTTACAAACATCCACCTTGGATTTACTGGGAAAAAAGCTTGGTACCTATGCATGTATAAGACGCAGGGCTGTTTTCAAAATCAAAATATTGACATATAATTGAGTCTTATACACGAGTTAATACGGTAAGCATCCTGATGATTTGAAGAATATAATACAATAAAAATCCTTCTGGTTCCAAGAAATAATTAAAAATAACTAGGGTTGGGACTTGACATCAATATTTCGATTTGTCATCGATGTTGAATGGATTTTAACTTTCGATTTGACATCGATTTGAATATCTAAATCGAAAAATCGATTGACATCGTTTTTGTATCTTCAATGTTTCAAATTTTGCGCCCAAAAGGAGATCTGGCAACAGTGCAACAAGATCAGCCGGCCTTCTTCTGCCCTTCCTGCATACTGCCTGTGTATTTTGGGATAGGGGAGGGAAGGTCACTGACACTATGGTCAGTTGTCTCTTGCCTTTCAGGGTGTGTCTTGTTTTTATTCTCATACGAAATTATGTCAGCTTTCAAAAAAAAAATTCCTCTACCTACCAGACAAAGTGAAGTGTGGAAAGTGTTTGTTTTTAGGTGTTAACAGTAAAGCAGACAATGTTTTGCTTTGCGGAATATATTACGGCAAAAAGTGTACTAGAGCCACGAATTTGCAAATGGATTTGAGACGAAATATGACATTAGTTGTTCAATTTTACATAAATAAATGCTTGCAGGATATTCCAAACAAAAAAAATACTTCACTTCAATAATTTCCTTGTCCTTTTGTTGCCGGAAGGGGGTCCGGGTGGGAAAGGGATTTCTCTCGCGCTAGACGCATGGTCTTGGCTTTGGTCAGGCGCAAACTGCAATGTTGCCATATTTCGCCGTAATTTCGATGTCGAGTGCCTATTTTTGTTGCCTATTTTTACGATGTCGAAATTGTTTCGATTTGATGTCGAAATTTTCACATTGACATTGATTTGATGTCGAAATTTTCACATTGACATCGATTTAGAAAAGCAAATCGATACCCAACCCTAAAAATAACCAAAGCTTAGAATACGAGAGTACTAAATATGTTTGGTTTACGTAAGAATTAATAAATGATAAAGAGGTAAACTGTACAGATCCACGACCAAATAATACATAGTCATGTTTTGATAGCAGATTTAAAACTATAGATTTAGATGAGTCAAGTTACATACCAACATCCAGTTTGATTCCGCTGTCAAACTTGGCGAAGAGTTGATATCGCCTCAGCCAGAACTTCACGAGGCGAGGATTGGACTTGATCTCGTCCGGTACGTTGCTCGAGAACTTTCTAATCTTTTTCTTCTTCTTCTTCTGCTTGGACACTATTGGCAGGTCATCTTCGGGCTCCGCCTCCATGGAGTCCAACTCGACGGAGATCTGTCTGGCGTCGGCGGGAGAATCCTCCTCCAGGATCGGGTAGAACATGGCGCGCGTTTCTTGGATCTTCTCGCATTCCACACTCACGAGTGCAATGTCAACAGCTGCACCTAGTGGCGGTAGCAGACGTTGTCAAATACAATCTTCTTCATCATTTTCGTAACAAGTTCACCGTTTTTTTTTGTTTCTAAACATTTCATCATCAACAATTGTTTGTTTTACATATAAAATGTAGCATATAACATGAGCATGTGTCTGAAAGAATGTTGGCATTAGATTTTCCAGAATTAAAAATCTATTTGCTGCTTCCGCACATCTCCTTACATCCATCATTTGGTCTAGTTTACAGATACATGCAAGTCATCGTTTCTTTGGGTTTACATACAATTTAATGGCCATATCTGCAGGAGAAATTAATCGAAGTATTTCGTGCAACTCTCACTTAGGTATATGGAGGAAGGTGAACTTCTTTGTAAAGCTTGAATCTAATTTCAAGTGAGAAAGAATTCAGCCAACACCATTTATTTCCCTTGCAGTCAATGCTTCAAAATTCCAGACATTGTAGGTATGAAAAGAAAAAACCGTCATTGCTTTTGTTGAAATCAACTAGTTTTGATCGTGAAATGTCACTGTTGATGTGCTCACCACTGAACTCCTCCCTGGGCTTCCTGTGTGCTCGCTTGGGTCTCGGAGAGGCTCTCAGCTTGAGATCTTCATCGGAACTCGACGGATCTTCCTGCACCACTCCGAGGCGGACCTGAGGCATAGCAACCGGATTGTAACCAGCCAGAACCTCACTTGACTGACAGAGAGTAAACAATAATCCCAGAAAAAAACACTCCGTGTAAAAAAGGCACCCAAGTCTCTTTACTTTAAAAAAATTCAACACCGAAAAGGAGTGATATCAAAAAAGGAGCCAAGTCAATGACATTTCCAAATATTTAATCGCATTTTTGAAATAAAATAATAAACACCGAGAAATACTTTACAAAAGGACTTGGCGCATCGTTTTTTTAAAGACATCATTCTATCCTAAAAGTAGAAAGAAATTTACAAATAGGTACATTTTCCTCTTTCTATTAGAGCCAGAATCTATTAATCAAGCTACTTTTAGTAGAGGCTATTTTATAGTTTTGTCAATGGCGATAGAAGAAAGATTTCATGCTGTAATAGATAAGTAATATAAGGATGGAAGAATTAAATAACAATTGGAAGTGGGCTCATACATATTCTTGCAGTACTGTTAATATGGTGATATTAGAAGGGAATCTTTTCATAATTTGATCTTGACTGAAGGAAATCATGAAACGTTGTCAAATAATTACTTACTATCTATGGAACACTATTATATATTTTTGAAGTGTCAAGTGTATAAAGCTAAATTTTTTAATAGAAATACAATGTGACTTCACTGTGTATTTCTTTGTGAAATGTATTGTTATAAAAGTGGATTAATTGAAATGTATTTCATGATGAGAAGGTATAACGCATGAGACTTAATTAATTGACCACGAAACAATATTACGAAGATAACTATTGTGTATTTATAGAAAACATAGGCAACAAGTTTTGTCGCGTACGTACACACTCTAATAGAAAATATTTTACAGTAGGGTCCCAGTGGGTATAAGCGATCGCGTAAGAGAGACCTTGACTTTGACAGCTTGTTCCTACAAAACTCTTTACCCAAGAGTCGATCAAACAGTCTCTACACATTCTTGAATATGATTGGTTCACGAAAAATCAGTGGGAACCAATGGGAAGCTCATATTCAAAATGATAAAAATGTTGAAATGTGAAAAAAGCAGGAAACCCCAGAAAGCGACCTAAGTAATTTGAAAATGGCGCGGAAACTACTTTACCCTCAGAGACAAAGTAACATGGCTTTTACGAGTACCAATCACATTCAAGGAAGTGGTTGAAGGTCAAAGGTATGTGTGGCAATAAAATAAGACAGCTGATCGGAAGTTTTAATATTACAAATAGCAAAATAGTGGCGAGCGATCGCTTTTAGGGGCGTGATAGCTTATACCCACGGGGACCCTAGGTATGTATAATATGTAATTGAAAGATGTTTCCCTATTATTCTAAAAATTCTTAATGACGGTTGTATATAAATGGCATGCTTATGAATAGAAAAATGTCTTTAAAAAAACGATGCGCCAAGTCCTTTTGTAAAGTATTTCTCGGTGTTTATTATTTTATTTCAAAAATACGATTAAATATTTGGAAATGTCATTGACTTGGCTCCTTTTTTGATATCACTCCTTTTCGGTGTTGAATTTTTTTAAAGTAAAGAGACTTGGCTGCCTTTTTTACACGGAGTGTTTTTTTCTGGGATTTCACTTCTTTTGTTAGTTTATTCATACAGCTTGTAGCACATGTCCGAGCAAGGACTAATTTCTTTAAAAAAATACGCCTCAACCGATTTCGATTGGTACTAAGAATAGTTGCGTTTGGTAAAAGATTAAAATGATTATCTTACTTATAGTTACGCAGTTCTGTCTGTGTGCCATAAACGCCTGACCGCGCATCCTCTCAATTTCGCGCGCACACTCTCTATGTTGTATTTAAAATTAAAATGGTCGACGTTACATTGCCCAAATCATGTCCAAAATACATCTTCTGCTCTTTGTGCATAAATAAATAACTGAAACTTACCTAAATGGCAATCCTTATCCCTTTGTGTTTATAAGAAATGTATTTTAACACAGAATAACTGTCCAAATCTTTACATTACATTGAAAACGGCACTATTTTGTATTTAAAATGGTGGCCTTTCATTGCCAAACGTGTCTAAAAATACGTCTTTTACCTTCACAATTTAAAGAAATAACCATAACTTACCTAAAACGTAATCCTAATCCCTTTGTGTGTAAAAAATCTACTATAACACATAATAACCGTTCAAAAGAGACATTACATAGAAAACTTCTTTACTCCAAGAAACGTCAAAGTGTAATTTTTAAAAATTTTCATTTGATCTGTATTTTAGAGGGCCATGAAAACCAAACAAAGCCGATAGATTTTTAACATTGGCCTCAAGATGCAATTTGCAAACGATCAAACGTATTATTTTCTTCCTACATTTAATCAACACGGTACTGTAACCCTCAAACCAACTAACCGACGAAGTTTTTAAATAATGTTGTTGGATTAATCATTTTCAGTCGTTTCTTATTTCGTAGAGTGGTCTGTATTGAGTCATGTATTGACAACGAATTCATGTTGCTGTTGATAAAGTTTGAAGCACCAATGTTTAAGTTTTACATTGTTAACTGAATATCTATACTTTAATTAGTGGTAGATCGGCTGAAGTCCATTTCAATATGAACAGTATTTCTGACATCAACCAATCATTTGTAATGGTGACATGAGTTATTGTAAGAGAATACTTCAATATAACGTTATTTGTTAACATCAGTGAAACGGTACTTGATAGAGCTTGATTACAATCCAAAATTGTGCACCGCAAATCAAACAAATTTACTTCCGCCGGACCGCCCTACATCTGAGGAACGTATAATATAATGAAGCCGTAGATAACATGTAATAGCATAACAAATGAAGAAAAGGCCGTGGGCATCAGGTCACGGTATCAACGTAATGAATATATATATATATATATATATATATTTTTTTTACGGCGCATATTGTTTTTCTTCTTATTTTTACTTAGTACGAATACTCTGGTGTAAATTTGAAAACTTATATGAAATTGTTTTACCATAATAGGTATGATCAAATTGCTTTTCTTCGTTCCTCATTTTTTAACGTTTTCTGTTAAGATTGGGTCATCAACGACGTCAAATGTATTAACGACGCACACTCTGCTGACAAATATTGCTGTCGTTTTATATTTACGCATAACTCACTGGTGCACATTGGTCATGTTTTACATGACGGGTCCCTCTAGTCCAAAAAGAATAGCTTAGGTTTCGTTACAATCGGTCCAGCCGTTTTCGATATTTGACGTCACTTCCGGTTTTGAAATAGCGGCCAAAAATAATGTCGTCTTGAATTCATAATTAGAAGTCCTACAAAATTACATAATTTGATAACAATCGGTACAGCCGTTTTCGATATATAACGTCACTTCCGGTTTCGAAATGGCGGCCGAAAATAATGTCTTCTTGAATTCATAATTATTAGTCCTACATATTTCCAAAATTTGGTTGCAATCGGTACAGCCGTTTTCTATATATGACTTAAATTCATGTTTTAACAATGGCGGCCGAAAATAATGTCGTCTTTAATTCATAATTATTAGTCCTACACATTTCCAAAATTTGGTTGCAATTGGTACAGACGATTTCGATATATGACGTCACTTCCGGTTTTAACAATGGCGGCCGAAAATAATGTCGTCTTTAATTCATAATTATTAGACCTACACATTTCCCAAATTTGGTTGCAATTGGTACAGCCGTTTTCGATATATGACGTCACTTCCGGTTTTAACAATGGCGGCCGAAAATAATGTCGTCTTGAATTCATAATCAATATTCATATGTCCTACATATTTACATAATTTAGTTGCAATCGGTACAGCTGTTTTCGATATATGACGTCACTTCCGGTTTTAAAAATGGCGGCCGAGAACACTGCAACCTTGAATTAATAATTATTTACAATGTACGTTTACTAATATCTTTTTAAAAGTATAAAGTGGTGAATTTAGTGTATTTAGCATATTTATGACGTTATTCATCATATTTATGACGTCATTTCCAGTATAGGTAATAAGAAAACAATCTAGTTATTATTATTATTATTATTATTTATTGATTGATACAACTTTGACTAATGCTACTATACATATTTCAATTATTAATAATAGTCAATGTTCTTAAGTGCACTTATTCGTCGGTTGTTGTAGATTTTGTAAATTCATGTCGGAACAACGGACTTCATCCTCTTCCTCAATTCTTTATTGTTCTGGGGAAGTGGCTCCACGACGCTGGCAGCCAGATTGTTCCACAATCTGATCCCATGCGCTGCGAGAGAGAACTTGCCAGTGTCTGTTCGCGGCTGCAACAGACGAATTTTCTCGGTGTGGTCTCCTCTCGCGGTGTAATTCGGTCTCTGCAGTAGCTCACCTAGCTCCTCCCAAGCCTCTTCATGGCAGTAAGCCCTGTATATAGCGATAGCTCTGGATGCGTCTCGCCGGTCTTCCAGAGACTCCCACTTCAGTGATTTTATGAGTTCAGTGGGGCCAGGAGAGTTTCCGAATGAACTCTCAACATACCGTGCAGCCCTCCTCTGTACCATATCCAGCTGGTGTTTATTCACCATGGTATATGGACTCCACACACTGGCACAATATTCCATCTGTGGACGAACAAGGGTGAGATATGCCAGTTCCTTTGCCTTCTTTGCTGCACCTTTGAGGTTCCTCATGACGAACTGCAGTGATTTGGATGCCTTCTTTGAAGTTACGTCAATGTGGTTATTCCACTTCAGGTCATCAGACAGCCACACTCCAAGGTACTTAGCATCCTTTGTGGGATCAATTGGTAGGTTCCCAAGCTGGTACTGGTACTGTATCCGTGTTTTCCTAGTGCTGAATGACATCTTGATGGTCTTATCGATGTTGATTCGCATCTGATTCAGGTCCACCCACTTGGCTAGTTCTTCGAGGTCTTCCTGGAGCTGCCCGCAGTCATTGGTGTTGTTGACAGTCCTGTAGATTATACAGTCGTCTGCGAACAGCCGCATTTTGGAGTGCAAGATACACTGTGGAAGATCGTTCATAAAGATCAAGAAGAGGAGTGGACCGAGAACACTTTCCTGGGGTACTCCTGATGTCACTGTAATTGGCAGGGAGATTTCTCCTTCAATCCTTACTACTTGCTTTCTGTTATTTAGAAAGCTCCATATCCACTTAATGACCTCCTTGTTAAGATTTAGTTGGGATATCTTTTCCATAAGGAGGTCATGTGGCACTAAATCAAATGCTTTGGCAAAATCTATTAGGATGGCATCAACTTGCTTTGCTCTGAAGTCCACTTCTTGAACTAGGTCTTGTGTAAGACCCACGAGGCTAGCCTCACAAGAGTAGTGAGGTCGGAAGCCAAATTGACTTCTTGTGAAGAATTGAGTTTCGTCTAGGATTTGCCTGATTTGTTTTTCAATTATCTTCTCAAGTATTTTACATGGAATACAAGTTAGACTTATAGGCCTATAGTTGGAAACGGAGCTCTTGCTACCACCCTTGTGTATTGGCGAGACAATTGCCATTGTCCAATCGGTGGGTAGGGTGCTTTCTTCTATCGATTGTGAAAAAATTATATGTAGATAGTCTAGTCCTGCCGATCCTGCAGTTTTTAGTAGATCTCCTGTGATACCGTCCGGACCAGCAGTAGTTCCAGGTTTTAGATTTTTAATAACATCCCATATTCCATGAGTACTAATCACCAGGGGATTCGAATTATCTCCAAAACAATGGAAGGAGCTCTATGGTTCTTCGTTGAGAAAACATTTCCATAAAAGTCGTTGAGAGCGTTGGCTTTGTCTAGATTTGTTGTTAGTATCTTATTGTTCAGTTTTATTGCTGGTATCGATCTTGAGCTGCATTTTTTGCTATTGATGTAGCTGTAAAACCTCTTCCAATTCGTTCTTGGGGCTCCATCTTCCATCAATAAGTTAGCCATATATTTGTCATAGCAGAATCTCTTGGCTTCAATCAACTTGTTTGAAAGGGTCTTGAAACGTGCCTTGTCAGCATGGGACCGCTTGCGATGTGAGTAGGCTCTCTGAACTTCTTTCTTCAGATGTTTCACTTTATCATTATAGTAGATGGGATCACTGTTCTTCTTAATTACTCTGTGCGGAATGAACTTGTCTCTTGCTTGCATGATGATTTTCTTAAACGACTCCCATTTTTCATTTATCGTAATATTATCTGATTCCCAAGCAAGAAAATTGCATCTCAGGAACTCTCCAAGGCCACGTCGGTCAGCTTTCTTGTACTGCCATGATGTTAAGGGCTCCATCTTGGGAATCGTGTGCAATGGGGTGAGTTCAAGGATGACTGCGTCGTGGTCACTAATACCTGGGACAACTTCTGTGTCCCACCATATTTCAGGTGGTTGAACAAGGATAACATCCAGAATATTAGAACTTCCATCTGTTTTGGTCCTCGTGCCCTCCTTAACAGTTTGTATAATATTAAAATTACTTTGCAATGAATTTACAAGTAACTGCGCATGATTTTGCCCACTTGGGTTATCACTGTCCCACTCAACATCAGGGAGGTTTAGATCTCCTCCTATGACTGTGTGAGCCGTCGAGTCAGTGTTGCACTTTAAGTCTAATAGAGTTGTATGAAGTTCCTCCATCAAGGTATAGTCATTCCTGTTGGGATTATAAGCACCAATCACCTGAACTCTTATATTGTCCTGTAGAATAACTGTCACACAGAGTAGTTCAGCTGTAGCACTTGATGAATTAATGTGGGCTGAGAGTTCCTTTTTCACACATATGGCTATTCCACCACCCCGGCTCCCTCTATCCCGTCTGAATACTTGATACTCTGATACAGGAAATATTTCGTTGTCATGATGATCTGGCGTTAGCCAGGTTTCTGTAGCTATGACAATATCAGGCATATGAAGTTCTATAAGATCTTGAAACAGAAGTTGTTTATTATTCAAACTTCTACAATTAACCAGCAGTACTTTGCAGCGTCTGGTCGTTCCATGTTCTTTGCTTCTCATGATGGTGGAGTCTCCCTCGTCCTCTCGCGAAAAAACCGCCGGACCATTACACCTGCTGGCCATGAGGCTGGATCATTCATGCTGGCTAGGAGTGTGTGGTTTGCCGTGACTTTGAAGGAATTGAATGATTCACTTCTGTTTTGCAGCTGCTCACACTCAAACTCGTTACTTTTGTACTTCTTCACTAAGTACTCCTTCACATCGGCTTGCGTGATGTTCTTTGCTATGCGGCTAATGTGGAAGTACACATTACGATGAACAGGTCTGAGAACATCTTCTTCACTACTCTTGCCAGTTCCAACAATATAAGTCCTGCTAGTTCCCTTACGTCTCCTACCTTGGACTGTTGTGAAGCCATCGTCCTGGCTTGAGGGGATCCTCTCGTCCTTACTTGTGGAAGGAATCGGATTTTCAGTGTTCTGGATCAACGTACAACGTCCTTTGCCTCGATGTTTTCTTCTTGGTAGTGTACGGATAATGACTGCTATGTTAGTTCCAATGATAGCTTCTTCTAGCATGCGTTTTACATTCGGCCACTCGAGTCTGTCTCGGAAACACCCGATTTTTGACATTCCAATAGATTTCACTCCGTTAGCTTGACAGTAATCAATCATATTTTTAATGCAAACTTCCAAATTCTCTTCATTAGGTTTGTCCGCGTACAAGCTTTTTGTCACAAGATTGAAGATCAACCTGGTTTTTGTAAGTACCGGGGCACAATCTCCAATTTGCAGGTTAGATTCCTTGAGTGGTTCGACAATTGGAAACTGGTTTCTGAAAGACACTGCTATTCCACGACCTAGATGAACGTCACCTGAAATGCAGTGAGCTAAGGCCGTCGAGTCTGGCAGATCAAATATGTCCCCTGTTTCTTCACAGACTGTGCCTGGTGCAAAAACTTCAGCTAGCTTAGAACCCGAAGCTGTCTGGGTTACTGAAACTGTACCTTCTGCATAGACATCGGCATGATCGTAATCCAAAGCAGTCTGGGCAGCTGACGAAGAACTATTAGTGTCAGTCCTTCCCATAGTAGTTTTCCCAGGTTTGTTTCTAAGATTCTTGCGTATCTCTGAAACTAGATTCACTGTAGGAATTGGTGCTTTTATCTGCTCAGTCTGAAGTGGGGTTATAGGTGCCCATGTGCAGACTTTACAGACCCATTTAATGCATTCCTTGGAGGAAATCACCTTAAATTCTATTTCAGAAAGATCTGAACACTTAAGGTGAAATATTGCTCCACAATGTTTGTCACACTTGATGGCCTGATCACTTTGCAGTATACGTTTTAAGCAATTAGAACATTCCAAGGTCTGTTGCTCAGACGCCATTTTTCCTAAGTTATAGTATATAGTTTCAACTATATCCAGTTGATACTTCATGAACGACCATCTGAATTCATAATCCCTATATTTCCGTAAAATCGGTCATGCCGTTTGTAATATATGACGTCACTTCCGGTTTCATTTAGTGGTTCCTGCCGCCATTTCCGGTACCGTTATTTGTTTATTCATTTTTCACAATTGATTTTTCAAATAAATAGCAGAATGAATGCGCAGGAGCTAGTTCAGTTGCAATCGGTACAGGCGTTTTAGATATATGACGTCACTTCCGGTTTCAGAAATGGCGGCCGAGAACACTGCAACCTTGAATTTATAAATTGTATTGTCTATGTTACAATGTAAGTTAATTATGTATGTATTTTAAGTATAATTTGATGAAATAAGTGAAATATTGCGTATTTATGACGTCACTTCCGGTTTAGAAAATAAGAAAATAATATTTTTTTATTGATACTTCATATAGATGACCATCTAAATCGAATGGCGCTAATTTCGTTCTAATCGGTCCAGACGTTTTTGAGATATGACGTCACTTCCGGTTTAAAAATGGCGGCACAAAAAATCACAAGAGGCAAGGTATCATCAGACGCCAAAAGTGCATATGTGGTAAAAATTTCAGGTTGATCGGTTCAGCCGTTTAGGCTGTGGCGGTGATAGCAACTTTTTCGGGAATCATATGAAGAAGAAGAAGAAGAAGAATAAGATGAAAGTGGTGTAATTTCACGATTTTCACTGCCCTCTAGGTCGTAAACGGCATGACCGGCTGTAGTCGCGTAATGTATATGTTGCCAGGTGGGCCATAGCTCAAAATTTAGACATTTCACAACAATGTGAGATTTTCCATTGTTGAGATCCAGTAGGCCGAAAATGCTATGTTGTTGCTTACAGTAAAAGTAGTTGGTCTGCTCCTCAGTTTATATCGGCATTTACGGTATGTTGAGTGACTGTGAGTGTACGGTACGACTTGGCTGAGTGGAGCGACCGCTCCACTAGATAATTAGCAAGTAGGTGGCACTCATCTAGTACAGAATTTAAGAATTGTTTTTCATATTCAGCCTCGGTAGCGTATATAATGCAACAACTAGGGAAGAGAAGACATTAAGTTTAATACCATTCAAGACGCTAGTCAAGAACAAACTCACGCTAATTCAAGAACAAGAAGTAATGTGCATTGGAAGACAACAATCAAGATCACACACATCCTGCTGATGGTTTTTCAGTGGTTTTCCCATCAGCTATAAGAAAAGCAAATGCTAGGATGTTCTTCCAATACCTATTACCACTGATATTAAGAAGATAACTTAATTAGAAATAAATGATGATGAAGAGATGGAGTGAAGAGACATGGATGCATGGAAGATCAACGAATCAATTGTTGAATACAGACCAATTGTGTATCTATTTTGAAATTCCAAACAATTATTGTGTGCGTTTCTCTTCGTAAATAAGTTGTATTCAACATCGATTATAGTATTTAAAACATTATTTAATAATGTTAATAATGTTACACTTATTTTCAAGGTCCATGGGTTAATCAGAATATGCACAAGCACAACCATTGGTTCAATTAACAGTATCCTAGGAATGTAATAAAATTTCCTGTAACAAAATTTAAATACTTTCCAGAACTTCCATAGGCAGTCACCTCTAAGTGCAAGTCCAAGTGGTTAAGGTTCACTTCAGAAATGTAGAAGGAACTCCCTAATAAAAGGCATCACTTTTCTCTAGTTTCCAAGCCAGATGAACGGTCATTACCTGATCGAGGGCCTGAAGTCTCGGTGTTCTCATCTTCAGCAGTCGGTTCTGAATGCGTATGTTGCTTGTGCGCTTCTTGAACACGACCGTGCCGCTGTCGATGTTGGAGTCAGATCGAGGTGCGAATGCGTAGCCCATCAGACTGAGAGCGCTTCGGACTCGCTCTAGAGGTGGCTCCACTGAGCTCTCCGTCTCGTGGCTGCGCTTCAGAGCAGTTGGCTTGCGCTCGGGCGGACCGTCACCCGATCCGCCTCCACCGCCACCTAGATCACATAGAGCATCGTTAGTCTCTGCTCTCACTGTGACAGGATGTTCCATGATGGAAAAGGCTTTAGGAAGGCCGAAGGATGCACTTGCAGTTAGAACTAATTTCTATCACGAGGTGTGTAACTCTCCCCTAAGAACATACATAGTATTGTTTCTCTAATGTATTGACAAATGACAATCGACATCATTTGGAAACATTTATTTAAATTAGATTGGGTTTTATTTTCTACCCACCTACCCAACTCGGGACACGCTGTCAAGTGAAAGCAGAAAGCATCATGCTCTATCATTGGCTGACAGCTGTCACGTGACCATACTTGTCTCTGTGTAATTCAGTTCTCATCGGAAACCAGGGAAGTATCTAGAGATAGTGTGTCCCAGCCTCCCAGGGTTTTAAATGTTTCTGCTATAAATGTAATTTGATTTGTTTTAAAAGCAAAGTAGCTCTTATACAAAATTAACTCTTACAAACAAATCATGATTCATGGCGCTCAACACTCAACAGCACGGTTATCAGCGCTAGTAGAGAGAACATTAGATCTTAAAGAACATGCATTTTCCATTCTAGAATGAAGAGGCTGTACGTAGCCTACCTATAATATTGGTCCACAGTTTAAGACCTACCTGTACCCATCCTGGAGTCCACACTTGTCTGAGTGGAGGCGAATGATCTTTCCCCGCCCAGGTCAGCTTCCGTTCTGGTTGACTTCTGTTGCTCATCCCCCGCATCGCAAGGTTCCGGCACCTCCTCGTTCTTCACCTTCTCTCCCAGCATGTTCAGCCCCTGCAAGAGCTGGCCTACGGAATTCATCACTTGGTAGTTGTGCCGATTGGAATGAGTTCGACGTCCGTGCAGAGATTTCCGAACCTCACTCGGTTCCGACGTCTTGAGCTCCGTCAGACTCTCAACTAAATCCGATTCGACCTGAGTGCTCGCCAACAGCGTTTCAATGCTGGCCGAATCCGGGATGCCTAAAGCCGAAGGAACTTTCTTATTGTAAGGCAGTGCTTGCCTGTACGTAGCTTGTGCACTCAGTTCGACGTCCATCGCGTCTCCGTCCTTCGCCGCCTCAATGGTTGATTCGCTGTCGACGTTGCTCGACGCGTTATGATCCCCGGAGATGAAAGCATTGTAATGAACCGAGTACTGGTCTTGGAAATGCTGTTTCCAAAGGTCCTGCCAAGCGCTGGTGTAATCCGCATCGCTAGATCTTGAATCAGTCGACAAGCTCATGTCCAGCGACGACATTGTCAATCTCGTGACATTTGTCATGGAATCCTCGCTGCTGGAAGTGAAACTCCATCTGTCGTGATCCTCGGTCTTGACGCTGAGTCGATCCTCCGACTCGCACGGAGTCGTATCCGGACAGTCGGAAGCGTTGTCGTCTTGTTGGCTGTCAAATGTGAACTCCGGCAAGCTCATGGCTTTGTACGGTTCCTCGCAGTCGGTGAGGGATGTCTTAGAATCTTCTGCGTACGTATTATTCTCTATGGCAGTGCTTAGTTCCAAAGAGTCTTCTACCGATTCCGGAATGTCTTCCTGGCTGGGATAGTCGGGATCGACGTAGTCTCCGTACTTCTCCATCCAGCTCTCCCACACGAGGCGAGCTCCGTTCTCCGCCCAGTGGCGCTCCCAGTCTTGGTGTCTGGCGTCGGCGCCGCACTCGGACAAGTCGGCGCCGCTGTCGCTCAGATGTCTAGCTGCCCCGACACTGCTGTCGTGTTCGTCGGTAGACCAGTTGTTGTCGGTATGAGATGCACTGCAATAGCAGCTAACAGCCTCCTCCTGAAGCAAAAGACACCATTAGGCTGATTCTACCGAAATTGGAATATTCTTGTCCCAGGGGAAAAAAAGCATATTCCAGCTTATTACTAACACACTGTATTTTTTTTCTTAAAGATAAAATGATTTCCAGTGGCAGGTATTTGGGGTGAAAATAGGTGGATAAATTCGCGATAGGTTTCCTAAAAGGTGGTGAATTAGTGGTGAAAATTTAATGGAAATTCGCGACTTAGTGGTGTATTCCTTAATAGACAGTAAATAATGAAATCACAGTATAACTTGGAAATAGGAAATTGTTTTGATGACAGCATTCATTAATTAATCAGTCAGCTATTGAAATTAAATAAGTTGATTTTATTTTTCAATAAATCGTCAAGTATATCACATCAATTATCACTCAATCACTCAATAAAAACCCTCCTTTTTGTATTCTTGTGCTCTTGCAGCAGCACTGACTTCTTTACCGCGCCCCATTACTGTGCCGAGTTCCTTTGTCAACAAACCACTTGCTGTACAACTTGAACCTGACTCACTCTTCATGCCACCCACCCCTCTTTTCCCTTTCAAAACTTGTTTTTGACCTGAAAACCCCTCCCTTGGAACCTGAAACTATTAGGGTCATCAACCCTCCCTACCCCCCTCCACCACCAACCCTAGCAAGTTGCAACAGATGTGTGTCTCTAGTGAATGGAAAATGGACTCTAATGATCTATTTTTTAGGTGGAAATGGTGTGAACATTACTCCCCAACACCTACCATGAAAGTTTATTTTTTTTACTTCACTCATTAAAGCAGGGCAGGGTCATTTAGGTCTGTCCCCAAGGATTGAATCATTACCATGGATGAACAAAGATCACCCAAATGTTCCCACCTAGGATGGAAACTTTGAGTGTTTATTTTTCTACTGTTGGTACAAGTGGCCAGTGTTCTGAATCCACTATGCAAGGTGTTGCTGCTGCTTCTGATTTCACGTGAGAAATAACTAACAAAATTTAGGTGCGTGTTTTAATTACTCATCATTTCCATGGTTTTAAAATCTAACCCTTAAAACAAATTTAAAATTTGGGGGATTCACATACATGTGTATTGGGATGACTTCTACTGAACCTCAAAATCTAAGCTCAAAATGTTTTGGCGCCAATTAGTAAGTCCACAATAATTGTGTGAAAAAATCATTCCCGCGTTTTTTTCCAAGTATCATTTCCATGGATATTTCAAGCAAAATGATGATTCTTTGGTACAGGAATGATTTCTTTTTTGAAATTTTACGCTGTATGTTTGTAGCTGGTTATGTAATTGGTCTGAAACATGGACAAAAAGTGAAGAATTACATTAAATTATTGTTTTTTTTACAATCCATGGAAATGATTTTTTCAAGTTTTTCTAATTTTGAAGCTTTTTCTTGGTAGGTTTGTTATGTAATTGATCTAAAACATGGTAAGAAAGGGAATTATGCAATTACATTGCTGTCTTTTAGAAGCCATGGAAATGACAATTTTTAAATTTTATCATTTAGCAATTTTTTTTAGATAAATTCTGGTAGATTGTTATGCAATTGTTCTAAATCATGGACAAAAAGTGAATTATTTAAGTTGAATTGTTGTTTGTCCTTCCCTTGCTTAAAAGTCGTAATTTCCATGGACGCCTATTTTCCATGTGTGTGGAGCTTGATTTCTGCTGATGATATATTCTGATTACTGACCATAATCCTTATCTTTCTCACCAAAAATAATCAAGTTCTGAGAGGTCAAAAAAAAAATGTTGGTCACAATATTCCATATTTGGTAGAATTAGTTATTAGCATTTACCTACACAGTTTGGGACTCACACATAATCTTAACCCTGCATTCATGAGGTCCCATTTTTTCCCACCATTACGGAGGCGGGGTGTAAGAAACCCCAAAAGTAAAATAGCTTTTGCAACATGCTGGAATCAAATCAAGTATTTTGGTCTATATAGAAGGGATTGTTATTAGTATATCTATGTACTAAGAGTAGAAAAGTTAAATATTTAAAAATAATTATGTATTTGTAAAATTTTAACAATAAATGCCTGCTTTTTTGGCATTGGCACTAGTGATGTAAAATGCTCGAGCATATTCTTTTTGAGAATATTCTCGAGCACGAGCATTTTCTTGAGCATATTCTTAAAAATGCATCTAAGCTTATAAAAACTTGAACTTTTAGCTCAATTCCAAAAAGTAATGTACTTTTATGGATCTTGCACACATAGTTTTGTTATGGAGAACAAGTCGTGAATCAGGTTTCAAACATGAAGATATGAATTTACATTAATGTAATTGAGCGAGCGAAGCGAGCGTCTCCTTTTGGCTCTTTTGGCACATACCTCTGTTTTTTTTTCTGTTACTGAGGCTATACAGGTCAGAGTTTTTCTTCGATCGAGCTGAAATTTTGCACACATGTAGGGAACATTTCTGGGCGTTGTAGGCCCTAATTCTTTTTAGATCCCCAGATTGGTTCAAATTTAAAAAAAAAATCTTTTAATTGGTTGGTTTGATCAATTTAAAATTTTAACAAGTCATTACGACCAACATTATCCCCAATCTTACAGAGTTTCAGCCAAATCCTCCCATTGGTTAAAATTTGAAACCATCTGTCCTGTGATTTTTTAAATTTTTAACTAGAACCGTTTGACCGATCAACTTAAAACTTTGCATGGTCATTGGGACCAAAATTATCTGTATTTTTGACAATTTTCAGACTAATCTGTGCTTCAATCCAAAAGATATTGACACTTTACCGACATTTTGCTTGTTGCTGTCAAATTCTCGAAAATGTTTGATCACGGTAACATCGAGCCTCAGTTCCAAGGTACTTGGAGCAGAAATGAAACTGATGTTCAACATCGATCTGATATTGTGTACACACACAAGTCATATCAAATGAGTGGTCCTAGCCTCCCAGGTATATTTTTAGACGAGATCTTGTGATTTTTAAAAATTAACACGGAACCGTTTGATATCACTAATTATTAGTAGGAATATTGATATATATATGGGTCATTATCCCACTATATTAGTTTCTCTGTCCGAGTTGAATTGCTTAAAGCAATTGAAAGAAAATGAAGGGGAATATTTTTTTTAATTTGTATTACGTACCCCTCTACATGTTGCAATCACTATTTTTTAGGGTTGTGCGAACCTTGATTTTTCAAGTCGAACCGAACCTCGAACCGAACCTTGTAGTGTTCGAACCTTTTTGAACCTTTTCGAACCTTTACAGGTGTAAAATCTATTTTTGCTTTCAGTGCTACCAAACAACTTTCAATGAAATCCAAAGGATGAAAGTGAATGGATATATAACACACATGAATGGATTTATCATACATACTATTTGCATTTCATTTTCAATAGGATGCTGGACAAAATCTTAAAGAAAGTTATGTGTTTAACACGTTCTGGCTGTTTTTAAAATGCTTCCAGATACCTATTGCTGCTGACAGAGACAGGTGTTGTTTAAAATTGTAATGAAGTGTTTTTTTATACTATCAATTGTTGTGTTGCAATTTGTTCTTGTAAGCTTGCACCTTGCCTAAAAACGGTTCTTTGTTTCATCAACTAATTAGGGAGGAAGGTAACGAAAATGATGTAAATAATTTTATGCAAAATGGGCTAATAGTACTCATCATGACGTGAGACCGAAAATAAATATCACTTATTTAGGATCATCAACATTAGGGGTGTGCGAATCCATAATATTTCGAACCGAATCCGAATCCAAATTTGGATTCGGATTCGATTCGTCAGACGAATCCAGATTCTGAAATATCAAACCCATTCAAATCCTATCAAACCTAGATGTCAATCCTTGATTTTCCCGCGAAATTTGAATTTCAAAGTTCTTCAATGCTACCAACATTCCATAGCGGAATACACTAAGAGGTAATACAGTGCTACCAACCATTTAAGCTGAAAATAACCAGCCCAACCCATCAATTGCCGCCATTTTCGTGATCATCAATTCGTAAATATTTGTCAGTAACATGATAAATACCTAATCATCTCAGTTTTGTTTTTAAATTGATTGAAACTAATCTTCCACCATAAATAGGTACAATCTCCACATTTTATGTGACTGGTATAGTAGAAATTGACAGCATTTTGATGTATGGGAGTCAACCATTTCACCTGAATGACCTACCTAACCATACTTTCATATTTCGATTTTTCCTTTCAGAGAAATTGATTAAATAAAATAAGATTCGGATTTGGGTTCGGATTCGCGAACCTTTCAAGATTCGATTCGAGATTCGGATTCGAATGAAAAAACCTGGATTCGCACATCCCTAATCAACATCACTAATATTTACATGTATTTATGACATAATAATGTAAATTTCGTGAATAACAAACCTTTGAACTGAAACATAGTTAACTAAAGATTGATTACTACAGAAGGCACTTCTAGGCACTTCCGGATTATTTCTGGATTTCTTCTTATGGAAAATAACATGGGGACTTACTTCGATTGCTGGTCATTTATAAACAAAACAGAGTTAAGATAATCGCAATACACCACCATTAAATTCAATCTTTCATTTATAATATTATGTCGACACATCTCTTCAAATATATACCATAGTTAATCTGTTTAAGTTATTAAACAGCTCCAAAGTGCAACGTTGCAATCTACATCAATAATATATTGTCACACGAAGCAGCGCAATGTCCTGGGTAGCGAGCTGGCAACTGCGACTTTACAAAAATGAAAAACAAATGAAACAATTTTCAACAATGATGCCAGACCTTGCACGTCAATTTTTGATTGTTGACGAAAAGTAAACAAAACTGAAGTACTTCTGTGCTCCTCGAGTTTATACACTGAATCAAGTTCATTATAATAGTTATTTTGATTTCAGGATACCATAAAACGAGATGTAATCATGTAATGAGCTGTTGAAATGTAGACTGACAGTTCATTGAATTTACATCTTGCACCGGTGTACACTTTCGTGACGTCATACCCTGTGTAGTGTGTTGTTTAACTTGGAACAGTTTAAATTTGGTATATATTTGAAGAGATGTGTTGACATAATATTATAAATGAAAGATTGAATTTAATGGTGGTGTATTGCGATTTTCTTAACTCCGTTTTGTTAATAAATGACCAGCAATCGAAGTAAGTCCCCATGTTATTTTCCATAAGAAGAAATCCAGAAATAATCCGGAAGTGCCTAGTGGGCGTGGCACTCTAGTACTCTATATATGCGATTTTGCGTGAAAAATGACGCCATTTGAGGTTAAAATCTCGAATTCAGAAGGCTGTGGTGACGCGCGGGAAAAAGGGCGGGAAGGTTCGAAATGGTTCTAATTCGAACTTCTCATAATAATTTTCGAACCTTCAAAACCGGTTCGGTTCGGTTTTCGAACCGGTTCGCACACCCCTACTATTCACGTCACGATAATTTTTTTTATAATAAGTCATATCATCAGCTTACGAATAAATACCATAAGCAAGTAATCAGAGTTACATATTTTATATTGTAGGATTAAATATGTGTGGGACGGAGGTTACTAAAATGAACGTTTCATCATGCAAAATCGTAAATAATTTCCAAACACCCTAGGATCGATCAAAGCTACTTTCCAGATAGCTTCCCAAATATATACCTAAGGCTATATACCTAATATACCTACGTGCATTTCCAGGTGCGAAAATGCATTTCCACACCTGTTAAAAAAACAAGTCCAAACTTGCAGCAATTATACATCAAGTAGAGCTGGTTATTTTGCCGTTGAGCGGAAATTTTTATCTGGTCCCCCGCCTGAGGAAAATGGGACCAAAAATGGTACTTTTTAGGGTTTTGACTTTTTTTTGGTAAAAAGCAATTAATAAAAACTAACAATGAAGTGTGATAACCTATTCTAACATATAAGGTGAAACTAAAATAAAATTGGGTGTTTGAACCATCACTCCCTTCTATTCATAATCACGCCTCAAATATTGGAAAAATTTAAGAATTTTAGTCAAAGTTTGAGGGCAAATTACATTATGAAGGGTTCCATATACAGCAAAATTGTAAGAAACATAATTATAGACCGATCTTTTATGAACAAAACGCCGCAAAGATCGTTCTGTTAACTTGATTTTTTTTTTTTTTTTTTTTTTTTTATTGGTAATAAAGAATACATACATAGAAATAATAACACACACTACAACAATATGCCGCTTAGCCAAAAGGCTAGTCTGCGGCCAAGTACAAGATAAAATAATACAGAAGTGTCTTCTCTTCCTATCATCAAACATCAAATAAATAATAAGCTTGAAAATAAAGCAAAGGCAATAACATAATATCAGTGATACCAAATACACTAAATTAGAGGTCGGATTCGGGTAATGTTTTGTACCCGGGTACCCGCTTTAATTTCCCGGGTAATTACCCGGGTAATAAATAACTAAAAAAAAAAAAAAAAAAAAAAAAAATTTTATTTTTTTTTTGAAAATGTTTTGAAATTTGTTGCATTGAGCCCGCCGCCCTATCCGTGTCCTTGGGGAGAGATACACAACGTCCATACAATGGAAGGTTGAACACAATGCATCCCCTCCATCAATAATCCATCCTCAACTCACCAGCATTCTCATGAAATTACTAACAATGAATTTACAAACCAATTATTGGTTGGGATTGTTGAGATTTGGGAAATATGAATAAATATTAAATTCAGTTTATATAACGATAAACAATGCAGCTGGTGATTAAGTGGCAGCATTCGCAAATAATGCAAACAAAACCTAATAACTAAAAAAAAAAAAAAAAAAAAAAAATTTTTTTTTTGATACCCGAGTACCCGCCATTGTACCCGGGTAATGGCGTACCCGGGTACCCGGTTTGTACCCGGGTACCCTAACTGACCTCTACACTAAATACAATATCTATACATGAAGGAAATAAATAAATAATTGAATGAATATATCAACATTGAGAGGTCAACTGGTAATTTCACTTAAAAGCCACATTTTAATTCCCATTTGAATATGCTCATATTTACTAAGATGTTTTAACTCTGGTGGTATCCTATTAAACATTTCTGGCACAGTATACGCTGGCCTTCTCTTACCATGTTTGTTTTTGTGAGATGGAAGTTTGTAAATACCTTCAGTTTTTGCTCTCGTATCTTTCACACTGTCATGTTTAAATGTGAAATCATCGCTAAAATAATACTTTACAATTAATCTATATTCAAACAGATCATAAATACTTAAAAACCCCAGCGACTTGCACAAATCTTTTCCTACATTTGAACCATATTTTATGTGTGGTGGAGCTATTGTTTTCAATATTCTTTTTTGTACTGTAAATAATTTATATAAGTGTCCCATGGAAGCGTTTCCCTATGCCAACAATCCGTATGACAACAACGATTCCACAAACGCGCTATACATTAATTTCCGTAGATTGATAGGCAATACATAATTTAAATTATATAAAAGATAGTTACAGGCTCTAAGTTTATTACAGAGTATATTAATATGTGACTTCCAAGTGAAATGTCTATCTATAGTAATGCCTAAGTACACGATAGAATCAACTACATCAATCCTTGTTATGCATTCGTTACAAATATCTGATTCTAAATTATGTAAACAATTATGCGTGTGAAAAATAACATTAATAGTTGCATGTTTCTGTACATTAAATGGGGAACATATATGAATGAGTTTTGTTTTATGGGAATTAATAACTAAATAATTATCATGGGTCCATCTAAGTAGTCTGTTAAAATTAAGTTGCGTCTCTTCAATTGCACAATCAATGTCTTTATGCGCCGCTAGCAAGACAGTGTCGTCAGCATACATGAATATATTACTGCCATTAAATAACGTAAATACATAATTTACATAAACAATGTACAAAATGGGCCCCAAATTTGAGCCTTGGGGCACCCCAGTGACAAGATCTTTAGGAAAACTATATGTATTTGACACTTTAACAATTATTCGGCGATTCCTCAAATAATAGTATGGAAATGGCAGCATTTCTCCTGGAAGCTTAAAAACACCGATTTTCCCGTCCGCGCCATCTTTAATTACACGTAATTTGAGTACGCCGACTTGAAACTAACTGAAACTAGAGATTTGATATCAGCTTATATGTAGGAACAACTGTGCAAAATATAAAAAAAATCAAAATTCTAGGCGCAACGACTTTGGGTGAAGTAGAATGGAATTAAAAAAATTAATGCAACATGAAACAAGTAAAAAAAAATTGATGAAAAAAAAATGTCTGAAACTAATATAGTGGGATAATGGCCCATATTGATATAATATTGATATTATATAACTTAAAACATGGATATTGGGACCAATATTTTGGGAATTTTTTAAGATTTTCATACCAGTCTGTGACGAAATTCAAGAAATATTGGCTTTTAAGGACATTTTTAATCGACAGAATTTCGGTTCGAGGAGTTGCGCGTTTCCGTGCTCGCTTAATGCTCGCTCGTGCTCGCTGTCCCTGCCTATGTATTGCACAGCCTTCCAAGGCCATAAATTGGCGCCAAAACATTAAAACTTAAACTTTTTATATATAATAATAATTTTTAAACCTCTGGTGAGAATATTCTCAAATATTCTCGGAGAATAATCTCTTTGAGAATATTCTCGGAGAATAATCTCTTTGAGAATATTCTTGAGAATATTCTCGAGCACGGAGAATATTCTCGGCTCACATCTCTAATTGGCACACAAATAAAATAAAAAAAAAATTTAAATGTCAAAATTGGAATTTTTAATTAACAATATTACTGAAGAAGACTCTTCGACTGATCATGTAGATGTTGTTTTCTTCCCGTAAAAAAATATGGAATTCAAGTTTTTACGTTTTTATCTCTTATGGGAATTCTGTGCTAAAAAAAATGACTGATAAATTTAATTATTTGTTTTGAAATTTATATCGAGATTTTTAGGTCAAATGTTCGTCAAGTGTTTTCTAATATTCACATTGATCAAAAATAATTTGTGAACACTCACTTTAATATGCTTTAATCAATATTTAATTAATATTTAGGTGTGACCTTGAAACTCAGCTTGGTCACGCCTAGGGATGTGAGCCGGAAATATTTCCGGAAATTTTCCAAACTTTATTTTTCCAATTTTTCCGAAAAAAAAAGTTTTTGAAATGCATACTCTGGAAGTACCCAAAACAGTTTTTAAACCTTCCGTGGTAGGGTGCGAAGGGTCTCGTTCGGCTTTCTTATGATCTACTATTAATAAGTTGTGGAATATAATACAAACCCCTAGTAGGTACTATTTTTACAAACCGCATTTAAGCTGCTGCAAGCGCGAGCGATTTTGCTGCTTTTTGTAGACACTTTTTGCGATACGATTGGAGACGAAATGGGTATACCAAATTATTTGAAATTTGAATAACCGCCGCTTAATTAACGATGCAATAAGCAAAAATGAAAAAGTGCTACATATACAATCAGACTGTTCATGTGAACATCCTGTAAAAGTTACACTCACTTATGAAACAATTTTTCTCTCTCAATTTTCTAAAACGGCCGAGCGCTAGTATCACCTTAACTTCCATACCGTACAAGTTACCACTCTATAACTTTGCAAGGATGTTAAGGCGATTCGACCGAAAAAAAAATCAATATTAATTTTCTTCATATTTCGTAAGAGTTAGCTAGTAACATATGATTTCAAGTGACATTAGTCGTTTTTGGGCGCCACAAAAAAATCCCGGATGTTTTCAAACTTGTAAAATGCACATTACTTTGGACCAAGAATAGACAATACCGTTTATCTGAATGACATGAAACTTGCAGAGAATATTCATTTGATATAGGTATCTAGTTATGAACTGACGGCACCCATTTTCTAATTTTTTGTTTCAATTTTTACAAAAAAAATATATAACGTAGGTACCTACCAGATTTTATAGTCAAATATTACTGATTTAGTAGAAGCTACTGTCGAAATAGGAATGAAGTAAGGTATCGAAATTTGGGGGCCGTCATGACATCCGCCTATTATTTGTGAACAAAATGAGCCATCATGGAAGTCTGTAGTGTGAATGGTGGGGCTTGAATCGTGGCCGTAGTAAATATGTTTATTTTCAAAAATAAAAAAGTCAAAATTTTACGGTAGGTACAACAATAATGTGTCAAAAAAGATACAGTGAGTTGTAGAATCACTTACTGAATGAGAAAAATTCCCTCCCGACTCTTTGAGTGCAGTAGTTTCGCCAATAACGTGATCTATATTTTTAGTCACGTGGTATCGCTCGAATCGCGTTAAATATACAATTAGGATAACACATTTTTTTTTACAAAATATTAAAAATTACTTTTTAAGGGGCCCATTTTTCGGACCCCGTTCGAAATATGGAAAAAACGCTGAAAGAGACATGTGTTTATTTCGGCTTCCTTACATGTATGTATGTAGTACTATTCCAATTATGAACAAAATCAGAGTCGTACCCTGTATAGTATTTCAATTTTTTTTTTATGCTTTGGCGTGGAATTGCCGTAGAATTACTTGAGCTTTTGCAATCAAGGGGTGTACTGTGCTGTGAGGTTTGTTTCGTAGCATCGTTTATAAATCTTGTTACTGCCAAGATATCAGAATCGGTAGGTATGTAATTTTGGAAAAATACAGTGAATGTTTTAGTGCCTTCCATAACATTTTGTAAACCGTGAGGTTTCATTGCATTTAAATGGGTTTCTCACTCCGAAAACAATATTAAAGTTACTAAATTGTAGCATTGGTTATAAAAAAAATTTTCCTTTACACTGCACATTTCCTCTTGCATACAAACTCTCAAATGTGTTGTCTAGTGAACATAACGCCTGTTATAGCTTATGGAAATATTTCCGGAAAATTTCCGAAATTTCCAGAAATTTTCAAAATTTTATTTTTCCGGAAATTTTACATCCCTAGTCACGCCATTGCGGAGGTGGGGTTTCCTACACCCAAAATAATGTTGAATTACCACAATTATAAAACTAAGCATATCTAGTTCGATCTAGCGATAGTTTTCATTGCTAGACAGTTCAACTTAAAGGTACTGAGAAGGCAGGGTTGATATTGCAACTTAGTAATGAAACAAAGGGGAAAAAACAATTCGTGGGGTTTGAGAAACCCCACGTTGGTAACGCAGGGTTAACAATAACATTTAAAGTTTCTAATTCCAGTGGCCTCTGGGCCACCGTAGATGTGATAACATAGTAAAAGGTAATTGAGCGAGCGTCTCCTATTGGCTCTTTTGGCACGGACCTCGGTTTTTTTTTGTTTTTTTTGTTTTTATGTAACTTTTCCGTTGGGTGAGGCTATACAGGTCAGAGTTTTTCTTCAATCGAGCTGAAATTTTGCACACATGTAGAGACAACCTTTTCTGTTTGCAGACCCAATTTTTTTTGAAAACCATTAATTGGTTAAAATTTAAATAAACATCTCCTGATGGTAGGTTGAAAAATGAAAATGATCTTCGATAAATCTGATCAAACTCATATTTTGGCTATACAGGTCAGAGTTTTTCTTTGATGGAGCTGAAATTTTGCACACATGTAAAACCAACCTTCTCTGTTTGCATACCCTAATTTTTTTTGAAATCCATTAATTGGTTAAAATTTAAATAAATATCTCCTGATAGGCTGAAAAATGAAAACGGTCTTCGATAATTCTGATCAAACTCATATTTTGCATGATCATTAAGACCAACATTGTCTCTTATTTTACAAAATTTCATCCCAATCAGTTAAGAACGTATGAACGTATTGACATTTTAAATATCTGTCAGTAATGAAGTATCGAAATGAATGTTTTCCAGTGCCACTTGAATTGATTCTGATTTGCTTTATGAACCAGGGTGCTTAGATGCTATTTTAAAGTTTCGATGAAAAGCATAGTGGAGGCCGGTATATAGTGGGACACGGTACATAGTGGGACATTTGAATTTCTCGCCTTGTGGTCAAGAAAAAAAATAGTGAAGATGCATAATTGATGTCAGCACAATAAATCACATCTCCTGGACATATTTTTAAGATATGTTTGTATTTGAAATAATTGAGATACTCCACTTGTAATATCAGTTTTGCAAAATGTAGAAATTTTGTGTTTACAATGTTTTTGATAACTTTTTTCTCTTACTTATTATGGCTAGTTTAAAAGTATGGTTATGATGTGTATTCAATTGGCATGAAGTAGGTTTATTGATGAATGCTCTCTTCACCTGCCTTCATATTTGAAAAAATAAAACTAAATATATTGTTAAACGGTACATACTGGGACAGTCAGAACGGTACATAGTGGGACATGTCCCACTATGTACCACTGGGCTATATTTCTGTTCATAACTTTTGTGTGGGTCTTAAATTATTTGTTGATACAAGTAGTTTATTGTTTTAATTCATACCAAATATTTTAATGGACCTAAATTAATCTTTTAACATTTATTTTTTCCCCCGAAAAAAGATGCCGAAAATTCCTCGAAGGCGGTGGATTAATGACGGGATTAAAACGGACTAATTACCTATCTATAAGTAAATACATCAGATAATAAATCCCATGTCACTTGTTTCAAAAATTATTCCATAGTATTTCCCTAGAAAAATAGCATTGTCTCAGTATGTACCAGCAGTGTCCCAGTATGTACTGGAAAGCGGTATATAGTGGGACAACGGTACATAGTGGGACAACGCAATTAATTTCTTATCTGTAGATATTAAAATTTTATAAAAATAGCACATGCATTCTAATTTATGGTGCGCAACTATTGGCTATTCAACATTTCAAAATATTAACCCCTTCCCTACTCAATTTTTCTGAAAATACTTTGCCCAAAAGATTCCATTTAATTTGAATGATGTGCTGAATATTAATCTAAATACTTTGGATTTTAAAGTAAAACACTACTTTATTGACTCAACAGTGACTTAGTTCCCTTCTCTAACACTTCAACTACAATAATCAGTACTACTAACACCATCTGTGAGGAATCAAGTGAACTAGAATGATTTGAATCATAGCGGCAAATGGCGGGCTGGACACGTCATTGGTCCTCAATGCATTATATATTTTGGCGGGTCTGACACGTCTTAAGTAGAGAAGGGGTTAAAATAATAAACAAACTAGAGCAATAATAAGAAATCCGTCCCACTATGTACCGCCCTCCCCTACCTATTATACTTTTATGTTGATATCATATTTCAATTCAATATGGATGAATAATATGTTTTCTTTGCGTTGTGTACGCATTTCCGGTTCGAGAATTTGCACGTACCCGTGCTCGCTCATCAACGCGTTACACTGAGCGTTTTCCTAGTAACATAAATGCATGATAGGTACCATGCCTATGATACCCAGCCTACATGATAAATGGTTAGAGAAATAGTAAAAGGCTTGAGAATGAAGTTTTAGGCCGTACATTATATTGCTACATTACATTACATCACCTACATACAATTCAACATCAACATTTCTTCAATAGGTAAAAAAAAATATTTTTTGACCGAAATAGTATGAGTGACTATTATCCAGTGTTGGGCAGTGAAGTAAAGAAAGTAACTCGTTACTGTAACGAAATTACTTTTTCAGTAACGTCGCCGGTAACGACGTTACTTTTGAAATAAAGTATTGTGTAAAGTAATTTTACTACTTTGAGGTTAATATTGCCGTAAAAGATGATTATGATAACCACCCTGAACATTATGACATATAGATATCAAAACGATTTAATTTGATTATTAATCGATTTAAATTACGAAAATCGAATTATTAATCGATTTAAATAAAATAATCGTTGAACAACCCTAATTTTCACCATGTTTTTTATTAATACCTAAATTACCTACCTACCTAGGTACACTGTGCGATGTTTTAAATAAATATAATTTGTTGTACGTACATACAGAGGTAGAACAATAATTACACATGACAATTAATACGAAAATAAATGATAGGTACATTATGGAGTGTGATGTACATATCTAAAGCTTGAAGGTATTAAAGAGTACTATTTTAATTGAATGATTGCATTGTTGACATCTAAAGAATTCCACCTGCGCTAGGTACCTACCTACATTTGGCCAAACAAAAATTGAACGTTCAATAAATCTGATAGGCTGATAAATGTAAGATCGCACCATCAGAAGTCAGTCTAAGCGATCTCATTGTCTCACTCTAGTAGGTGACCTCACATTTCAATGATAATAACAAGCTTTGATTGGTTATGGGACATGACCAGTCAGTCATTCAAATTAATTTGGTCAATGTTCAATTTTTTTTTGGCCGAGTGTAGGTACCTACAATTTATTTTAATGACATACCTACCTAGGTTATGGCTGGAATTCAAGCAGTAGAATGATTTGAGTTGCATTGAATCCCACCGTGCAAATGTTGGGACTTGGGACTCATTTGAAAATAAGTTTTAATGGCAAATCGGGGTCATTTACCCTCGTCATAGTCAGTGGTTTAATTGGGGGCGGACAAGGGCGGACGCGTACCCTCACTATTTTTACAGAGTGGATGCCGTCTGCCCACTTATTGTTCAGAAGTAAAAATTGGCATAAAATTGTGTACAAATCGCGTAAAAAAGCACCAAATTTGGTCATGAAATTCAAAAGTTTCCCGGGGCTGTGCGCCCCGGACCCGCATTGTGTTGGGGGGCCCTCCCCCCAAACCCTTAATTGTTTTCATGGGCAAATGTTTCCCTGACATCACCGAGCGTCCGCCCGCTTATTATTTTACAAAATAACCACTGCGGTCACAGTGACATCAGGGTTCAGGCCTAGCAGTTCATTGGCCCCCATGTTTCAGTTTTAACAGACCTTTCATAAGTCATAGCTAACAAGCAGTGCTGAACATATCTCTGCATCCACCCTGTGCTCATTTTGGTTTAGGATTCTTGTCGACTGCAAATCTTATAGGTAACAAGTTCTGGGTCACTGTCTGATAGAAACAATAAAATTACCTATAGGTAGGTCCTACCTACCTACCAAGTGTAATGAAGAGACTGGTTAAGATTTTACCTCGTGTTTTCCATTCATATTGGCTGCTTCATGGACAGGGTGGAATGTTGGTAGAGGTAGATCCGCTGTATCACTCTCAGCCTCATCTTCACTGCCACTCAACTGTTGCATAATCCCCATGTATGGCTGCTGCACTGCATTGCTGTTGGCAGGTATTGAAAGAAAAGTTTAATATTTCAAGTTTTTAGATGCAAAATACAAATAAATGTTGTTAACAGAGTTTACGTAGATTATCTTACCGAATCAAGACTCTGCTGCATAAACAGAATATGCTGTCCTCAGGGTTTGTGTGGTCAGCTAGGCCAAAATGAACTTCTGCCAATGGTTCCCATAAATTTTCACCCATGGTAAACGTGTCTAATTAAGGTGAAAAACACTGAATGAAGCAACACCATCAATTAAACACTACAGTGGCAAAAGTTTTATCACAACATAATAGAGAGCAAGAAAACTAGGAAATGATATGAGTTTCGGGGAACACCTAGGCACTGCTGCTGCAGCCTCAACCCCCTGCAACTAGGCATCCTTCTCGACATAAAGTGCAGAGGTGGATCCATCTTCATGGCTCTTCCGCTACCAACATGACTTGTAAAATATAACGGCTCTAGTTCAAAATACCCTTTTCCTATAATACCCAAAGCCTAAACCGCTATAGTTGGCATATCTGTGGGCAGTCGAAGCTCTTTGGGATGTCTTCTTTATCGGCATATGTGTGCCGCGTGATTTAAACTCTCACTTATAATATTAACACATTTTTGTTTCGCAAAAACTACTAGTAATGTTGAAG
Organism: Leuctra nigra; assembly: GCA_934045905.1. Taxonomy (NCBI): domain Eukaryota; kingdom Metazoa; phylum Arthropoda; class Insecta; order Plecoptera; family Leuctridae; genus Leuctra; species Leuctra nigra. The sequence continues at coordinate 36,632,377 of OW203768.1, forward strand.
ATACTGATGTAAACCCAATTTTATGAAAACCACATAAATAACCAATCTTATTGCAAATAAAATCATCAAAAATTAGTCCGAATCTTTTGAAGAAAACTGTTTTTTGACAATAATTTAGACATTTTTTTGGAACCATTCAAATTATTAAATATAGTTAGAATGGCTCTTTTTTATGCGATTCTAGCTTATAAACACCAACTTAAAAGACAATATGTAACCATTATGATGTGACCAAGCTGAAAAAGTAGATCCAATTTACTTTTAAGTCCAGTTTGGTGGGCACTTTTATTGTACCGATCCATGAGGTTGATGTTTAACTGTTTATAGCAAGATCGGCGAAAAATTGTCTATGCTAATTATGTGCGACATACAGAAATAAGTATCAATATTTTATTGAGATCAGGGTTCAATGTTGTTAATCAGGTATCATTGGCATTCTGACATTAGAGTAGGTAGGTATACCCAAGTTATAGTTTATAACCAATACTTAAAAAAATAAAAAATAAACCTTCTCATTTCTCTTTTTACTTAGCATATTTTTATGAAATTATGAATCCCATAATAAATAATCATAGGAAGTTCATAAAGTTGCGTTTTCAGAGAGCATACTAGATAGTAGTCAACGATAGTAGTATAAGCTTAGAGGTAAGCGTTTAAGCAGATGTTGCTTATTACTTGCTTACTTTCAAAATGTTGTGTTTCCATTTTATTTTTTACTTTACTACTTTTTGAGAAGTAGTAGTAGAGCTTTATTATAGCTATCAAGATATTTTTTAAATTACATACAATGCATACAGTCAAATACCAATAACATACAAATAAATATATCAATCAATATAAAGTTCATATTTAGTCAAATATAAAAACACAAAAATACAATTATATTGCATCTACAACATACCACAGTAATGCATCATATATATTCGCACTACAATACAAACATATATGTAGCAGATTATAACAGATTGCAACTTAGTATATAAGTTGAAGACGTTCTATTTACACATTCACAGTTATTTCGTTGCCGAGCATTATGATTGTTAGAAAAGTTTAAATCAATAATCAACTTTACTAAGGTATTTTGGAGTCAATCCTCTATAGTCATACGAAATACAAAAGTCAGAGTATTCATGCTAGATGTGGTTCTTATTTGATATTTGGACAGGATTATTCTGATTGTAATGCTATTGATGAAGAATTGTATAACATATCACTAAATGATACTGCACTCTCGGATCATAGGTTAATTGGGATAAAGCTAAAAGAACCCGGGGAAAAATCTAATACACGTAATGTAGGTACCATTAAAAAAGAAATACAAGAGTTATTGGGACTATAAAGAGATTTTTAAAACCAAGCAAGGAAGGGACTCATTTATCCAAGACATAAAAGTGCAAGATTGGAATATCCCAGTTTCTCAGAATAGCAGCAGTGTAAATGACATGATGGAGCATTTTGTTTCAAATGTGACCAGTGTTATTGGGGTTCATGCTAAACACAAAACTATACGTATTAGAGAGGGCCATGAAAGTAGACTGTGGTACGACGAAACAGTTAAACAAGCACAGCGAGAGAGAGATAGACTGTCTCAGATTGCAAGGAAATCAAATAAGACTGATGACTGGACCAATTTTAAGACAAAGAGAAATAGTGTAGTGCAGCTAATTAAAGAAAAGAAAAGGTTATATTATTCCTGGAAGATTGACGAAAAAAAGGGACAGCCAAGAGAGATGTGGAAGATTTTAAAAACATTTTATAAGAAAAAAAATGCATTTAATGATTCTGAACTATATTTTAACAACAAGAAGGTTTATGGGCTCAAAAATTTAGTAAAAACTTTCAATGAGTATTTTATTGATAGTATTGATGAAATAGTGAAAAATATTAAACCGGCAAATAACGAAAGTGCTTCGAAATCATTTGAAAAATTAATTTTTAGAAATGAACTTATGGAAGAGTTCGAAAGTATTAGCGCTGACACTATTAGTTTGATTATTAAAGAATTAAAAGACGGATCCCCATGGGAAGACGGAATCTCAAAGAAAATACTGATACTAGTATTATCTCATTATCAAACAACAAACTATTTCGTAACAATGATAAACGACTCCCTTAGATGGGGAATTGTCCCTGACAAACTTAAATTATCAATAATAACTCCAGTGCCCAAAGTCCAAAGTGCTATTGATGGAGAAAACTACAGGCCAATAAATACCTTACATATCATTGACAAAGTATTGGAAGCTGTAGTAAAGAAACAACTTGTTGAATATATAAATAAAACATCAATTATTATTGATGAACAATCGGGCTTTCGGTCAAAGCATGGATGTGAGACAGTATTAACACATATTATAGATGATTTGAAACAAAAAAATGGAGAATAATTACTACACCAGACTGGTATTTGTGGACTTAAAACGAGCCTTCGATACGGTAGACCGAAATTTACTTTTGTTAAAACTTCATAAATATGGTTTCCGTGGCCAAGTACTAAGTTGGTTAAATTCATATCTCGTGAATAGAAGACAAATAGTAAAATTATATAATACTAGATCTAATGAAAAAGTTTGCTCAGTAGGGGTACCGCAAGGTTCAATCTTAGGCCCATTACTTTTTATATTATACATTAATGATATGGGATTCGTTTTCAAACATTGTAAAATACAACTATATGCGGATGACGCCCTTATAATTTGCAGTGGTGCAGACCCACAAGTTGTACATGAGCAACTCGATGAGGACATACAATTGCTCGAACAATGGTTGAGAACTAATAAGTTGAAGATAAACATATCTAAAACTAAATCTATGGTCATATGTAAGACAGTCAACAGAAAAACGTTCAACCCATATGCTACTAAAAAGCTAGTCATAGATAATGGCCAAATTGAAAATGTCTCAGAATTCAAATATTTGGGTATCATAATAGATGAGTTCCTCTTATTTCATAAACATGCTGACTACATAATAAAAAAAGTATCACGGAAAGTGGGATTGTTTCAGAGACATTGCACAAGCTTACCGATTATTAGTAAAATTCATATATGTCAAGCTATAATTACACCCCATTTCGATTTCTGCAGTTCAATATTGTTTCTTCTTTCACAAAATTACATAAGCAAATTGCAAAAACTTCAAAATAAGGTCATGCGAAGTATTTTATGGGTGGATAAATCTACCAGTGTTTTGAAAATGAGCAACGCTATGTGTTGGCTCACTGTCAAACATAGGATAGTTCTTAATACAATGACATTTATTCATAAAATATCGAAAGGGGTAGCGCCGAGTTACTTAACTAATAAGGTTGCTAAAGAAACACCATGTATAAAACTAGACATTCAAATAACTTACCTGTATCTAGATGTAAAACAAAATTTGGAAACAATACCTTATTTTCGAAAGGCTTGAAATTGTATAATCGCATCCCAGAGATAATAAGAAACGAAAAGTGTACAGAAAAATTTAGAAGGATGTGCGTTGAAGTAATAAAAAAAGGAAATTGGCTTTCAGACCCACTAGCAAATATAAATGTAGGCTTTTGGGATAGGCCCTAAGCCAAGGTTTTTGGAATAGGTGAAATTGTGTATCTCTTGTTTATCTCTTATTTACCTTATCTCTTAATTATCTCTTAACTGTGTTATAATTGTTAAAAATGTATTATTAGACAAAAACCTTATAGTACTGAGTGTATAATACCTATGTAAACATGTAATAGCTAAATAGCTAAATAAAGAATACTACTACATTTGATTTGATAAATAAGGAATAAATTCTATGGATATTGTATTGATAGGCTCTTCTTTTTCAAAAACTTTTGGAGTTCCACACTGTTTTATAATTCTTGATGTTAGTCTGTCTGGATAACCATTCATCAGAAAAGCTTCCTTTATTATTTCTAATTCTTGATTTTTGTTTGTGTCATTAGAGCAATGAGTCTGAGCTCTATTTACGAGGCATTTTATCGTACTTTCTTTAATAATTTGGCTATGATTAGATCTAAAATTTATGTACTGGTTAGTATGAGTTGGGAATAGCTGGACAGCTTAAGCAGGGTTGCTTTTCTGTAAACTTTTGTAATTAACGCTGAATTCGATCGGTTAATCGTGAAATCTAAAAAAATTATTCTCCCTTCTTCTTTTTCAATGGTGAACTTTACATTTATTTGTAGAATTTAGAATTTATTCCTAATTTATCAAATCAAATCAGAAGAATCCTGTCCAAATATCAAATAAGAACCACATTTAAATCATCGAATACCTTTAAGAAATATCTATTGAATGTTAAACCGAATAATTTAATGCAAATGTCAAAAAACTGGGTTTATGGGCTAGAGTGCCAGGCCAGTGTGGTGATTATTACATTGGAGAATCGAAACGACCTTTGGAAGTGAGAGAGAGAGGGAACATAAATGCAACATAAGAAATAATAAAAAAGAACCAAGGGACATGACGTTACCTAAATCATTAATTGCGGAACACATCAACTGAACTAAATCATGAAATCGAATGGAGTGGGACGAAGAGAAGAAAATGGAATAAAAATAAAATTTAAGGAAGCAGCTGTGATGGAGTGCTTAGAGAAGAAGAATCTCGGTATTATTAGTCAGGGCAGTTTAGAGATTGATAACATATGGCTAGATACGATTAAAGAGCAGATTATCAAGAAATTTAATAACTCATGAGAAGGAAGGAAAAATTATTGCAACAGGTAAAGCCATTTGTTTTAATATTTGTTGAAACTTTCTGAATTATTTGACCTTGCATATTTCGTATATTTAGGAAGCTGAAGCCAATCTTTTAGTATTTTGACGTTTATTGTTTTTTATATTGTGACTGAAGAAGGTGGACTGGAAGAGTCGCCGAAATATTTCGTTCTAATAAAACTACAGATTAGTCTGAAAATTGGCAAAAATTACCTAAAATGTTATTGGTCCCAATGAACATGCAAAGTTTTAAGTTGATAGATCAAACGGTTCAAGTTTAAATTTAAAAAATCACAGGAAAGATGGTTATAAAATAGTATAGGTACCAATGGAAGGATTTGGAAGATTGAATACAATGTCGGTGGAAATAACTTTGCAAAATTTCAAATTGATCGGACAAACCAATCGAAAGGTGTTATTTTTTAAATTTGAACCAATCAGTGGAATTAAAAAAATTGTGGTCTGCAACGCCCAGAAATGGTCAGTACATGCGTGCACAATTTCAGTTCGATCGAAGAAAAACTGTGACTTCAGCCTCGGAAACAGAAAAAACGAGGTCCATGACAAAAGAGCCAAAAGGAGTCGATGGCTAAAAAGCACAAATATGTAACACACATATAAATAAACACAAATATTGTGAAATATGTACACTCCCCCAAATAATAAACGGTACTCGAAAGAAAATGAATTGACTGATTAAGGTTTGATGGCATCATCCCATGAAGTCAGTGCTAACGCATTATCTAACTCTTTTAGGTGAGCTCTGATTTCATTGATAATAACAAGGATTGATTGTCAAGGAACTGGCCCAGCAGCCAATACGTTTTGTACCAAGTACCGTTTATTATTTGGGGGAGTGTACGTAGTTGCATTTTGAACTAAAGTGACTGAAACATGTTTTATATTTAGAAATTTTATTAATTTTAAGTACACAAATGTAAACAATCTGAACCATTTCTACTTGGTTGGATAATGTCTAAGACACCACAAAAATGATCATCATTCATTCATCATTAAGCCCACCCATATCACAATAACATCACACTATACGAGTTCATATTGGAAAGCTAATCGGATTTCAGAGTTTTACTCGAAACCCTAGAGTTTCAGTGGCTAGAATGTTAAAATGTTCAATTTCAATTGTACCGGGTGGTGAAAAAAAAACGTGTTTGAAAGGTCACTCCGATAAAACTACACACTGTAGAAAACATATGAAAATACATAACATACGTGTGCAATTTTCAGAAAAATCGCATAGTCCACAAGGAAAACGTTAATTTCTAAAAAAAAATCCTATTCAATATAATGATGAAACTTACACATATTAAATTACGATATTTTCTACAATTTACTTTTTCTACAATCGTTGATGTATTCTTTTAGTTTTAATGCTTAACGTACGATTTCAATAAGATTTTTTTAACGAAGCATATTGTAATGCCACGTCCTTATACCTTGTTCACACAATGACTTTCAACTGCAGTTGAAATCTCTTTACCAGCTGCAGTTGAAATCTCGACTGACTTTCCAGAACTAAATTGAGATTTCAACTTGTCAGGTGGTATTGTATTAGTCATCTCAAAATCGAATTTTGCAATAGTTGCGTGTTGACCCTCAATCTTGTATCAAATGCATTCATACAAGATTTTATTGCTATATTTAATGACCATGAGCAACCTTACCTGATATTCAATATTCATAATATAATAAATCAATTTGTTTATGAATCCAAGGAACAAAATCTTGCTTGAACTCGACAGGCGTAATCGCTTACATAGGGCAATAGGTGAAACATTGGGAGTATCAAACATGGTGGCTCTCAAAGTATAAAAGAGGAAAGATTCTAATAAACTTTTATAAGAGACAATTTCAAGTTGTTTAAGTACAGTAACGTCAATACTTAAGGGCCATAAATAATGCTCTGTTAAACAAGAAGTTAAGTTTAGAAGTTGCTTAGTGGCCATTCATACGTTTGCCATTGGTTGTTGCCATGATTGAGCGAGCGACTCCTTTTGACTCTTTAGACACGGACCTTGTTTTCTTTTTGTCTGCTACCTGGAGCAACAGTGGTCACACCGTTTCACCGATCGATCTGAAATTTTGCATTTGTTAGGACCACATTTTCGGTTTAAAGACCCAAATATTTTGGAAATCCTTTCAAAGGTTAAAATTAAAATAAATAACATAAAGTTCCCCTCTATTTGGCTGAAAAAACTAAAATGGTCAGATCAAGTTCAAATTTTGTGTGGACATATATATATATATATATATATATATATATTACCATATTCTATTAGACTATTATTATACATATTTTCATCCCAATTAGTAAAAAACCTATAAACTTACTGACATTTAATATATATAAATCTTTATTAACAGACTCTGCCGAAAATTCGGTTGCCAAAAAGACACAGAATAACAATACAATTGAAAATATAAAAGATTAATACGGATAGAGAAAAATATTTACATTTAAGACAAAAAATTCAGAAATGAAGTATTGAAATGAATGTTTTTCCATTGCAACTGAATCTGATTTGCTTTATGTACCAGAGTGTTAAATGGCCATTCTCAGTTTCAATGGAAAAAAGCTACTTTTATGTTGATTGAGTGGATCATATTGTAATTCAATATGGATGTATACCTATGTTTTCTGTTGCTTGGTACGGAATTCAGGTTATAGAACTGAACGTATAGGTGATTGCTCATCAATGCGTTATACTGAGCGTTTTCCTAGTAATATTATCTGTTAACTTTAGCGGCCATTGAAAATTTTTCACATAGTTCTGTGTTCATTCGAAACAAGGACGATTATTTGATTTAATAAAACTAAAATCACTTAATCCAAATAGAAGACATATCCAGTGGAGTCATGACGATAGGAATGGATGCGCCAAGTGATAAATATCCGGTCAAACCGAGGCATCTCACTTGCTGGGATAGAGCTCAACCAACTCAGCTACCTGGCCGGCCAGAGGGCATCATTAGACACACTGCACTTATACAGAAAGTACTTTTCAGACTGATAAAAAACATGGTTGACTATTATTACTAAGTCTATATCCTCAGCAGAGCCGAGGTTTCACTAGTGTGAATGTGGGAGGAGAGGAAACCCCTATTCCTATGAAAGATGCCAAGGGGGTCAACGGCTTAACGTCGCAACTAAAGTCGCCAGCACCCTATATGTGGATTGGATTTTTGTGTGAAATAACAGCATTTTGCAAACCCCTTAGTGAGCTCAACCCCTGCTCGCTTCATAGGAGTATTAATACTCCTATGAAGAAGTGATTTAAAGGTTGTAAGCCTTCTAGAACCTCTTGCGTAGCAACACATGACAGAGCATGACTGCATGGCAAACATTTACTACAAACTCAAAACTAGAGACAACATTACATTGACACAATGTATAAACTACATTCAGTTAGAATAATTGATTTGAGACATCTTGCCCCACATTCTGTAATTTCTAGGATCATCTGTAAAGCCCCATTTACACGGTGCAATTTCTTGAACAACTTCTGTGTCACATTCACATTTTTCATACAATTTTGTATTAACACGACGCAACTTTCTGTCACAGAACTTAAAACATGTTATAATTTCCATTCAAGAAATGTGACACAGAAGTTGTACAAGAAATTGCACCATGTAAATGAGGCTTAAGTGGTGAGCTGTCCGTGGTGAGTCCGACGTCCGGGTCTGCGTCCGTGAAGACACCGCTGTCCGTGGTGAGTCCGACGTCCGGGTCTGCGTCCGAGAAGACACCGCAGTCCGTGGTGAGTCCGACGTCCGGGTTTGCGTCCGTGAAGACACCGCTGTCCGTGGTGAGTCCGACGTCCGGGTCTGCGTCCGTGAAGACACCGCTGTCCGTGGCGAGTCCGACGTCCGGGTCTGCGTCCGAGAAGACTCCGCTGTCCGTGGTGAGTCCGACGTCCGGGTCTGCGTCCGAGAAGACACCGCTGTCCGTGGTGAGTCCGACGTCCGGGTCTACGTCCGTGAAGACACCGCTGTCCGTGGTGAGTCCGACGTCCGGGTCTGCGTCCGAGAAGACACCGCTGTCCGTGGTGAGTCCGAAGTCCGTGGTGAGTCCGACGTCCGGGTCTGCGTCCGAGAAAACACCGCTGTCCGTGGGGGGTCCGAAGTCCAGGTCTGCGTCCGAGAAGACACCGCTGTCCCTGGTGAGTCCGAAGTCCGGGTCTGCGTCCGTGAAGACACCGCTGTCCGTGGGGGGTCCGAAGTCCGGGTCTGCGTCCGAGAAGACACCGCTATCAGTGGGGGGTCCGAAGTCCTGGTCTGCATCCGAGAAGACACCGCTGTCCGTGGGGGGTCCGAAGTCCGGGTCTGCGTCCGAGAAGGCACCGCTGTCCGTGGGGGGTCCGAAGTCCGGGTCTGCGTCCGTGAAGACAACGCTGTCCGTGGGGGGTCCGAAGTTCGGGTCTGAGTCCGAGAAGAAGAGACCGCTGACCGGGGCCGTAGCGGGGCAAAAGACGTCATCATCACCACTGCCCGAGGCAGATATGAAAAAGAAGGCACCGGAAGGGACAAAGAAGACGGGGGCAACAATAAAAAAAACAATTATTAATGTACAAACCCGCCCTCAGCGCATTTTGAAACCAAAAATATTAGCATCTCTTTGACAAAACCAAACAATTACACAACCATCCGACAACAACGCAACCAATAAAGTCAAAACAAAAGCATTAGATAGAAAACAAAACAAAACAAAACAATCTAAATACAGTAACCTAAATATCATGCATCAAAATATCCAGGCTCTTAACACATCTAAAGTAGGACTAGAGACGTTTTTAGATTCAAAAGATGATAAGGGAAACCAAATTGATATAATATGTCTAACGGAACATTGGTTGAGTAGTGAAAATTTGAATTCAATAAACATCTGTAATTATAATCTTGAAAGTAATTTTAGTCGAGTAGTTCACAAACACGGAGGGTCAGCTATATTCGTCAATAATAAATTAAAAGAAAACATTAAAGCTAGAAATGACATAAACGAATTAAGTAGGGAATTGGACATTGAATTATCAGCAGTAGAACTGAAATATGAAAACAACACAAAGAACCTAGTAGTAATCTCCATCTATAGATCGCCAGTAGGGGATATAAACAATTTCATGGACACTTTGGACCACATTCTAGACAAACTCACATCAGAAAATAAAAACATAATCCTTACAGGCGATATAAATATAAATACAGCTTCAAAATCAAGGAATAGTGATACTCTTAACAACCTATTATCTTCATATAATTTAAAATTAACGATACGAGAACCCACGAGATTTGATCCCCGTTTCAATACAGCCAAAACAATTGATAATATAGCTACAAATCTACCAAATTATATGTTTTCTACTAAAGTAACTGAAAATAATCTCTCAGACCACACTGCTCAAATAATATCAATTCAACTCAAATCAAAATTTAATTCGCCAAGCAAAACAATTATTACCAGAAAATTGAGTAAGGAAAACACAGAAACTTTTGTAGATATATTAGAAGACACGTCATGGGATGAGATATATAAATTAAATGATTCCAATGAAAAATATAATACTTTCTCAACAATACTTAGCGAGGCTTTTGACAAATGTTTTCCACCCAAAAATATAAAAATAAACCATAAATGTATAAAGCAGGAGTGGATAACAGCAGGTATAAAAAACTCAGCCAAAAACCTTAAATCTCTCTATTATCTACAGCTTCACTTCAAAACAGAAACTTTAAAAACAAATTACAAAATATACAAAAAAATTTACAAAAACACTATAAAAGCAGCAAAGAGAATGATAATAAACAAAAAAATAAAGGAGAAAACGGGTACCGATAGAACAAAATCCATTTGGGAGATAGTAAAAAAACACGCTAACAATTCAAAAATACAAAAAACCCAAAACTTGGTCATAAGACATGAAAACCAAACTTACACTGATCCAATCAAAATAGCAAATATTCTTAATAGAGATTTTGCCACAGTAGCCCAAAAACTAGACATAAATCCAACGGATAGGGCTTTTCATAAACATTTAACAAAGGCAAAGAAACCTCTGAATTCATTTATCTTGGACAACACATGTGAAACAGAAATTATTCTAATTACATCAAAATTAAAAAACAAAAAATCTTCAGGAATTGACAACATCCCAACTTGCATATTAAAGAAAATTATTAAGAAAATCTCTCAACCCTTAACACATATATTTAACGACTGTATTAATAATGGAATTTTCCCAAACAAACTCAAAATAGCAAAAATCATACCTTTACATAAAAAAGGGGGCAAAAATCTTTCGGAAAACTATCGGCCAATATCGCTCCTTCCGAGCATATCCAAAATATTTGAAAAACTGATACACACTAGGCTAATAGCATACCTAGAAAGAGAAAAACTGCTTTCAGACAACCAAAGTGGTTTTAGGAAAAGTAAAGCTACAGCTAATACCATTGGTCAATTCATTGAAAATACTATAAAAGGATTAGAAAAAGGGGATCAAACAATCGGTGTTTTTTGTGACTTAACTAAAGCTTTTGACAGTATTAACCATGAAATATTATTAAACAAGCTAGAATATTACGGAGTTAGGGGTCCTGCCCTAAACTTACTCAAATCATATATGGCAGATAGAATCCAACAAGTAGAAGTAGTACACATGGATGAGAACAGACGCGAAATAAAACATATGTCAAATCCCGAAACAATTAAAAATGGTGTTCCGCAAGGTTCTATTTTAGGTCCATTGTTGTTTATAATTTACATAAATGACTTTCCAGACACAGTAGCTAATTCAGAAATATATGCAGACGATACAAATATCACAATTACGGGTAAAACAAAACTAAATCTTCAAGAAAATGCCAAAAATACACTTGAAAATGCAACACAATGGTTCTACGATAACCATCTGCTTATTCAAGAAGAAAAGACTAACTTCATGCACTTTAAATTAAAAAATGACATAAATGAAACACCATTAAATATAAATATAGAAATTTCAAACAAGAACAAGAACTGTGAACTAAAATCTGTAGACAAAATCAAATTTCTTGGAATCATTATAGATAAAAATTTAAACTGGAGAAGTCACTGTGACAAATTACTAAGTAGACTTAATTTGGCATATTTCTCACTAAAAACTATTGTAAACTTAACAAACACAAAAACTGCAAAACTAGTCTATCATGCAAACATTGAATCTCATCTGCGCTACGGAATACAATTCTGGGGCAACTCTACAGATGCACCCAGAATATTTGTAATGCAAAGAAAAGCAATCAGAGCTCTTTTTGGATTAAAATATAAAAATAAAAATAACAACAATTTCATTAAACCAGATTGCAAGCAACACTTCAAAAAACACAAAATTTTAACGTTACCTTCCTTGTACATCCTAGAGTCAGTACTAGCAATTAGATCTCAAGGGAAAGAAATACAAAAAAATAGCGATATTCATAATCACAATACTAGACAGAACAATAACATTCACATAGATAGACACAGATCAACATGCACTCAAAAGAACTCTATTTTTTTCAAAACAAAATTGTATAATGCCCTGCCTAAAAGTATAAGAGAGATACAAAAATATTCACAATTCAAAACCCTTGTCAACAAACTATTAGTAGATAAGGTGTATTATTCTATCGACGAATTCCTCTCGGACAAATATTAATTAATTAATTAATTTATTTATTTATAATGTCTGATTTATTACCTAAATTACCTATTATTGCCTAGATATTACCTATATTACCTAGATTTATTACCTAAATGTAAAATATAATTGTAGCATATATTTAGATATTAATTTGTCTTCATTTCAATGCTATTACTTATATACTAGGTTACTACTAGATTTAGTTCAAGTAACCTTTCCACATACTCCACTAAATGGTGTCAACCAGAGGAGTCCTTTCACTGTACCTCTTTCAAATGTATTGATGAATTCTGGAAATAAAACTGAACTGAACTGAACTTGTAATTTTACCAAAAATAATAGTGAGGACGTCAAATTGTTTATGTGTATGATGTGTAACATTGACATCCGCTCTATGTTAGGATTCGTTACTGCTACAACGGCAGCAATGCTGTTGTACGGCATGAATGCTTTCATCGATGTTGAAGGTCGGTCACTCATCTTTACCATACTGGCTTTATAAGGATTAATTCTGTTTACGATAAAGTATTGTCTTTGTATTTAAAAATACATCTTGATATGAAACAGATTTGATGAACCTACTGTGCTAGGTTTTCCTGCGATTTGGTGCAATGTGAGACAATTTCATTCGGCACAGCAGAAAATTTGACCATGGTCCATTACGGTAAGAGGTGATGTTGCCCTTTGTCTACATTACTAAGGACAGAGTTACAAATCCCAAACAAAGAAGCGTTTTTCAATGGTGCAACGCTGAAAGACAATTAAAAATTGTTATGAAACTATCAAGATATTTATTGAGAACACTCCGTTATTGTAGGTAGGTACCGAGTTGGTTTCATCATGGCAACCTACCTATCCTTACTTCGTGAAGAGCTTTCTACTATTATCTACTACGAAGTAAAACGTGACACCTAATACCTTTAGCTACTCTCAGTCATACGTTCTACCTTCCCAAAAATTATTATAATATTACACTCTTTGTGCCGACAATACGAAAAGAAGGACATTACAAATTAGTAATTACATATTAATACTATAACCTCAATTACTTATAACAAAACTGCCAAAGAGCTTCATTATATAGCGACCTTGGGGAACTTCTTTATCGACTTTGGGTATTATAGGAAAAGGGTATTTTGGGCTGACACCAATATAACTACACACTGTACAAATTAATTTCCGCATCAGATAGTAAATTTTGTGTGTTAATGTTGACCATAATGTAAATGTGAGTATCGGGCGCCAAACTCTCTTTTGGTATTGCCAAGTTCACTTCACATATGTTACGAGACGAGCGAGACGAGACGAGAGCCAAGGGAGATTTTGATTCTTCTGTCCGACCTTTTTGGAGAAGTGATATTTTCATAATAAAATGTTGGCTCTAAAGACCTTTGGGCAGTTAATGGTAATTATGGTCTTCTTAACTATTGTACTAGGTACCTATCTGTTTAAATTACTTATTATTATATGAAATAGGTAAATACATTCTTGGTTTATTGTTGGATTTGGAGGTGTCCCTACCAGAGGCTGGAAAATTAAAAGTTCACCAATTCTGACATTAGGTCTAATTGGACTTTAAATTTACAAAACACTTAACACATCTTCTATACAGTCGTCATCGCTTAAGGCATGTTCACAAATTCAAATATTGCATGCAGTTCTCCCTGCAGTTCCCCCTTAAGGTACGTTTACAGCTCGACACGCCAGCGCCGGAGCACCGACCTTGAAAACATAAACATGGTTTATGTTTCAAGGTCGGCGCTTCGGCGTGTCTGAGCTGAGCCATCTGATTGGCTAGCGTCAAAGCGTCGAGCGCTTGTTGCCGAGCTGTAAACTTACCTTTAGACTGACCACCCCTACAGGTCACTCAAATATTTATCCACAGTGGCAGCCCCACCAAGGGCAGGTCCTACTGCCTAGTACCCCTTCTACACGCTCACTTTAATATAGTATGTTAAACATACATTTAAATGACGTCTCACTTTAGCACGTCTACACACTCACTTTATCTATTGACGCACTATCTGGTGACGATTCTGTAATTATTACCTTAATTTGTCGATTCAGTGCAGTGTTATTCTAATGACAGTGAGGAGATTTCACATGAATGGTCCAGTGAAGTTATTTCCAAAATATGTTCCAGCTGTCAGTTCAAGTTGAAAACAAAATCACTCTTGGATGACATAGCCTCACTTTTAACACTCATAAGCACTTATTTATAATTTTAAAATTGTTTTGAGCCTTTGTGTTAGGTTAAAAAGTATTATTAAATAGCACGCAACACACTTACAAATTCAATGAAACATTTTAACTTGAATATGTATACAATTTTACTATTAAATCTAGAACTGAAGAAGAACAAAAGCGAATCGTTTTTAAAAATAATCTCGCGAGATCTCGCGTCTTGCGTTAAACATAGGTTAAACATAGGTCCGTCGCGAACTTGAAGTGCGGTGTCATTTAAGGGAAGCTTGATCATCTACACGGTGTACTTAAAGTGAGAGGCTACTAAAGTCCTATGTTAAAGTGAGCGTGTAGAAGGGGTATAGGATAACTCGGAAACACTTTCAGTTATGAAGTGCAAACTTGTGAATATATATACTAGGTACCTACCTAATGAGTTGAGAAACCAAACCTTCCGATCCAAACCTTTTAAATTACATATGGACTAGAGATTGTTGAGAGTAAAGAAATCAACTTGTCACTTGATCAGAAACAGGTTATAGCTGGCCTTATGTTCCTAATTCATTCCCACCAAAGTCACTATAACGGTGTCACTGGTTATTATCTAGACGAGATGTCTGTATGGCTAAAAACTAATGAAGATCACATGCAGTAGCTTCATTTTCCTTCATTTTACCCATGCTGGTAAAACCCGTATATATATAATGACACTACAGTGTCACCATTCCTTTTTTTAATGCGCCGCTTCTCCAAAGATGCTGTCCGTATAATTTGATGAAAGAGTTTAGAAATGGCACAATACATTCTCCACCTCTTCACTGTCACCCCATCACAGTCACTGTGTAGACACTTCCGTGTTACTATCCTACCTACAAAACAGTAAATGGTTGTTATTGAGATATGCAGATGGGGTGTTTTTGTCGTCGCTTAAAAACGTGTCAGAAAGTTACAATTTGTAGGTACAGAATATATTTTTGTGTTTCTAATAGGGTCGCAGTTGCTCTCGTAGAATTCATGCGTCACCCTGTGTCCTGAGCGATGATCTATTTGTGGTAAGTAGTAGCCCTGCTGAAAATTCTTGGCAAGATCTTGCAAGATCTTGCTAAGATCTTGTATTTGCCAAGATCTTGCTAAGATCTTATCAAGATCTTGGATTTACCAAGATCTTGACAAGATCTTGGTAAGGTCTTTGCAAGATCTTGTATGAAACAAGATCTTACCAAGATCTTGGTAATATCTTGATAAGATCTTATCAAGATCTTGACAAGGCCTAATCAAGATCTTGCCAAGATCTTACCAAGATCTTGGTAATATCTTAATAAGATCTTATCAAGATCTTGCCAAGATCTTACCAAGATTTTTAAAGATATTAGAAAAGATCTTTTTTATATATATATATATTTTTTTTGTTCATGTAAGTTCTCGTAGCCACTAGGTATTAAAGACATGATACGGTATTATGCTACGTAAATAGTTTATTCAAACCGACGTTTCGATAGGCGTCCGCCCACCCTTATCAAGGCACAAACCAAAAAATCAAATACTAAAAATGTACAGAGATATCTGTCAGCTGTCAAATAAGAAAAAACAATGCCAGAAACAGAACATATTATACAATACTATAATACTATCGAAACGTCGGTTTGAATAAACTATTTACGTAGCATAATACCGTATCATGTCTTTAATATATATTTAATGTGAATAATTCTTCTGGGTTATGCATCGTGTTTTAATTATTTTATTTCTAATTTTATTCCACACTAATCGCCATCTAAACGCCTCGTCTCACCATCACCCGGTGCAGTTGAACTCAGTTGTGAACACCCTAGCTGTCCGATCAAGGCGCATAGCGGATAAAGAGCATGCACATGGAGAGATGAAGTACTTGAGGGAGGCTCTACTTTCCAATGGATACAGAAACAGCTTGATATCCAAGTCGTTCAACCGTCCACTGAACTTGAACAATAATGCAGAGAAAGATGAAGAAAAGAATGTAAAGACAGCCTATCTACCGTATGTTAGAGGAACATCAGATAAAATTGGCCGCATTCTTCGAAAACATGGAATAAAAAGTTCATTCCACTCAAATAACAAGATTAGCACTATGTTAAGAACAGTGAAGGACGTTATCCCATGTGAAGCTCAAGGTGTCTATTCCATTCCATGTGGATCTTGTGGTCGGTCTTACATTGGGCAGACAAATAGAAGGATATCTACCCGTGTTGAAGAACATAATCGTGCTGTTGAGCAGGAAGAATCAACATACGCTCTGGCTCAACACGTGATGGACACCAACCACTGGATAGATTTCGAGAATACGAAGACTTTGGTGCAAGAAAAACACTTTCTTCCAAGGGTCTATCGAGAGGCAACGGAAATCCTGAAGAGGCCGAATAACCTTAACAAACGAGACGATGCCAAGCGATTACCATCGACATGGAAACCCGTTCTGTCAAGATATCCAATCATTCAACCCACAAGTAATCAAATCCTGCGCGACCCACCTCCTCCCAGGATTGATAAAAGAAGAAAGAGACAGTCCCGAAGCGCTGAACCAGAACGTCATCGGTTGACTGCTACTCCTGGTCTTTTCGACAAATATGATTCGTCTTCACCTGATCAGTTTCGCCGTGTCACTAGAAGCCAAACATCAAAAGGCAAAAAGTAGTGTTCATTTAGAATTGCTTATTTATCATAGTCATAAGATTTAGATTGACTTATTGTGCTTTTCAATTTCTAGACTTTTACTTTTACATCCTATGCTCTTTTCTAATAATGTGTGATCACCTGTCTTTTGTTAGCTTCATGTCAAAAATCTTTTTATACTGTAACCTGAGGATGGCTAGTGTTATCTAGCTGAAACGTTGTTTGAAATAAAATAATTAAAACACGATGCATAACCCAGAAGAATTATTCACATTAAATAATTACGCACGTGAAAACATTAAAACAAATGTAATATATATATATATATATATATATATATCCTATATATAAACTACAGAATTTTTACTTCATTGACTTAGAAAATTTGCACTACATCGCCTAGTAAAATAAACTATAGTAATTAATAATTATACTACAGAGAGCGTGAGCTGATATATTTTATGGAGGAAATATCACAGATCAATTTACTTTATAAATAAATCTTAATATTTATCGTTTCTCCTATTTTATTATGTTAATAACAATTTAATGATCCACTAAATTATATAAATATGTTCACTTAAGACGGTTGGGTAGTGAGTTTGACCTTGAAGAGTTTTTTAATCGATTTTTATCAATATCTTTTTCCAGTGTAATTGTTAACAAAATAGGGCTATGGACGTGAATTCAGAACAGTTCAATGAAAATAATTTCATAGTTTGGAATAAGTTATTAGTTTTATTTTGTCCAACAGGTGTTTATAACCCGAAAATTTAGTAATTATCGGGTTCTAAACACCTGTTGGACTTAATAAAACTAATAGCTTATTCCAAACTATGAATTTATTTTCATTGAACTGTTCTGAATTCACGTCCATAGCCCTATTTTGTTAACAATTACACTGGAAAAAGATATTGATAAAAATCGATTAAAAAACTCGTCAAGGCCACGCTCACTACCAAGCCCTCTTAAATATGAAAACTCAATATGATGACTATTAGCGCAGCTAAGTCTTGTCTGCACCGGTGGCCTACTCGGTAAGACGCTCGACTACGGACCACAAGATCGCAGGTTCAAGACACGGCGGTTCCATGGGATTTTATAATTGAAATGTGTAATGAAACCTTGTCCAATACTTCAGAAGAGGTTTCCTGAATGCAAATGAATACTCATAAAGAGGTATAGAAATTTTTATTTTTTTATGAAATTTTAACGTTTTTTGGCGGCAAAATGTACAAGATCTTATCATGATCTTGCAAGATCTTGCTAAAGATCTTGGCAAGATCTTGACAAGATCTTAGCAAGATTTTTCAGCAGGGAGGTACCTACCTACCTATACGGTGGGACAGAATTTCTTTTTATAACCTTACAGGCATATGAAAAATATATCTCTGAGGCATGTTTCGTTTGGAAACAGCCATTCATTTTCCAACATTATTGGATGTAAATGTTGTACTAACCATTTTGGTCACACTCACACCCGTAACAGAGGCTATGCCTAATTTTTAGGCGCGGGTTTTTGCAGAATAATTTTTTGCTGAGTAGGTTTTATCATACTTTTCATATATACATTTTTTCTAAGCACATTGAGCACTTGAGCACAAACTTGAGCACTTGAGTTGAGTAGGTGCGTACTCATTGAGAACAAAAAAATTAGATCCTGTGAGATATAGCTATACTGACATAATTTTGTTACCTAAATTGACTGAGAGTCTGGGAGCCGTTGCAGTTACTGTTTGTCGCTTCTTCGGTTGACGCTCCATGTTTTGTTTGTGGTTTTGGCCCTAAAAAGGGCCGTTGTCCACGACGTTTCGGCGGAGATAGTTCCGCCATCCTTAGGTGTCGGAGGTCGAATGGTGATGTGTTCGACTCGGCTCTCGGTTTTTATGGGGAGCGGTGTTGTGCTCCTCATTTTCCATTGGTCGGCTTACCTATTTTTTCATCTAAAAATTGAATTTGTGTAAAATTATTTGGAAAGGGTTTGGGGGAGAGGTCACCCGGCTCGCCCTGCAGAGTGCTTGTTAGTACTTTTAATGAAATTTCATTTTGGAATTAAATATGGCACTCATATTCCATGAAAAATTGTGATGTTTCTGGTGATTGTCCACAGCACCGGGATTCCCAAGGAAACAACTCCGACACGCCATTCGAGTTCACGGAAGCTAACAAGAAGCGTATCGAAGCCATCACAGCGATCTATCCGGAGGGACACAAGCGAGCCGCCCTCATCCCTCTGCTGGACTTGGCACAGCGACAGAACGGCGGCTGGCTGCCGATATCGGCCATGCACAAGGTCGCGGAGGTGCTGAATATGCCGAGGATGCGGGTGTACGAGGTGGCCACATTCTACACCATGTTCCAGAGGAAACCAGTCGGGAAATACCACATTCAGGTGAGGAGGAGAGTTAGCTCAATAGCTGAACATGGAACATAGATTAGAACATGGAACAATCCTGTTTTGGGGGCCTTGGTTGGAAATTTTCCTAAGAGTACAAAAGCATTTTCTTAAAACTGTGTTTATTTTTTTCCAAAAATTAGATTTTTTTGGTTTTTGGGGGTAAAAATGCCAAAGTATGCAGAAACCCCTAAACACTTGCAAAATTCATGTCGATAAAAAAATGTGTATTTGGATTTGGAATCAGTGTGACCTAAAGAGGATGTACACTCCTGGACACAAAAAATGGTCCGCAGTCAATATTCACTCGGCTCCGGACTAGTATTTAATATTTATTATTTATTTAAAGGAATTTTTCGGCCCAATTAACTCACACTAGTCATCCGGTCTTTGTACAAAAAAATTACATTAAAATAAATGTTAAATACTAGCCGTAGTGTCACTAGAACATTAACCGCGGACCAATTTCAGTGTCCAGGAGTGTACTACCTATTACTGTTTTTGCATGTCTTTTGATGACATATTTAAAACATGCAATTGCATACAATTCTTGGCTCTAATGATGACGATGATGGCCAGGTGTGCACGACGACGCCGTGCTGGCTGCGGGGCTCCAGCGAGGTAATGAGCTGCATCACCGCCAAGCTGGGGGTGAAGCCCGGCGAGGTGACCGCCGACGGCAAGTTCTCCGCCATCGAGGTGGAGTGTCTCGGTGCCTGCGTCAACGCACCCATGTTCGCCGTCAATGACGACTACTACGAGGACCTCACAGTCAAGGACACAGAGGTAGAGACTAGAGATGAAGATCGGGGATATTGTAGTCATGTTTGATAGGACCCAATTTCACTGGATGTTATTTTAAACTAAATTTTGATCTCTTTAAAAGTTAATTACGTACAAAATGTGAACTTAATGAAAGATGAGTGATGACTATTGTTATTATTATTTTAACCATTATCAGGATTTATGTAAATATTAATAATTTGTATATTAAGATCAATGATTGACATGTAGATCGGTAATGTACCACTTTGGTATCCAAAGAACTCTACTATATTTGATTGATAAAATAAGGAACACGACTGACCTCTGGTGGATTATGTGGTACTCGAGATGGTGCATCAGGGCAAGTATCAAGGGAACATAATTATAGATATTTGATTTAGTTGTTTGTACGGCTAAAAAAGGAAATTTGTAGTATCTAAATTTATATTGTTTCTCCTTTTCCACTGCACTAAAGAACATAAACTGTAAAAACAAATACAGTAAAACCTCTTTAAGTCGAAATTGAAGGGACCCAAAAAAAAGCACTTCGACTCATGAATTTTCGAGTTATAAGTATTTTCATAGAATGATGTTTTCCAGGCGTGTAGTAAAGATAAGCCTCGTAAACCTACCCCCTCCCCCTGCGCAAGGGTCTATAACCACTTGAAGACAGCTGTTTAGTGAAGGGTCAATGCCTCCAATGGTTTTGTGGCGGTTCGATTTGCCCTGTCGAATCTCCCACCCAGCATGCATACCAACTGACGGCGCAGGCCTGCCAACTCTACCGGCAGTCCCAACATGCAGCGCGCTCGCCGTCTTGACCAATCACCGTCTTCGTTGACGAGGCAGCCATTGCCAGTCGGTCTCAGAACATCGAGAGGGACAGACGTACACCACTATTACAACTCTGTAACTTAACTTTAATAAACCGTAGTTACTGTTACGTCTGTTTCTACCACTCACCAAACCGTCACCCACATCCTCACCATCACACTTGCGCCAAAGTGGTGACCCCGAGCAAGAACATCCACTTCTGAACTGCGACAAAAACTCCGCACCGGCTCCGGCATCGCAACGAGACTCCGCGGCCATCTTGCACACGCCGCGCGAAGCCGAATCTACTTTTCGCCGCAAGTTTTTCATCCGTCCCATCTCAACAATCCACGTTGGTGACCGCAGTAAGTCAGAATACAATTTCAACACGCAAGATCTTCAATAAATTTCGCTCGAGCAACGCAACACTACGGCCTCGCCTCAGAATCACACAGCAACACGCCTCCATTCTCGGCGGCCATGTGCGCAACATCGACGAAGTTTATTCCGAACAACTGCACACAAGCAAATTCCTTGGCGCTCTGTGAGTGAGTGTGAGTGACACAGCAACATTTTTCTTCAAACATCCAACATCATTTCGAACTTCCTACTCAGCAACTTCAAGCAATTTCCAAATTTCAAGCCAGCACACCGGGTGGATGCTAACCTCAATCATCATCCTACAATGCAGCCAGTGACATACGCCGTCCTAACATCAGCTAACATCTAGCACGCTTCGTGTAAGTACGACATATCTTCATGCCCACGAAACTGCTCCCAGGGCCAAGCACCACGCCTCAGCCTCAACGCAACACATGCAACACGCATACCGCACCGGCTGGCGTGACATTGACCTTGACGTTCAACGCGCCCTGTTTGGATACGACTCACTGCTATCCCCAGGACTCGCATCAACATTCGTCGGCACCGCAACTTCGTGCCGCTGCATCATCACGGACCCCGTAACGTTGCATCGCACCCAGGTTACCCCCGGTTTGCCGTGCCCGTCAAGCAAGCTTCTACCGGCGCATCTCCTCTGTTCTGCATCGTCACTAACCTCTGACATCAGAACACGCCGTTTACGCAGATTTCTTCGCGGCTTCCCCGCCTTCGCCGCTGGGCGGGGGGAGTACTGTGGCGGTTCGATTCGCCCTGTCGAATCTCCCACCCAGCATGCATACCAACTGACGGCGCAGGCCTGCCAACTCGACCGGCAGTCCCAACATGCAGCGCGCTCGCCGTCTTGACCAATCACCGTCTTCGTTGACGAGGCAGCCATTGCCAGTCGGTCTCAGAACATCGAGAGGGACAGACGTACACCACTATTACAACTCTGTAACTTTACCTTTAATAAACCGTAGTTACTGTTACGTCTGTCTCTACCACTCACCAAACCGTCACCCACATCCTCACCATCACACTTGCGCCAAAGTTTAAAGGACTGCTATTATTTACGCAATTACATATTATCTGCAGACAAATAGACAACATCATAAATTATCTAGTTAGCTCTGCTTTTCAAAAAATTTCATATGCAGTACCGTGATCCAAGTATCTATTATGGTTTTTCAACAATGGATTATAACCATAATAGAAACTTGGATCACGGTACTGCATATGAAACATTTTTAAAAGCAGAGCTAACTAGATAATTTATGATGTTGTCTATTAAACACACACTTAATTTTTGACAATAAATCGATTTCACAATTATTATTCAACTAGGTACCTATAGGTGTGGTGTTATAATCAAAAAATAAATAATGTAACAGTAAACGGAAAGATAATAATTGTTGGCTGTCATTTATAAATCATCAAAAGATTGAGCAAAAAATTAAAAAGGTCTGTGATTTCTTGAAAAAGTAACTGATTTCAGTTTGTTTTTCAGTCCACAGAATATTTATTTTATGTAGACATCCCTATTAATAAATAAACATAAGATAAAATATTACGCAGATTGAAATAATTCAATGACCAATGTTTATGCCGTCGGTCAGTTGTTGACTATTTATAGCCCTTTTCATGGAAACTTACTTGCGTCACAAAAGTTTGCTCTGATTCTTAGAAACAGGGATTCAACCCTCAACACGTGTCTGCTGTTTTTTTGTTGCTGGGTTTCAAGAGACCCACTTGTCTTTGAGATAAAGCAGGTGGGGTGTCGCGGGAAAGTGAAGTCAGGCCGACACTCTGCTCCAAAAATAGAGAATATTTTTGATAATAAATAATCAAGTATTCTCCGAAAATTGTATTATACAAAAAAAATACTTCGATTTAGTAACTGAAATCACATGTTATATTCCGTACTAGGGCGTGATATAATATTATTCCATTCATTGATCGCGCGACAAAATAATTTGTACGCCCTTTTATTCACCACATTGCTCTTTATAACAGTGAACACTTGTTTTGCGGAATGTTTACTTCCCAAATATTTATTGAACATGTCAGGGACTCATTCCCTTCCCACCACTCTCCAGAGACCACAGGAAACGACCCTCTCTCACAATCTCCTTTGTTAAGAACAGGTAGTCAGGTACCAGGCCAGCTGGTCGGTCCAGTTAGGGGTGGGGGAAAGTGAAAGTTACGCCGTTGTACCCTCTGCTCCAAAAGTATTGACCATTTTTATACGTAAAATCACACTTTATACTACGAAAATTGTGTTTTAAAAATAATTACTTCGATTTCAACACTGAAAATCAATGTTATTTTTCGACTAGGGGCCAAATATTACTTCGAATTACGACTTATCCAAATTTCGAGTTATAATTTTTTTTTTACATTGAACAGCCTATACTGTGGGCGGGACTTGAGTTTACTTCGATTTATGATGAATTTCGGCTTATGGTTGTTCGATTTAAGGAGGTTTTACTGTAAGTGAATCTGTAGACTGACAACTTAACAAATTTTTCCAAAGTAACTCACTCACGTATTGATAGCTTATTTGCGCGAATGGCCAAGCATCATTTACATATCTCTACAAGATTACCTACTATTTCATAGCATAATCGATAATCTTAAGCATTGAGTTATTTCTATTCAACTGGCAAATAGAATCAAATTATTTAAGAAAATAGGGACATGGAAATTCATAGAGTCAGTTACTCTCATAATAGATAAATAGCTCATAAATTGTTTGGAGGCATGACTTTTACCAGACTTCATTACAAATGTTACATCTCCATTTGCAGGAGATCCTCGAGGATCTGGCAGCGGGCAGGACCCCCAGACCCGGACCCAGAAGCGGGCGGTACGCGGCCGAGCCAGCGGGCACTCTGACTTCGCTCTCGGAAGAACCCAAGGGACCCGGGTTCGGCGTGCGAGCGGATTTGTAAATGTACAGGTTTCATAGTCTTAAAAACCGTTTAATTCGATAGTAGATCTTGGAGTTACTTATTATAATAACATATTATCTTTTCTTCTGTACATATTGTTTTAAATAGATTGGTGCTCGAAGTAAAAAAATAAATGTTGATAAAAGTTATCAGAATTTGGTTCTGACAGGAATAATTTTCATTAATAAGAATAAAGGAAAAGATGGAGCATAAACAAAATCATGACGCTTCTACACAAATATTCAGTGTTGGTATTTTGTTCATAGAAGTCCGATTTTAATAAGATTTTTTTAAACCATTGAAAGACATAGGTAAACATATTTCTCTATTTAGTTAAGTATTTTGGCTAGAGATGGGCCGATACCGATACTCGCGATCGGTATCGGTCAATTTTAATGCAATATTTTCGATACTTTGATACTTATTACTTTTTTAGTTGAAATTTTGAATTGTAGCCGTTTTCCCGCCATTGGTGCTCATTGGCATCACGTCAGTGAGCTGTATCACCATTGGCAGATGCCTCAACCAATCAGAGCCAAGGTTGCAAGTGACATAATCTCCAAAAAAATCTCTAGTTTTGTGAATTTTGATTGAATTGAGACTTTGGTGGACAGGAACTACAGAAATATAAAGAAACAAAAGTATCGGCGATACTATCGGTATCGCTTATCATCAAGTGAGTATCGGTATTGGTGAAAAAGTGGTATCGACCCATCTCTAATTTTGGCATATGACCCAAAAGCACTTTAATGTCGTTTATTCTCATTTTCTTAAAGGGCCAGTGAACCCAAAAATCAAAATTTTTAGGGGTGTGCGAATAGTGATTTTTGACTTCGAATACGAATATCGAATAATTGACCAAAATATTTCGAATTTCGAATCGAATATCGAATAGTTGGAACCTACATTAAAATACATATTATTAATAAAATAAAAAAAAATGTACACCAAACATTTTTCATATGACCAGAATGAAAGATGGCCATATAAATGAATGTACTGATTATGATGTAATATGCCAGGATTATATTGTTGTCATTAATCATCACAAAAAATGAAATAACAGGAACAAATGGAGTATGAGGAAGGTCTACCTGGAGGAACAATAACCTACAAATAATATCCCTCGAAATCAAAATGGCGGCCATGACAATTTTCGGTTGAAGTTTTAGACTTTGCAGCAGTTGGCAGCATTGAAAAACACTCCCATATGAGAAATGGCGGGATTATTTTGAATTAAAAGACATGAACTATTCGAAAATTTTCGAATATTCGAATTTTCGAAGTATTCAAAATTTCAAATACTTTTTTTTCGAATACCGAATCGAATATTCGAACCAAATATTTTCGAAGTATTCAAAATTTTCGAATATTCGCACACCCCTAAAAATTTTACTATCATTGATGTTCGGGGATTTAAGCACATCGACGCAGTGTTGGAACATCTAGTCTAACGCGTATGGTCTTGAAATGATACATAAAAGAATTACCTTGCGAAATTTGGCGAGCAGTGCCGGACTGGCTCGTCAGGGGCCTCGGCGGCTATTGTTACTATTTTAAAGTTTTTTGGAGAAAGCTGCTCACCAACCTGCCCCGCAGGGCGATTTTTGGATTTTTATAACTTTAAAATGAAATTTTAAAACAATTTGGTGATTTTTTAAGTTAATTTTTCACATGAAAAACATAACAGATAGGCCTGCCAATAATGCCCCTAAGGGCGCTTTTTGATTTTCTGTCATTCTTAAAATGATTTTGGGATTATGTAAACTTCTATTTTTCAAAATGAGGAAAACAGAAAGTGAAGTTAAATGTACCCAAATTCAGCCCCGCAGGGAAAATGTTCAATTTCAGTCACTTTTAAAACGATTTTGCGATTATAGAAACGTGTATTATTTTGAGCGAAGATGCTAACAACGATTGAAATTAAGGAATTGACCCAGCCTGCCCCGCAGGGCGAATTTTGATAATTTGTATTTATTTAAGCGATTTTGGGATCTAAAAATGTGTATTTGGCACCAAATGTTAAACATAAAGTTATTGGAAAATGAAAATAATGATTTTCCGTCTCCATTAGCCTCGCTGCAGAACAGTGCGCCGTTAAGCCTCAGACGAAAAAAATTGAAGATGCGACAAACCTGCCCTCAGGGCACTTTTTGGATTTTTGTTTATTTTCAAACGATTTTGGGATTGTAAAATCGTGTACCGCTTTTGAACTTTTATAATTTTTGATTTGTTTTTGGGACTTGAAAAATGTGTACTTTGCTGCATAATGGGTAGGTAACAAAAAGTTAATGAAAATCATTTTGGGTTGTAAAAATGAGTATTGGTTGGGTTGCAAAATGTACAACATAAATATAATATTAAATGAATGTTCATACTAAGAGGCCCCTAGACTGACGAGCAGGGCGTTTTTTTTTAGATTTTTGTTAATTTTTAATTGATTTTGGGATTGCAAAATCGTGTACCTACCTAAATGGCTTCAAAATGCTGAACATGCTGTTCTTGGAAGAAACATTTAAATAGAAGAGG
This sequence comes from Leuctra nigra, assembly GCA_934045905.1. Lineage (NCBI taxonomy): Eukaryota > Metazoa > Arthropoda > Insecta > Plecoptera > Leuctridae > Leuctra > Leuctra nigra. The sequence goes on from OW203768.1 coordinate 36,659,428, forward strand.
CCCCCAGCCTGCCCCGAAGAGCACTTTTTGAACTTTTGTAATTTTTAAATCGTTTTGGGATTGTAAAAATGTTTATTTGGCTAAAAAACGTTCACCATAAAGTACATGGAAGATGGGTTTCCATAGAAGAGGCCCCCAACCTGCCACGCAGGAGGGCTATTCTAAATTCCTGTGTCGTCTCGTCTCACGTGATACGGGCTCACTGCACACTGGATTGCTATCTATTTAACATGGCAGTGACGCCGTATCAATTGATACGAGACGACAAGGGAATTTAGAATAGCCCTCCAGGGCACTTTTTTACTTATGGTATCTTTCAATCGATTTTTTGATGATAAAAATGTATGTCGACGAATGAGTTGGAAGCTCGAGGAATCGAGTCACACTTGCCAGCAAACCCCACTTCCATACGTCCACGAAGGCATGAGCCGCGTGATCCCTGGGTACTGCATAGTGGCATATGGAATGCTGCTATGTTGCAGAATGGAAGGGGGTGAAAGGTGAGTGTCCGGCGCCTTTATAAATAACTGGAAAATCTCGGCTAAGGGAGCATACCCTTACAGAAAACCCGGCCCCATCCGGAATATTGTGTTGTGCAATGGACCAGTACGTCATTCACGTGAAAAATATTTATACTTGCAGTTCCCAAATGAGCCTCGGAAGGACGGATATTAATGATGACGAATCGGCAAGAATAAAGGTTAAACGACACTGAATCGCTGAAACATGTAGAGTTGCTACCTGGAATGTAAGGGGAATAAATAACAAGGAAATAGAATTGGCCAGAGTATTTGCAAAAAAGAACATTAACTTCGCAGTTGTAACAGAAACAAAAAAGAAATTAAGAGGGAGCAAATATGTCGAGGACTACATTATGTTGTACAGCGGAGTAAATCAGAATTGCAGAGCAAGTAAGGGGGTAGCAATATTTATACATCGAAAATGGGAAAATAAAATAAAAAGTTACGATTATATAAGTGATAGGATAATTATAGTTAAACTGCAACAGGAAAGAGGTAGTATGACTGTTGTGGGTGTCTATGCTCCTGAGGAGGGCAAGAAAGAAGAGAGTACACAGTTTTATAAGGACCTTCAGAAAAAAATGTATCAGCAGAACCAGAAAGACCACTTGATCATTCTTGGAGATCTTAATGCCAGAGTAGGGAATAGGCCAGTCCCGAATGTCATAGGAACGTTTGGAGAAGAAAGAATTAATGAAAATGGACACAGTTTAAAAGAATTCGTAACATTTAACGAACTGAAAATTACCAATACTTTCTTCCGGAAGAAGGATATACACAAATATACGTGGTCCGCTCGAGGAACAAGATCGATTATCGACTACATAATTGTAAACAAGAAATTAGCAGGTCAAGTTACAGACACAAGAGTATTCCGGGGAGAAGACGTGAATACGGAACATTTCTTACTAGGGGTGTGCGAGTACTCGAAATTTCGAGTTCGAGTCGAGTTTGGGGGGTGAATCGAGTCAAAAAGGGTTAAACTCGACTTTTTCAAGTTAAATTTTTTTTTTTTTTTTTTGATTGACAATATTTATACTGCTTACATCCTTAAGTCCCCTACCTACCTCTTCCTATCAATATCCACTCCTCAACTCACAAGAACACATGCATTTCTGTTAAAATGTTTCACAATGAATACAGTCTATTCCATTTCAAAAGGGGAATGGAAGTTCCTAGAAGTTCGCAATTCTCCCACAGATGGCATAGATTGCAGTACCACTACCATAAAAATTTTGCTTTGGTGATTATCACTCATGTGTTGAAACTACGATCACCACACTTTACAGGGATCGGAAACTGTCTGACCAGCTGGCCATGTGCTTGGTCACCTTGAACACAACAATCATAGAACAGGCGGCTGTGATGTCAATCTCGTTACACATGTCTTTATCTCCCGCCAGAACATAATTCAAATATTCGACAATGCGCTATCATCTTTAGCAGCGGCAAGTTTGAGAAGCTCGTTCAAACCTGGCGGCAATTATGTGAATCAAATTAAAACACTCCAAAATCGTACTTTTTTTAAATTTCACGGGTCACCGGCCGGAAGTAAACGGGTGCAGGAAGTCATCAGGTGCAAATCGGCGGACCAAGCACTGGGCCGCCATCATTTAGCATTGGTCTTATGGGAGTGACGTCACTATACGCAGACAGTTTCCGATCCCTGTAAAGTGTGGTGATCGTAGGTTGAAACGACCACTAGATCTTTAAATCAGTCATAAAATAAATAATTTATCACTAGTTGCCATAAAATCCTCTATTTAATAGCCTGGGCTAACATAATACATTTAAAAAGTAATTTAAATCTGTTGTAATATGTTAGTACTTTCTCAGCTAAGTTGGCAGACGTGTTGTTTCTCTTGTCTTGTTTCCCGTCTTCAAGGAAGACAAGAGAAACAACATGTCTGCCAACTTAGCTGAGAAAGTACTAACATATTACAACAGATTTAAATTACTTTTTATACGTATTTTGTTAACCCAGGTTATTAAATAGAGGATTTTATGGCAACAAGTGATAAATTATTTATTTTATGACTGATTTAAAGATCTAGTGGTCGTTCCAACACATGAGTGATAATCCCCAATGCAAAATTTTTATGGCAGTGGTACTGCAAACTATGCCATCTGTGGGAGAATTGCGAACTTCTTGGAACTTCCATTCCCCTTTTGAAATGGAATAAACTGTAATAACAAAGTATTGTTGGACGAAATTGTTAAGTTTTGGGAAATATGATATTCCTGCTGATAAAGTGACATAACTCAACTGCAGGTCTAAGTGCTTCTGACAATACTTCTAGGAATGCAATAACCCAGAATTCTTGGCCAAAGGAAGTTCTAGGGTCTTTGGCCTTTACATTCTATGTAGTACCTACCTAGTAGTATTTCTAGTAGCAGATTGAATGAATTTTTTTCTCCCAAGATACAGCAGCTGTTAAAGCTTAGATCCTAGGAAGTTAGATCTTTACTTGTCATTCCAAGCTACAATTTTCTAGTAGCACACTTCAAACCCCTGTAGTATGAGAATCAAAATGATTTACCTAATACACATCTTATCTTATAATAAGAAATGACATGAATTAGCAGCCCTACAATGTATAGATGATGTATGATTAATGTAAATATTTCAATTCATTTTGTGATGGTCGAATAATAATTTTATGACCTAATAGTACGTAGGTGAACATTTGCTGAACATGACTCGAACTCGACTCGAAAAACTCGATTCATCTCACTGACTCGACTCGAACTCGACTCGACCTTAAAATATCAAACTCGCACAGCCCTATTTCTTACTAATCTCGCAGATCGTTCTGTATAAAAGATGGAAGAAGAGCAAAGGCATACCACAAGAAAAGAAAGCTGAAGAAGTTTTTAAAACACATCTATTGCAGGAAGAAAGTTTAAGAGACTTATATCAAAAGAGGTTGCACAAGGAATTAAATACAAAGGAGACTAGTCAAGACATTGAAGAAGAGTGGAGTAATTTGCAACATATGGTCAAGCAGGTTGCAATGGAAGTTTTGGGGAAGAAGAAGAAGCATGGAAGAATGAAAGGTCTAAAAATCTGGTCACAAGAAATACAAATAGCGATCAAAGAGAAACAAGTAGCATATCTCAACCGGTTAAACGATCCAACAGTAGAACATAGAGACATACAAAGTCAAAAGAAATATTGCAAAGAACATGGTTCGGAAAGCGCACCAAGACTCGTGGGATCGTTTTATTAGTGTAATTGAAAATGATGTCCATGGTAGACAGAGCATGGCTTATAAAACTATGAAGTCATTCTCAAAATCAGAACGGGAGACATTGAGAATAGACTGTATAAGAAGTGAGGAGTGGAAGAGACACTACACAGATTTGTGGTATGACCCAAACGCTGTTATAAATGAGATCCGAAGAAGACACACGAGGTTTAGATGACATAACAATACAAGAAGTAATTGAGGCCATTCGTGCCACAAAAAATAGAAAAGCAGCTGGGCTAAGTGGAATAGGCATGGAACTCTGGAAGTATGGGGGCATACTGTTGCATCAAAGACTTCTGTATCTTTTTAACATGTGCTGGAGAAGGAGTACAATACCCAATGATTGGGTGAAGGCAAAAGTTATTTCTCTGTTCAAGAAAGGGAACCGCGAACTGTGTGCTAACTACAGAGGGATCAGTCTTCTTGAAACCGCTTACAAAATATATGCCAGAATACTAAACTCTAGATTAAAGGTTATATCTGATCATTTAATTGATGAAGAACAGATGGGTTTTCGAGCGGGTCGTTCCACAACAGATGCTATCTTTACGCTGAAACAAATAATTGAGAAACGAAGAGAGTTCAATTGTGAGACACATATAGCTTTCATAGATCTAGAGAAAGCCTTTGATAGTGTTAACAGGCGAAAGATGTGGATGATCATGCAGAAGAGAGGGTATACAATGCATCTGATAAGAGCTATAATGAGTCTATACCACAACACTTCTATTACTTTGGACCTGAGTGGCAGATTAACAGAAGAGATGCCATCAAATAAGGGAGTACGGCAAGGATGCGGCTTATATCCAACGCTTTTTAATATATATTTAGACGACGCCATAAGACAATGGAAGAGATGTTTTAGAAAGGGAATAGAATTAAATGACAATACCACCCTGAATATGCTCTTGTATGCTGACGACATGGTATTGATTCAAAGGAACGAAAATGATTTGCAGAAAGGTATTCATACACTAAATGAAATCATGAGAAGTGATTATGGTCTAAAAATTTCAATAGCAAAAACGAAAACTATGGCTTTCAGAGGGCGGGAAGCAAGAAGAACAAAAATTGCCGTTAATATTGAGATTTTAGAACAGGTCAGTTACTTCAAATACCTTGGTTGCAACATTTCACATTATCAAGACCGAGATGTAGAAGACATAATTAATCAATTCAGAAGCATATGTGGAACTATCGATAAAAATTTACGAAACTAGACAAGGAAGGAAACCGGGATGAAATTCTATAAAACATTGGCCGTGCCTACATTATTATATGGATCTGAAACGTGGGTACCTAACTACTAAACGCTCTGAACAACAAATGCAATCTGCTGAGATGCGATTCCTCAGATCTGTTAAGGGATGCTCAAGGGCAGACCGAATCAGGAATACGGATATACGGCAGGAGCTGAACATCGAAAGCATTCACGACAAACTAAAGCACTACAAGTCGAAATGGAGCGAACACCTGCTAAGGATGCCGGAGAGCAGATTACCAGCTCAAGTTTGGGAGTACCACCCACATGGAAGAAGAAATTTAGAACGTCCAAGAAAGCGTTGGGAACCGGAACAGGCTGATGAGCCTAATCCCTGAAGGATGATGATGATGAAAAATGTATGTTATACACAATCTAGGGGCCTCAATAGCCAGAGTCCTCGGCGGCGATCGCCGCCTAGCCGCCAGGGGCCAGTCCGGCCCTGTTGGCGAGTCAGTATTACTGTGTAACATCGATTTTCATCTTTAAATATTCGGTGTGAGCAAACTAAGTGCAACCCAGGATTAAGCTTTTGATGAAACATCAAACAAATCTACCTCTTCCTAAACATGTTTTGTTCAAAATTATAAAATCTCTTATTAAGGTCCACTTTAAATTTTACTAGCTGGTACTTGTCTGCATACTCGCAACCTCTTGACCCTGCCTTAGCATGGGAATCAGTTACGCCAACCCTCCTGTTCCAAGAATTTCAGAACATAAAAGTCAACTCAGATGAATTTACAATCAAAATGAGATCACTTTTGAAGGTATTTAAACACACTTTATGACTGTCAAGGACACAATGTTCGTATTTTAAATGTACACTCAATGAATCGAAAAATGTCACACAAAGTTATTATTTGCAAACACAATTTTCACCTAATTTCAACACAACATTCACCTACTGAGGGAATCAGTAAAAACCATATTTCATACATAGGCGCACTCATCTGCTTATGAGAAATCCAAGTCGAATGAAGTTAGTCAGTTGTCAAACGTGGATGAAATTCACTGTTTTCTGACCCTATCTTCAAAATCGGTAAGTTGCTAACGCAGCTTATATTGGAACACAGCCGCTGCAATGTGAACTGCCTCGGTAGCTCAGCTGGTAGAGCATCTGACTGGATATCGGAAGGTCGTGGGTTCGGGCCCACTCGAGGAAAATCTTTTCACATTGAAGTTAGTATTTATTACAATTTTCAAGTTTATAATTTTTTTTCTAATTTTCTGCTTATTACAAATCAAAAACTTAGGGATGGAGAAAATATCGATATATCGATATATATCGATATCAAAAAAATATCGAAATATCGATACCTGAATATATTGAATATCGATATATCGATATATCGAAATATCAATATATTGAAATATCGATAGGTATATTGAAATATCGAAATATTGAAATATCGATATATTGAAGCCTTACCGCATGATACAATTATGTTCTTAATTTAAGTTTATACCTACTATGGCAAAATAATTCATATTTGCAGTGCAGCGTTTACAAGATGTATGGACAATTTCTCAGATTATGCACATTTTCTTTCTTATCTGGCCGGTGACCCTATATTTTAGAACGGCTGTGTTATTTCTTTTTAAATTTTCTTTTGAAATTCCTAGCAGTTTTAGGAGCAATTTAATACATTCATACGATATATCAATATATCCATACCTATACATCTAAATATTATTTCCATATCAATATTTCGATATTTCAATATATCGATATATTGATACTTCGATATTTCAATATATCGATATTTCGATATTCCAATATATCGATATATTGAAGTATCGATATATCGATATATATCGATATATAAATGATATTGATGGTCGATATCAAAATCCAAGTTCGCTCCATCCCTACAAAAACTAATGACCAATACTGGTAGTGATTAGTGTCAGGTACGATTAGAAAAAATATGGTGTCCAGGTATGGTGTCCAGGTCCAGGTTAACTAGGCAGAGATTTTAAAATAAGATATGTTAAATTTTTATTATACTGAAAAATTAGTGAATGACAATTAATTTATTTCACATTTGAGATTGACATTGATGACAATTCCTATTGGAGTGGCAAGTATTCGCAATCGCTATCCTGACGAGTGTGGACGAAGCGATCTCCCTGGATATCATTCTCGGCAATCGCTGCGTTGATCCGAGCGATTGAATCGGGGCTCAGAGTTGTATTTCGGCTCAGAATCCAAGCTTGTTCTGGAATCACACAACAGTTCATGCAGCAAACTGAACAGAGTTCTTGAGAGTCAAGAACCTTTAACACAAATAGTGGATGATTAGGTATCCAATGACTTCGTTATTCATGGGGCATAACCAGACATGCGGGGTCAAAATCTAAAGGCTCATTTTCCATGCATGCACCATGCACAACTTAATGTGCATGCAGCTACATTTACAGCTCGTCGCTGACCGCTTGACGTTCGGTGCTCAGCGCTGAAATATGAATATAGTTTATCTTTTGACCTTGATGGTCAGTTCTCGGGCGCTTGTCTTTGAACCTCCTGATTGGCCAACAGCGAGAGTGGAACGTCGAGCGCGTCAACAGGAAGCTGTAAACGTACCTTATATATCTACATTTACAATCATTACTCATTATTGGAACGAAGGTAGATAGGAGGTGCTATGTTAGATTAAAATCAGAATCAAGTCAATAAAATGGATGCTGAGGTTTACATATCATTCCGGTAATCATAATCGTCAATCATTAATATTATTTTCTTTTTCATTATTTGTTAAGTACCTACTAAAATCAATTTACCTCATAATAAAAATCAATTTATGTCAATAAAATAATCTTTTTTTACCAAATTAATCATATTGAAAATGATAGCCCAACAGGTGGTGTATTGGATACCACGGTTCTCATAAGGTTACTGAGGTTAAGGCGATTCAACCGAAAAAAATCAATATTAATTTTCTTCATATTTCGTTAGAGGGAGCTAGTACATATGATTTCAAGTGACATTAGTCGTTTTGGGCGCCACAAAAAAATCCGGGACGTTTTCAAATGTGTAAAATACACGTTACTTTAGACATCTAATAGATAAAACCGTTTATCTAAATGACACGAAACTTGTAGAGAATATTTATTAGATATTTAGTTATGGGCTGATGGCCTCCTTTTTCTAATTTTTTGTTTCAATTTTTACCAAAAAAATATACAACGTACCGGATTTTGGAGTAAAATATTACTGATTTAGTAGAAGCTATAGTCAAAGTAGGAATGAAGTAATCGCAATTTGGGGGCCGTCATGACATCCGCCCATTCTTTGTGAACAAAATGAGCCCTCGTGGAAGTCTGTAGTGTGAATAGTAGGGCTTGTGGCGTGGCGAAAGTAAATATGTTTATTTTCAAAAATAAAAAAGTCAAAATTTTACGGTACAACAATGAAGTTTCATAAAAGATACAGTGAGTTGTAGAATCACTTACTGAATGAGAAAAATACCCTCCCGACTCTTTAAGTGCAGTAGTTTCGCCAATAACGTGATTTATATTTTTAGTCACGTGGTGTCGCTCGAATCGCGTTAAGCAACATTGAGCGGGTCAGCGTTTAGGGTTGCCAACTGTCCGGAATTTCTCCGGACACTCCGGAATTGGACAATATTGTCCGGATGTCGGAATTACCTCATTCCGGACAGCATAATGTCCGGAATTGTTCAATTGGTTCATGAAACTTACGCTATAATTCAATAATCAATGATACATCATAACTTTTGCAAATTAAGTTTTGCTGGTAGGGTTGGTAGAAAACACTTAGTTCACTTTCGCCCATTAATTTACAATTTTTACTACATATTTATCAATTTCAACTTTAAGGAAATAATATTATGAGAGCAATCTAATTATTATCTTGAGTTAAATTCAAGTCTGTTTGCTATAAATGTAAAGAAATTTTCAAAGTTCTCAACAAGGGCGTATTCAGGGGGGGGGGGGGGGCGAGGGGGCCATGCCCCCCCCAACCCGAAATCAAAATTGCATCTAAGAAAATAACCACATTTAAAATAATTTGTAAAAAAAAATTTAAAAATATACAGATCATGTCAAAAACGTTCCAAAATGGTTAGAATTGAGAAAAAAATCAAAAAAATTTCCGGGGCTATGCGCCCCGGTCTTGAATATCCTAATAAGTTCAATAAATGTCTTAAACCTCTTCGACCAATTTTTGGATATTTTGTAATTTATAATTCCCCAAAATAGCTATACACTGCGATTCAAAATTGCATCTTAATGAATGACCTTGATCCAAAATTTTCTCGGGGGCTGTGCCCCCGAACCCCATGTTTTCCACTGTGATTTTTCGAAATATTAATAATGTCCGCCCCCCCCCCCCCCCCCCCCCCCCCGGAAATTTCATCCTGGATACGCCCTTGGTTCCCAAATATCAAATCGCTGAATATTGTAGTCCAGAACGCATAAAAATTACCCAAATACACTTTCGAAATTCATAATTTTCCCGGGCCTGTGCGGCCCGGACCCGCATGGTGCTGGGGGGCCCTCACCCCAGACCCCCCATTGATTTCCTGCGAGATCGTCTTTTCGTGCATACGAATTTCCCCATAATACCGTATTGTGAGGATATTTATTCCCAGAGAATTTTAGAACTACATTGTCCGGAATTCAATTCTTACAAAGTTGGCAACCCTATCAGCGTTGGATGGTTGACCATTCAACTCTGACTTGCCAGTTGCTGCCATTGTGCCAGAGAGACTGGGGTGTTGGGGGTCAGTGTGACGACCTCCCTCCACCTGTTATAAGCCAATGACTAGGGGTGTGCGAATCCATAATATTTCGAATCGAATCCGAATCCAAATTTGGATTCGGATTCGATTCGTCAGACGAATCCAGATTCTGAAATATCAAACCCATTCAAATCCTATCAAACCTAGATGACAATCCTTGATTTTCCCGCGAAATTTGAATTTTTAAAGTTCTTCAATACTACCAACATTCTATAGCGGAATACACTAAGAGGTAATACAGCGCTACCAACCACTGAAGCTGAAAATAACCAGCCCAACCCATCAATTGCCGCCATTTTCGTGAATCGTGATCATCAATTCGTAAACATTCGTCAGTAACATGGTAAATAATCATCTTAGTTTTGTTTTTAAATTGATTCACACTAATCTTCCACCATAAATATAATCTCCACATATTATGTGACTGATATAATAGAAATTGACAGCATTTTGATGTATGGGAGTCAACCATTTCACCTGAATGACCTACCTAACCATACTTTCATATTTCGATTTTTCCTTTCAGAGAAATTTGATTAAATGAAATAAGATTCGGATTTGGGTTCGGATTCGCGAACCTTTCAAGATTCGATTCGAGATTCGGATTCGAATGAAAAAACCTGGATTCGCACATCCCTACCAATGACCCCCTTGGTATTTTTTGTCGGGAGTAGGCTACATGCCGGTACCGGGTTTCCACTCCTCTTCTCTATAGTACATTCTCACTAGTGGAGCCTCAGCTCTGTTGCGAATATAGGCTTAATAATGATAATAATATTAAAATATTATAATAACAATATTATAATATTGTTGAAATGAATGCCGATTGCATATTATTCTTACTTCATCGTTAGGAGTGTGGATGAATTAATGGTCACCAAGGCGAATATAATCCTTGAACTCATGAATGTACGAACTAAAGGGTGGGTGGATAAAGTAAACATTTGTCTGCATCTACTTACTGGAAGAGACGCCGGCAACGCTGACGCAAGAGTGCACGAGAGCGAAGTTGGTGTAGTCTGTATCGACAACCCAGTATGGTGCCGGGAAAGCTAAAACAAAATAGTCGATGATGTACACACCTGTCATTAACATAAATGTATGAACTCAAGATCTTTACTTTCCATTGGGGTCTAGATTTGTTATTTGTTGTTAGGAAAATCGAAAGTAAAATCGAGTAAATTCTAACCAAAATACTATGGTTTATAAGGTAAAAAATGCATTTGGTATAAATCTTTACGGCTGGCTCTATTGGCACGGCAGCCGTGCCCGCAAGGGGTTCATATTCTATTTACACCAGAGTAGCCGTGTGCGCAAGAAGGCGTATGCTATTGACACCAGAATCCACCAGAGTTCACTCCAAGATGGCCGTCCTCTGAACAGCTGTTTTCCGGAGCCTATTTAGACTTTTTATACTAATGCAGAAGGATCGTGACGTTTTGAAAAGTGTAGGAACTGAACAATAATCAATACAATTAGGCCAGGGTCATACGTCACGACCCCAAACTTCGATCTAAACGCATATGTGCAGCTAAATGACTTCACTTACGCGCACGGTTTTACGTCTGCTGTAAAAAGAATAGGAATCCATAGGAACACGGCAGCCGTTTGCGCAAGGGGTTCAAATTCTATTGCCACCAGAGTACACCAGAGTTCACTCCAAGATGGCCGTCCTCTGAACAGCTGTTGTCCGGAGCCTATTTAGACTTTTTATACTAATGCAGAAGGATCGTGACGGTACAATATGTTCTGACATTTTACTATACTGGGAATCGTGGAGTTATAAAGAGGACTGGGAACATTTATTATCTAATAAAATTTCAGCTATGGGTATGATAGCTCCAGTAAAATATCTTTGACGTCTAGATGCACTGATACGTGTCAGCCATGACACGTATGAACATGATTCCACTTCCCCCTATAGTATAGGAGGAAGTGGATATACTACGTCGCGACCCGAGTGCGGATAGGACCGGTCCCAGTAGCCCCAATAGCCGGCTATTGATACATATTAAAATACCTTGTGTTTCATGTCTACTTAAGTTGCAATATGGTTTCACTAGTATTTGTACTACGTGGCTGACCTAATTGCAAACAATTATTGATCAGTTCCTATAATTTTTAAGCAGTCACGATTCTTCTACATTAATTTAAGTCCAAATAGGCTCCGGAAAACAGCTGTTCAGAGGACGGCCATCTTGGAGTGAACTCTGGTGTACACTGGTGGCAATAGATTTTGAACCCCTTGCGCAAACGGCTGCCGTGTTCCTATGGATTCCTATTCTATTTACACCAGAAGTAAAACCGTGCGCGTAAGTGAAGTCATTTAGCTGCACAGATGCGTTTAGATCGAAGTTTGGGGTCGTGACGTATGACCCTGGCCTAATTGTATTGATTATTGTTCAGTTCCTACACTTTTCAAAATGTCACGCTCCTTCTGCATTAGTATAAAAAGTCTAAATAGGTTCCGGAAAACAGCTGTTCAGAGGACGGCCATCTTGGAGTGAACTCTGGTGTACTCTGGTGGCAATAGAATTTGAACCCCTTGCGCAAACAGCCGCCGTGACTAGACCGTGAACGCTAGAAGGCAATGTTTTACCATGGAAAACTACTATTATAATTGTATGATGCATTTAATATTATATTAAACAATAAAATACATGTCAAATGACCAGTAGATTGTAATTAAAGTTAATTACAGAAGTAAAAAAGATAATCCCTGACCGGGAATCGAACCCCGTTGTCTGCGCCCTAAGCCAATGGGCTAACCAACCGGCTATTGTTGCCACTGAGGAATTGTTGCGTTAGATGTCTACTTAAGTTGCTATATGGTGTCACTCTAGAATTTGAACTAGGTATCTAATGTGTTCGCAGCTCACTTGCACGGTCTACTACCGTGTCGTGTTCATAATACAAGGCCGTTTCCACACACGGTTTTACTCTGGTGTAAATAGCATACGCCTTCTTGCGCGCACGGCGAACTCTGGTGTAAATAGCATACGCCTTCTTGGGCACACGGCGAACTTCGGGTGTAAATAGAATTTGAACCCCTTGCGGGCACGGCCGCCGTGTGAATAGACACGCCGAATCTTTACAAACATACAGTTTGTTTTTCCTATGTTTGAACTCTCACCAGATGGAGCCACAGTCAGTTGTTCTGCTAGGCCGTGAAAGACTTCATTGCGCGCTCACCTTGCAATGTTGTCTTTCTCGGCCTTACAGAACAACTGACGGTGGCTCCGTCTGTTGAGAGTTCAAACAAAGGAAAAGCAAACTGTAGTTGAGGTAACACAAAATATTTAATTCTTCACACAACACATCCAATTTGAGCAGCTCAATGTCAAAAAAGCTAGTAAGAAACATCATTATAATTATGATGAATGTATAGTCGGCTTACGTGCAACTGCGAAGGTTACAAGAAGTTTTCCATCTCCCAGGTCGTTTGCCAAGCGGGCAGTTCCTTCAATAGTCTCGTATTCTTCAGTACTAAAACAAAATCACATCGATTTCAAAGTTTACATTTGAGCTTAATTGCTGGGTGTGGTTCAAAATCTATAAAATTATACAGAAAAGTAAACTGAAGTAGTAATGCCCACTACACACGACACGTAATACAACATTGTCGAGAATTGTAAAATTGTTATGTTTGCGTTAGTGATAGATTTAAAAAACCAAGGTCGTATGCAATGTATGAGCTGGATGCGTCATGGCTGTGGTTACTAATCAGAGGAAGTGTGATGATCCACGGTGCTGTAAATGACGCGACTAACCCGTCATTGAACTCTCGGTTGAACACGCCAACGGGTTCTGCTTCGTCGCCAGTCAGGAAATAATCGGCTGTCACGCATGAACCTTCAGGCTCGAAGCGAGTTAGGAAGCGTTGGATTTCAAACCATCGACCCGTGTACTGAAGAAAACAGACGTAGTACAAGGAACAACTTTAGGTTATTTAACATTTCATTTGTGTTAGCCTACTACTTAGAAAAGAAATCACTGAAAACTTGATTTTAGGTCTCTCAATTTTAAAATAGAAATGTTAACAGGTAGGTACACTTAAATTTTAGGAAAAATAATAGTTTCATAATTAACACACAAGGCCATAACTAAGATAATATAAAATTAATTTAAGATAATTTATGGTTGGACGACATTGACGAGAAGCAGTGGACTGAATTGGTTAAAAGAAGAGAGGAAGAAGCAGAATATGAAAATTTGAATAATGCATTGAGCTTGGCAGCTTTTGTGGTATATCTAAAATATATATTTACATTTTGAATTGCTGTTAACTTAAGAGTGGTTGGCTTTTGAGGATCGGTAAACCGCTTGCGGCAGACTTGTGATGGAAAAAGCATAAAGCCGGCCTGAATGGCGCTTCACTTACTGTATGAGTGTAAATTAACAAATGAGTTGTAGTCAAGAACGTATGATCCCCAAAGAGCTATCTCATAGAAAAACAGTTGTAAAATATGTGACTTACTCCAACGACATCGAAGTCCTGCACCACGTTGACATCCTGACAGACTCCTTGCACTGATGCAATGAGGGATACAGCGCAGACGATCAGAGCAATCTTCATCATGATGGAGTATGTTACTTCGATCAACTTGGAGATCAGTATAGACTGCTCACTTGCATTACCATAGGTTTTATACAGGATATCTTAAGTGGTATTCTTTATGTAACATTTTGCACAATGTTGTTACATAAACAAACACCTGATGGAGAATCTTTTGGATGGACTTGGAGATTAGAGATAAAACGAATCAACACCATTAATTATCACATAAAATTTTCATGTCTAATTTGGTCTTTATGACAGAACTATCCACTACTAATATCAAAATTATCGTTTTACAACACATAGTCTTCAATATGAATAAAAATAAGAGAGTGGAGCTTGGAGATTTTAAAAAAGGTTTAATGTTTGCAGATATGAATGATGGCTATCTGCTGAAAAACTAAAATCACGGTCATCCATAAGATTAAGAATTTAATTTTTCAAGATATGAAGAAACAAGATAATGTCATACCTTGTAAGTTGTAGATGAATATGGTTTTGTGTTTTAACTACCTATTTCTGTCTAGTTGGCAAATAGTCAAGACATTTTCAAATAGGGCAAGGCCAGTGATTGAATTACAATAATTTAATCAATTGCTAATGAATGACACATCAGTAGATTATAATCTTAGCAATAGCAAGTACAAAACAAAACTATTTGTAAACGCAGGCACTATCCTGCCGAGTGAGCGCATATTCACTTGGAACAATATTGTTTCTTATCGCCGCTGAATAGAGGAGATTTATCGTCTCCGTCGATGGCATTTGTTCACGACTCAGCATCCAAGAAGATTCTACGAGAAACGAGATTAATATTTTTAGTCTCAGATTCCACTACAAGGAGGATTTAATGTCGAATATAGGGTGGAGATTAATTATTGGGTAGCCTGCTAAGTACTGGCAAAATATACTAACAACCCAACAGAAAGACAGAATAACATTAAGGTGGTGCAAGCGCTCGGCCGTTTAAGAAAATTGAGGGAGAAAAATTGTTTCATAATTGGGTGTAACTTTGATAGGTTGTTCACACGATCAGTCTGTTTATATATTTATTAGTAGCACATTTTAATTTTTGCCTCCTGCCTTGTTAATTAGGCGCCGGTCATTCAACAAAATCGCGCAAAACTATGAAATTTCAATTCGATTGAAGACTAAACTTGTGAACCAATTTATCTCAAATTTTAATCATGATTAGATAAAAGACAGATTTGGGTTATCACGTGGCACATTTTTTAAATTAAATTTTGTATGGCACTCATTAAGACAAGAAAAAATAAAATTTTTCACCAAAAATTAACTAATTATTACTAGAGCCAGTTTTAAATGGTGATGCGCGAATTCGCGAATTGTTCTGATTGCACTATTTTCTTCTACTAAAATACATTTCATTGTGTATAGATCCCAAATCTACCATTTTTACATCGCGAAAAAAAAACGAAATCCAACCCTGATCGCGATATTTAACATTTTCCGCGAAATGACCACGAAATAAAGGTTTTCTATTAAAATTACTGCTTTTATCCCCCTAACAGGTCACACAACAACAAACGAAACCAGTTTCTTTCCATGTGCTACTCAATCAACCCCCTCCCCCTCGCCAGACACTTTGCTACCCACCCTCAAAGTGAACCAGACCAGTCTAACCAGTTGATGATGCCTCCAGGCTGCTTTGTTTTGCGCCCCCATCTGTTCAAGGTCGACCGGTTTTCCCAACCCCCCTTCCACCCTCAACCAGTCGCAACTATTCATCAATAGTCTACTTACACAGAAGGATATTTTGGAACAATTACTGCACTGAAAATTGTTGGATTGGGAAAGAAAATATCTTGTCAAAATATACATTTTGCGTCATGAAGTTTTAAATATTATGTACCATCTATACAGAGAAAATGTGGGTTGGGGAAAAGACAGTACAGAGCATTAAAGACGCCATTCTAGACAAGCCTATTTCAGTGCTAATAGTGCATGACCAATCCATTCCAATCCCTCCTCCAGTGGCATAGGTACATGTTTTTCATCAAATTATGGTTTCTGGGGGATTACAATGTGTTTTATAACCAATTTAATATCACCACAAAATCGCGAAATCCCTCTTCCAGAAAAAACACAAAAAACGAAATTGATGATTTTAAAAACGAATTTTAAGAAATAAAATCACCATTTAAAACTGGCTCTAATTATTACCTACTAATTAACAAAGCAAAAAATAAAAAATATACAAAGGTACAAACATAAGTTTTTCTTTTATCTAATCATAACTAAAATATCAAATCATTTTGTCAAATTTTTGTCGCACTTGCAGCAGCTTAACAGCATGGGCTTCCAGAAACCATGCCATTCATAGAGGTGAAGGGTTGCCTTTTACATCCCCCCCCCCCCCCCCTTCCCCAAACTAGCAAGCCAGAGTTGAACAGTCACACTACTAAGTACTGATTGTGAAATATTTCTCATGGGAGATGTATTGTGCAAATAAATTAAATTAATGCATAAATCAATAATAGCAAGGTATTAGATAGTAAAAAAATCAATATTACGAGTTGTCTCATTCCTGTTGCAGCCCCAAACAAGTGCAAAGCTCTCGTAGTCGGAATCAAGCACCCAGTAGTTGGCTTCGACAGCTGCGAACAAATTCCTCACTCAATGCATATTGTCAACCGAGTTGGTGGTGATTTCGACAATCAGCATTCATTGGAAGTTACTGAATCAAGAACACTTTGAAAACATAATTACATAGGAAGTGATTGATTCGTATTATCTAGTCTCAAAATGATTGACTTACGAGTGAATGGCAATGTGACGAGAATTTTTGCTTCTCCAGAATCGTCCACCACCCGAGCTGTACCCTCCATTACATCGTAAGCACTTGCACTAGAGAGGAACACAGCTATCCATTATCTTAATTAGGTTTCATAATCATCATTAAGGTAATTTAGATTTGCTTCAGTTTTTATAAATGGGCTTGATACAAGTTATTTCACTTCTATTTGTGTTAATACTTATCGTGAACAAAGTGACCTACGCATCAATGTACATTCTGTTGACCCAATCAAAGACAACATCTGGATTTGCGTCTGTCGGAATGTAAGTTGCTGTCATGCAGGAGCCTTGATATTCGTATGGATTCGGAATCATCGCGTACTGATACCAGCGACCCATGTACTGGAATATATAATGTAGTTCTTAGTTTAATCAGATTTGTCACTTTCTTTTTTGTACATTCAACCCACAGCAGGTGGTTTGTGGCCATAATAATGTAACTCCTTTATCTCAATCTGACTTGATTGCTTAATCATTAATCAATCAATAACTATGTAATGAATTACCTGTTATCAGTTCATTCTTGCAGCATATTGTTCGTCAAAAGTGACAAACATTATCAATCAAAATGAATACCGAATTATATACCGGTGGCGCAAAAAATCCCCCTGTTTGAACAGAACTATAAAAGGTAATATCACTATGGTATTCAGAGAAAACATGAAAATTTAAGGGTTCAATTTTTAAGACGTTGAAAAATAGTTCATACCAGCGCTATAAAACTTGAGCAGAACTGAAACATCACTGCAATAAAAAATAAAAGATTCCTGGTCCTAATTTCGGTATCAGAAATAATTTGAAACATCGTTCAGGCATAGTCTAGGAGGAAAATGGTGGACCAAACAAAAATTCACCCAATTCATAGGGCTGTGCGAGATTGAAATTTTCCATTTCGATCGAGATTATTTAAAAAATGTCCTACAAGATCAAGCGAGATATTTTATCCTCAAGATCGAGAATATTCGAGCAAGATCACACCTTTTTTGTAAAGTTTTTTTTGTGAAAGGAAACAATGTGAATTTTCCAGTCACACAATAAAATAACATTTGTTTCAAGTCCTTAAACTAATTACATAAAACAATACAAATCATATTTATGGAAGTGCTACATGGGGATACAAAGAAAGTTAGGTGCTAGTTCTGCAAAATTATTAAAACATGTGAAATCTTGATGGCTTAGGTAGGGAGTCGATATGCTCGAGACTTGAAAATTCGAGATGGAGATCGAGATGGAGTATAACGTCGAGAATTTTCGAGACTTGCACAGCCCTACCAATTCAGATGAAGTATTAAATTGTGGTACATGTTTTCTAAAATAGGTAAAAGTTTCAAAACTGTAATACAGTGTGTAATAACTGTGTGGTTTTACTGTAATAGTTTTGTAGTGACCTACCTACTAGTATAAAGTGGGTATCACACTGAGTTGCAACCCGTGGTTGGAACTCGCATATGGAAATTTTGTTGCAAAACGAGGCAAAAGCCTCTCACACGCAACTGTTTGGTTTGATGTTGGTTGGTTCACAATTGACACTCATGAGTGGCGCAGAAAGCACCGTTTCCGGTTCCGGAAAAGGTTGCCAGTAACCTACATACAAGTATAGAGAATAAACAAATCTGACAGCAGCAATCCAAATCTCATATTTAGAGTGATTATTTGTGAAAGAAAGATATTTAAATAGCATCCTTTTGGTCAGGTCACGTCACAAGTTACCACAACAAATTGTTAGAACCGGAAAAATAGAGACTTCTCTATTTTTCAAACCAACCCGTGGGTTGACCAAATTCAGTCTCTGCACATGCGCGGCCAACCATATTTTGCAACCGCCGGTTCCATACACGGGTTGCAACTCAGTGTGATAGGGCTTTAATAGTGACCACTCAACAGGCATTTTTTTGCACCACCCGGTACAAACAAAAAGACGGAATAATTAATGTTGATTGATAAATTATCAATAATTTGTGTGAATCATCATTTCCATCTGGGATTTGCTCACCGCGCTTGAGTTGAAATTAGTGAGAACTTGCAGCACATTTGCGCACAGCGCTGTAGCAGGTTGATTGTTGCCGAGCAACAATACCGCCACGAAAAATACAACAAGATAGAGATACCAACGCTGACACATCTTTATGTGATTGACCTTGCCCAGAAGTTATAAGTCACTCTCAGTTATCAATATTCACACCAGTAATCTGTAAAAACTACTGGCTAAAAATGTGGATTCACTCCATTATAAGTGAGGACGTAATTAAGAGATAAACAATGATAAGATAAATGAATGGCATTGTGGTTGGTGAGTGAGTGAGAGTGAGAGTGAGAGTGAGAGGGAGAGGGAGAGGGAGAGGGAGAGGGAGAGGGAGAGGGAGAGGGAGAGAGAGAGAGAGAGAGAGAGAGAGAAAGAGAGAGAGAGAGAATCGATTACAATGTCAAATAACAGTCTGAAGCTTTAGTCAAGATGAATGAATGTGATTGATGTGTGTTGAGAAACTTAGGGGCAGAATAAGACCCATCCCAAGTCCCTATCTCTCGTGGAATCGGTATTACAAATAATAAAATACTGACATAGATGTTTGATTAAGGTTTCATTTATTAAAAAAGAAAAATATGTAGTACAGTAAACCCTCGTTAATTCGAATTCAAAGGGACCCAAAAAATCCCAGTTCGAATTAAAAAAGTTCGAATATAATTAATGCAAAAAAAATTGTGTGCATTTTCATGAAGTTTGAATATTCCCGCCTGTGGAATATTCCCGCCATTGCAAAAAAAGTGGGGTTGGCAAACCTGTAACAGCAGTTTGGCCAACCTCGCAAGCCAGATTATCTCAGTTGATGCCATTGAAGGTTGTGTTTTGTTTTGAGTGTTGTTTTTTCGTAGTTTGTTCGCGATTATTTTATCAATCCTTCTGCAAAGTTCGAATTAAAACAACTGTATGCAAGGAATAACATGGGCTGGGACCAAAATTCAGTTCGAATTTCGAATTAACCTAAAATTCGATTTATAAAAATGATTTAACATGTAAAAACCTATCCTGTCCACTGGGACCATCCACCTAGTTCGAATTTACCCCTAAATTCGAATTATTGAAGTTCGTAATAACGAGGGTTTACTGTACACAAATTTAAGTTAAAGAGTATTACCAATTATTAGCCAAAACATTTAAAAAGTAAAAACAGTAGGAAAATAGTTACCTAGGTCTGGGTGATGGCAATATGTACTAATCAAGATGTCGTTTTTCTACTGACTGAACCTACATAACATGGTAACAGAGACACTTCATAGAGTAAATAGATTTCCCACTAACAACACATTTAACTAGTAAAAATAGCTTTTCACTCATGCATGACCTCTGCATGCAATCACATAAATGATATTAATTCCCTCCGTTTGATCAATGGTCAAATGACAACATCTACAAAATTATCATGTGAGAATGAGTTATCTAGAATGCATATTTCATGATTTTTAGAAACTAATACGTAGGTATCGGCTTTCTTAAGCTCAGCAATTTATGCCATTTAATACTGTTACAAAAAATAATTAGGTATGCAAATGGGAAGACTGTAACTGTCCTCCAGTAACTGTAACTCAACATAGCAAGTGGACTTCCATACGTAAGTCCCCAGTCAGCCAACTTATATGAAAAATAAATTGAAAAATTGATTGTGGAATTCTGATTTGGCAAAGGAAAAAATAATTTTATATAAAACATGATGCAATATCCAAAACTTTGAACTGTTTTGATATGATAGGTAGTAGCTACCTAGGTATTTCAATCAGTTTTCAGCTCTCACTTCAGGAGGGGGGGGGGGGGGTGGGGGGGTGAGAGGAGGGGGCCTCAATTTATAGTTTTATATAGGGTTGGGACTTGACATCGATGTCAAATGAAATATTGAGTTTCGATTCGACATCGATTTGAATTGTTTAATCAAATAATCGTTTGACATCGTTTAAAAAATCCGAGAATTTGCGCGCAGTATTGTAAAGCTGGCAACAGTGCAACGTGCCCCTCAAGATCAGCTGAGTGGTCTGCTTCCGCCCTTCCTGCATACCGCGTGTGCAGTTGAGGGTGGGTTGGTCAGTTGTCTCTTGCCATTCAGCGCGTGTTGTTTTTATTCTCTCGTCAAAGAATGTTTCCACGCAAAAAGATAATAATCCTGCCGTGGAGACGAAGTGAATTGTGGAAAGTGTTCGGATTGGAGGTTAACATTACGAGCAACATTGCTGAAGGTGTTGAATGCAGACAGTGTTATGATTCACAGGATATATTCCGGCAACAAGTCTAATAAAACTATGAAATTTAAACTGGATTTGCAATGATTTTTTTTCATTAATTGTTCCCTTTTACATAAATAAATACTTGTGGGTTTGTTTAAATGAAAAAGGTACTTTATTTCAATCATTTCCACGTCATTTGTTGCCGCGAGGGGAGTGAGAGAGGGACATCTCTTGCGCTAGGAACATGGCCTTGGGCAGACGCAACTGCAGTGTTGCCAAATTTCGCCGCATTTATTTCGATGTGGCCCATTATTACGATGTCAAAATTATTTCGATGTCGAAATTATTTCGATTTGATGTCGAAATTTTGAGTTTGACATCGATTTAGAAATTCAAATCGAATCCCAACCCTAGTTTCATAGATCTTCTTCAACCCATCTCATTTCACCTTTTCATTGTGTGTGACAAAATGAATGATCCTCCCCTCTAAAATTACCGCACAATATATCGAGACTGAAAAAAGGTAAGGTAGTACATATCTGATTTATTACTATAAGAATGTAGATTTTCTTATTTACAAACTTAAAAATCGCTAATATTTTCAAAACAATATTTTTATGAACGGTGAGTTTTGAAATTGTTCCTGCTTGACAGTTTACACCCCTCTAGGGACGCACTAGAGCGTATGAATCGGCATCTCAGGTGAGCACGTAGTCCTTCAAGACGAGCTTCCTCTGCGTCAGAGCTGCGGCCATGATGAACTCGGTGCTGACGATGCGGCGTGGATTCTTGAGCCTCGGCCAGACGTTGCGGTCCTCGAGGCTCGACACAACGAAGCTGTTGGTCGGCCAAGCGGCCGGAACGCTCTTTAAGTACGTAGCACCGCAGCTCTCGACAATCTCTGCAAACAAACACCAGAACGTTGCAACTTGAAACTTAACCATCATATGGAAGTACCTCTCATTTCCATTCACCACCTCTGTATTTAAATATTGAGTGTTTACTGTAGGGGTCGGCAACCTTTTTTGGTGAAGGAGCCTATTTCTTAAAAATTAATAAACTAGATCATAACGGGAGCCGCAGAGGCAATCATATTAATACACAAAATAATAAATTGATTTACTAGTTTATTTTTACATTTTGAGGAAGCCCCCCAGTTGTTGCCCCGCAGGGCATTTTTTTTAAATTAAATTTTTTTTTAAAGTGATTCTGGGACTCAAAAATGAACAAATTGAATCAAATAACCTTCCATTTGTTGCCCCACAGGGCATTTTTTAGAATGGTCAAATTTGACGATTCCAGTTCTTTATTTAAATTATAAAAAGCCATTCAAGAACCACTCAACGAGCTGCGCCGCAGGTTGCCGAACCCTGGTTTACTGGAACCTTATATATTTATATCTGAGCTTACCAGTATAATTAAAACACTGTTCCGCAGTCTGCAAGATACACTTTGGAGGGGGTTTATTTCTTTAATATCATTGTAACTTTTGAACCATACCTACTTACAGTTTATTCCATTTCAAAAGGGGAATGGAAGTTCCAAGAAGTTCGCAATTCTCCCACAGATGGCATAGTTTGCAGTACCACTACCATAAAAATTTTGCTTTGGTGATTATCACTCACGTGTTTGAACGACCGCTAGATCTTTAAATCAGTCATAAAGTAAGTAATCTATCACTTGTTGCCATAAAATCCACTATTTAATAGCCTGGGTCAACAAAATACATTTAAAAAGAAATTTTAATCTGTTGAAATATGTTAGTACTTTCTCAGCTAAGTTGGCACTACATGAGGCTTCTATGAATCTGTTTCCCACCTCGAACCAACTAACCAATAGCGTGGTAGAAATGATAGGAATAGGCGTGGTTTCCATTCCCCTTTTGAAATGGAATAGCCTGTACAGTGTGAAAGATAGTCGGCATACTATTTTTAACCTATTTCGAAGGTCACGGATCACAAACTTATAAATACCGACCTATAAAATTTAATGATGTAACTAGCCACAAGGGTAAAATCTAGTTGCATTTTATGATCTTCTGCCTAAGAGTAGAGAATAAAAATATAGCTAACGTATTAGCTATAGAAATATAATACAGAAAATAGTTAAATTAGAGATGGACCGATACCGATACCGGTTCTCGCGATACCGTATCGGCGATACTACTATTTTTCCCCCCTTACCGATACTTTCAAAAATTTCCCGCCTAATGTTGTGTGTATTCTGATTGGCCGTCAACACTGACGGCCTTGGTTGAAGCCCAACCCCCTTGGCCTTGGTTGAGGTTCTGCTAGACCAATCAGAGACAGGGAATATTCAAGGGCAAAAGATGACGGCTTGCGTCTTGGCTTTTGACGCACCCCCAGCCATGTTTGGGTGGTTTTGTAAACAAAGGAAATGTGAACTTCGTGTGCTTTTAGTTTTATAATGAATTACTTTATATTACTGCAATGAAGTGTGATGTAAAAGTGAATGTTCCGTGAATAATGATCCAATCAAAAGGCATGTTAAAAGTTTGCTGAGAGAAATGGAAATATTGCGGCATCTGCTTGACAACAACTTTGATTGACTGACAGAAACGTAAGGAAGTAAAGAACGATTTAAATAAAAATAAAATAAAATATGTGTTGATGGATGATAATGTTTCAATAAAAGACACACTATTCATGTTTCCCCCAACTTAAGATAACAGCTTAGTAGGCCATTCAATGTCAAGTACTCAAAGGACCTGTCACTAAACTCAAGTGTAAAATAGATAGAAGTATAGTCAGGTTCTGACAAATGACTGTTCTTTTTCCCATCCCTAAGGCTTATTTTCGCATTCAAAGTATTTTTCAAAAACAGACTTCCAAAAACTGGGGTGTTGTTTATAATCAGGGGCGGCCTATATTCAAGTAAATACGGTAGTAGGTACCTAGTTCTCACTGCTAGTTGGTTTGTATTTGACTTGTTTAATGTTTGTTTGATTAAATAAATACTAGCTATGTCAAAACGCAAAACAAGTGAAGTATGGGACCACTTTATCATTAAACAACCTACAGGTGATGATTTACTAATAAATTAAACATTCTAAAATTAATAATAACAGTCAACAATAAAATAGTATCGGTTTCGGAAAAGTATTGGTATCGGTTGTTGGTATCGGCATCGGTATCGGTATCGGAAAAATATGGTATCGGTCCATCTCTAAGTTAAATGTTTGTGGAATTTGATAACAAAAATCATACAGTTTGAAATATATCATTTGTCGTTGTTTTTTACTAGCCTAGGCCAGCGATATCTCGACTGCAGTCCACGAAGCCTTCAAAGTTCTAATACATATCCACAGCATTAACATTTAAAATAAAAACCCAATAAAAATATAAGTTTAATACATTTGTGTAAGAAATGCGTGCCTGATTTTAAGTGAATGAATTTAATAAACACATTCTCATAATTGTGAAAAAATATTCATGTGCCCAATAAAAAATAAAATATCGCCCAATATCGCTTTAATACATTTGTGTATTAAAGAACATTTAAATGTACATTTAAATGTACATTTGCGTCATGATATTCACCTACGAGACACGCGGTCCAAAGATAAGCTAGACTTTGGAACTCATCGAAGTAAAAAATTCAAGAACTGTTTTTCCTATTCAGCTTCAGTAGCATACAACACAACAAACAGAAGAGCAGACCCTAAGTTTAAAAGCTTTCAAGACGCTCGTTAAGGATAAACTCGCTATCATTCAAGAAAGAGAATTCGTGAAGTAATGACATTGGAAGACAAGAATCAAGATTACATCCTGCTGAGAATGTTTTTTCAGTGGTTTTCCCTCAGCTAAAAAGCAAATGCTTGGATGTTCTTCCAATATTACCACTGATATTGAAGCACAATTTTAATGACTATTATGAATTAAGAAGAAGTAGGTAAACGGTGAAGAGGTGAAGCAGCTGAAGAGAAGAGATGGATGCATGGAAGATCAACGACTCGATTGTTGAATACAGACCAATTATGTACCTATTTTATGTGCCCAATAAATTACATTATTATTATTATTATTATTATTATTAATTTTGAGTGAATAAATTTTATAAACACATTATCATTGTGAAAAATTTGCCCATATGGGCACATATCAAATCGACAAATCAAATCGACAAAAATTATTGTCAAAAATGCATATTTAAGAACCCCTTCTTTCTTCACAGCTTTCTTTACTTCTTTACTTTCTTTACGCCAGGTCTTTACTCCTCCATGTAAATGTGAACACTTACGCTTGACTTCCAGCGGACCCGGGACAGTCTGGGACGTGCAATGTAACCTCCAACCTTGGAGCACCTTCTGACTCCTCCCAAGCTTCAAAGAGTCCTCAAGGCTGACCTTCCACATGTCCTCAAACCCCTTGTCTTTCAGGATGTACTTCCACGGATCTGAAAGTAAAGCAAGAATAAAATAAATATACAAAGAGGATAGTCATATAAAATTGTATGCCCGTAAATTTGTAATCAACACAAATAAAAATGACACACTTATCAACCGAGAAATGTAAAATTTTCATTCATAAAATTCAAATATCATGGAAACTTTGGCATGAACAATGGCATGTGACAAGTATCAGAATTCTTATGTCTTTTCCAAGTCTACAACAATGCGTTACCATGGTGAATCCTTTGTTGCCATGGCAATACAGCAAATTGTGACACCACTGTCACATATCCTGGTTAATTATAAGGTATCAATGAAACTTTGTAAGCTCTTCACGTCATTAAGAGTCGACAGGACACGCAGAAAATTTTGATTCCGATGTAAAAAAAATCCTAGAAATGCATGAAAATGCATTAGCTCTGGATTGTACGTGACATTTGTGACAATTAATTGTGTGTTGCATGTTGCATATACTGCTGTGGTGTGAAGTTAGTTATTTCAATGGACCACTAGTCATTATCTTGCTATGTGACGTCACAGATAAAACAGATGACAGAAGGATGTGGGCCGTGACCGTCAAGAAGGCTTTGACAGCTAATTAGCTAATGCTAATGGAAAGCAAATGGATCCATTTTGAAATTCAACTGTCTCTTTCCCACACGTTTGATTGGCTCCCTCTCCCACTATATGGACAGTTCTGCTCTAGTGTGGGTAAAGAGAACTATTATGCTACATTGACTCCTCCCATCACCATTGTCAACCACAAAAAACCATAAAAAGGCGGCCCCTACTTTTTTCTTAACGGCATGACCGATTGTTTTCAAAATTTAACAGAATAGAGATAAAGAATAAATCTGTGTCTCTAGTGATCGAAAAAAATAATAACATATATTTTTTCTCGTTTTGAGGACTTAAGTGCCCTCATGGGCAATATTTGAGTATTTTTGGCACCTCTGCCCTGATATAACTAAACAAAAAATTAAACATTGGGGCCACTAGAGACACAGATCTACTCTTGATCTATAACCTGTGAAAATTTGAAAACAATCGGTAAAGCCGTTTAGAAAAAAGTAGGAGCTGCCTTTTTGTGCTTCATAAAACATGGATTTCATCAAGTATCGTAGACTCTTATGTCACATATTTATTAAATCATCTCCGTTAGATCTACAAAGCTTACTTCTAAGTGGACTCTGTCAGTGTGTTACCTGCATTCCGATCGTATGTGAGGGCAAGCGCCCACTGCATGCCGACGATGGGAATTCCCAGTGCAATGCAGCACAACATCTTCGTTGTGCGCCGCATCTTCGCCACGATCACAACGTTCGCGTCTTTAACATCCTCTACAAGAGAGCCACCTGGAAAAATATCGACATTTATTCAATCTGAAATTACCATCACTCACCATCTGACATAAACCCTGTCAGGTCATTTGTCGGAAGCTTTTGAACTGTTTTTTCCCAAACAATACTGCCATTGCCATCTGCATTGCAAAGTGGGCAATCGACGTCCGCCAATTAACTTGAGGCATCTTATTTTTATTGATTTCATCTTTAAAATGAAGTTGTTTGACATCACATTCAGAGGAAAAACAAGGAATACATGTAAGCTAGCGGCACCTCATGAAACAGTCTATGGGATGAGAATAATAAAGTGATCTTACATGATTTTAATAGTTTTTATTCTTCCTGTGAATTTAGCCTAGATGAAAACTAATACTTTAATTATCTTTTCTATGCTAATACTGTTGAAGGTGAACTTAGTGAAAAATCTGTGGAGGGAGTGATGTAAATAAGAGCATACAAAGCTCCGAAAGTGACGTGATTACGATGCTGTTGTTCAAAATTAATATGACCTGGGGTAGTTTAGGCCAAAATAAAGTGAGCAGAAAGGATCGATTTTTCCTCAAGTCAAGAAGACTTTTCTTGTAGCTATACTAGGAGAACGCTCTGAGTAATGCGGTGATAAGTGAGCACGGATACGTTCAAAACCTCAAATTGAACTTCTGTCCATCGAAAATGTCATTAAAAGCCCATTCATGAATTTCGTCACAGATTTGTATAAACATCTCCAACTAAAATATTAATCCCAATAACCATGTAAAGTGTTAAGTTGATCGATTGAACCTTGATGATTGAACGGTTCTTTGTTAAATTAGGTATACCTGGGACAACCCATATGATACGATATTAGTGTGTGTACAAAATATCAGATCAATCTGTTGAACTGTCATTGGGTGTATTTGATAACTCATTCCGCGCACTCGGCCAGCGCTCGATCTGCTCTTTTTTGTTTGATAACTCATCTGGCTTGTGCTCTGGAGTGTTTGATAACTCCGCGCGGTACTGGCGGAGCGCAATCCAATTGCGCGGTCAAAATCGAGCGAGGGACAGATTGCACTCTGGAAAAAATGGCGGCTGACACTGACATGTATCAGTTTTCAACGTGTCAATTTACTTCAACAGAGCTTCATGTTGTAGTAACACACATGAATGAGCATACAGTTGAATCTCGTAGGTTTTAAAATATTACCTACACCTATAATAGGTATTTATGATTAATTATGCATTATATGAGGTTAGGTTGATGGCCGCCATTTAAAATATCGCGGTCTGTTCAAAGGTTCAAACGCGCCGGCAGCAAAGTTTGTTTGATAAGTCCACATTTTCGAGCGCGCGCCGAACAATCTGCTGACGTCACAGATCGCAAGCTGAAAATACTTATCAAACACACCCATTATTAGTTTCATATGCATTTGAAAGTTTCTGCTCTACTAACCTTGGAACTGAGAGTCGAAGTATGCCGTGATCAAATATTTTCGAGAAATTTGACAGCCAACACGCAAATTGTCCGTAAAATGTCAATAACTTTTGTATTTGAACACAGATTAGACTGAAAATTTTCTGAAATACAGTTAATGTTGGTTCCAATAACCATGCAAAGTTTTAAGTTGATCGGTCAAACGGTTCTAGTTTAAATTTCAAAAAACAAAGGAAATATGGTTTTAAATTTTAACCAATGAGGGGATTTGGCTGAAACTTGGTAAGATTGGGAACAATGTCAGTTGCAATGACTTCTCAAAATTTCAAATTGATTTGATCAATCAATTGAAAGATAATTTTTTTAAATTTAAACCAATCACAGGATCCCTTTTAAAAACGATCCCAGAGACCGCATAGATTAAGTTAGTACGTGTGAAAAATTTCAGATCGATTGGTAGTGCGGTTTGATCTGGGCAGTGCAGGCAAAACAAAACAAAAATAAGAGTCCTGCCATAAGAGTACCGTGGTGACGTTCGCTACGCTCGCTCAATCACGAGGGCCACAGCATTTGATTCGTCAAAACACTACTTTGATGTCCGGTAAGCCCGGATTGTTGAGTTGATTTTCTTCAAAGGTGCACAGTATTGCAATGACCAATACTGTGGACTGATTGAACACATTCAACTTAATATTGCTGCCTATTTACTCTTGAGTAGATTGACCTCATTTGTGCAGATTCTATACTCGGTATCTTGTGATTCAAATAGAATATAATTATTTAATACTTTTACTTACAGTTATGTTAATGATAGGTTTAGGTATCAGAAGTGGGATCAATATTTTAAATATTTTTTTCATCTAGGTTACCTGAATGTAATATTTTTATTGTCTTTGAATTGACTATTGAATCTGCTTAAACTCAAGGTTGGAAGCACTATATTGAGCAAGCCATGTCTGTGCTATAGGAAATGCTGCTCTTTTTAAACAGTTGAAAATACCTCGAATCGTTCAATAAAACGTCACAAATTATATAGACGTATCGCAGACATCAATACGTTGCCTATGTGGAGACGAGACGTAGCGAATAAAGGGCTGAAGTGACATATTTCCACCCGCACTGGTTTCAACATTTGATCTAGTTCCTCGAGATATTAAACTTGTCAAACCAAGTTTACTACACAACATTATGGATTTTAAAATACAATTTTTTGGATTTTAAAATACAATCACACATTGTTCTGTATTGTAATGAAGACGATGATGCTACACACTCATCTCTCCAATATTTAATGACGACACTCTCATACTGGATCATACATCGCCAAATGCGTACTGCACCAGTTAAAGTGGGTGAGGTCAAATACTTGCCAATCCCCTCTAAGCTATCATCCTAGCTTGAGCTAATTCTACAACAGTGAATGAAATACACACCTAATTTCACCATGTGTATCTTCGCCTCATCTGGGGTGTGAGTAGTTGACAACACACGGTACTGCGAAGCCTGCAAGCAAACATCACGTACACGTAGCAAACAGAGTGTACACTAATCATTTGCTTGCAAATATCAAATACAATAACAATTAAATACAAAGCAATAAAATAATATCAATTTTAAATGAAGTCTAGGTACTTGGTAATGAATGAATCAAAAAATAAATATTATAGTATAGGTAATTAGGGTTCTGTGTAGGTAAATTTGATAAGTTGGCTTAAGATTGCATCCATACTCACAGCAAAATATAAAATGGAATGTGAAATATTTGAATGACTAGTAGCAATGTTATTAACTAGGAAAACGCTCAGTGTAACGCGTTGATGAGCGAGCACAGAACATGCAACATCCCCAATCACGAAAACGACATGGCACAAGACGATTTTCTCTGCAACTTTCCAATCTCCATACATAGTGAGGGCTATAAGCACAAAAATAGTGCAAAATGTGATAAGAATTTTTCCTTCGGCAGTTTTATAGGAAATTTTCCACTCTTTCATAATTTCGAGATCCTCAAAAAATAGGACGACCATTTTGGGCTCCAGGGCTGTCCAAAGTGCCAAAAAATGTGTATTTCAGTGAATTTATAAAACTTTTGTCAATTTATTGTTCTTTTATAATAAACGATGTGTCAGGAAGGTACGATAAAAAAATAAAAATTTTAAGACTAACCAAAGTTGTATTTAGTCAAGAAATTAAAGATGTCGGCAGGTAAGCTCTAAAATGACTGCTATTTTCAGGGTTTTCGTGTTTCAAGGTTTGCAGTTGATTATGTAGGTTCATAACATGGACATTTAACTTAAAAATAGATGGATCACGAAATTAACCCTTTGGGGGGTGGGGGGTGGCGACCTAAAGGTTTCGATATCTGCACAATAGCCCATACTAGCTAGAGAAAATTGGTTCCTTGCACATACTAAAAAAAAAAGCTCTCTTCAAAAAAAAATACGAGAACTCCATATTATGCCGCCATCTTGGATAAAAAAAAATATTTTTCATTTTTCGTAAAATTTAGATAATTTTTTAACCACTACGAAAAAGTTTATTTAACAAAAATATAGCCCTAAATCCAATAATTAAATTTGTAATTTGCATATTCTCTGTATCTCCAACCGTTCTCCCTAAAACTTAGATTTGTGTGTTGATAAAACATCCCTAGATAGGGATTTTAACATGTAATTTTAGTTCAGGGGTTGAAAATGAAGTATACATTTTACAAGTATTTCAAGCTTATGGAATAAAATGTCTCTAAAATGACAAAAACTTTTGAAAATAACGACAGATTAGACTGAAAATTAGCAAAAATATCTTATATGTTGGTACTAATGTCCATGCAAAGTTTTAAGTTGGTCGGTCAAACGGTTCCAGTTTAAATTTAAAAAATCACATGAAAAATATTTTTAAATTTTAACCAATGGGAGGATTTGGCTGAAACTTTGTATGATTGGGTATAATGTTGCAATGTTTCTGCTATATTTCAAATTGATCGGAGCAACCAATCGAAAGATATTTTTTTTAAAACTTGTACCAATCACATGAGCCCGTTCAAAAACGGTCCCAGGGACCGCATAGATTATGTTAGCATGTGTGCAAAGTTTCAGATCGATGGAATGTGCGGTTTAACTGCGGACAAAAAAAACACACAGAGAAAGTGCTATAAGAGTACCGTGGTGACGCTCACTACGCTCGCTCAATGAAATGAATGCTTATACCCCCCTGACGGCTGCCACCTTAGCGCGGTGGTGGGGTTTGTGTTGGCCAATGATCCATTGCAGCTACGCTGGCGAGCATATGCTCATGTGTAAGGGTTACCCATGCCGGACAGATCAGTGGTGAGGCCCAGACCAAGAGCAGCCAGGGTCGGCCTAACCATGCCCTCCCGTGAATTTGCGGTCCCCTCGGGCCGACCTTCCCCCTCGAGATGGTGATCCCCCTGAAATCGGGTTCAGCCGGCCCGAATCCTTACACCCCCCGGTCCGTCCCCATTCCGACCTGGCCCTCCCACCAGTGCTGGACTCCCCCGGATCGGGCCCGTTAGGTTGACCCCCTCCCCTTGCCCTACAATTATGATCAACAAAGTTAAATTTAACAATTAATGTGCGCAATATAACCTCGTTGACTAACTCAACCAATCTAATCTAATCTAATGAATGCTTACCTACACTCGATTTTTTTTTTTTGGAAATATTTTGTATACAAAGCATAGGAAAATTACAAAAATGTATGAGATTTTCCAAAAAAAACATTCAGTATGAGGATTCCCTTATTTCATACAAATTTGTAAGTGTTCCAATTGGTAGTTTGAAAATATTCCAAAGTCGTGTATGGGAAAATACATAAATATCCTAATATCTTCACAACAAATGAATGGAACTTCTCAGTTTTGCGATGGACAAATATCCAGTAGAGATGCATTTAATTTCCAATAATTTGAAATATTCCAAAGTCTTGTATGGGAAAAGACACAAAATATATTTGTATAATCTACAAAAATATGGAACTTCAATTAAACTTTTGAATAATTGAGTGAGCTGAGAATACCAAATAATTCCGATATTTCCCCATAGGTACACTTGGCCAAACAAAACTTGAACGTTCAATAAATCTGATAGGCTGATAAATGTAAGATCGCACCATCAGAAGTCAGTCTATGCGATCTCATTGTCTCACTCTAGTAGGTGACCTCACTTTTCAATGATAATAACAAGCTTTGATTAGTTATATGGAACATGACCAGCAGTCATTCAAATTTGGTCAATGTTCAATTTTTGTTTGGCCGAGTGTACTTTTTTTTATTATTATTAAGTCTATATTCTCAACAGAGCCAGGCTCCACTAGTGAGAATGTAATATAGAGAAGGGAGGAGAGGAAACCCGGTACCGGCATGTAGCCTACTCCTGACGAAAGATACCAAGGGGACCAACGGCTTAACGTCCCCCCGGCTTAACGTCCATTGTATTGGTAAAGATAACTAACTTTACTAGCTAATTAACTAGGTAGCAATTATTTTTTTTAAATATTTGGAAAATTCCCTATTGGTATAGGGAAAGTTTATAATAAACTAGAGTTTATTAATCAAAAATTACTTCAAAAGTTTTTAGAGTTTATTGATGGTTTATAATAAACCATACATTTTGAGATATTTCAGTGTTTATCCATGTGAAATATCTCAAACATGTGCTGCAAATACCCATTTGTGTACCTAGGTGAACGACTGTTGCAAAATTGTCAATACCTTTAAAACTACGATGTTGTAACAGTAACTTTCATTATTTATGTTTACGGAAAATTTCAAAAGTGTATTGGTAACAGGGTTGCCCCATACAAATTTGGAAAAACACATATAATTTGGAAAAACACATAACACACAGTGTACTATCTAGCTAGATGCCGACTACTTCTGATGGTGTGATCAAATCATTTGCAGACAATTCGATTACTGCAAATACCATTTTACCTTTTGTTGAGTGTACCCACATGAATTCTACTATTATTGTGCAATTTTTACAACCTGAACACCTCTTGCTATGGGTTGAGTGGTTGAGTGTACTTACATGTAGCGTACCCGCAACCTGCGACACCCTCGGAGTCTTCCTCATGGGCAGTGCGAGAGTAGCAGCGGACTTAATAGACAGCGAACTCGCTCGGCTGACAGATGGCTGGGTCTTCACAGCGGACTTAATAGACATCGAACTCGCTCGGCTGACAGATGGCTGGGTCTTCACAGCGGACTTAATAGACATCGAACTCGCTCGGCTGACAGATGGCTGGGTCTTCACAGCGGACTTAATAGACTTCGAACTCGCTCGGCTGACAGATGGCTGGGTCTTCACAGCGGACTTACGAGAAGCGCGCGATGTCGAGGCTCCGGAAGAAGACGAGTTCTCCTCAGCTTTCTCGTTCACTGGACTGGCTTGAGGTTCCACTGTCGTCTGCGGAAGGCCACGTTTCGCTGCCAAATTCTTGACCAGCGAAGTATCCACCACGGATTCTGTAAATCGCCGAGGCACTGCTATTTTTCTCGTCCCGGCACGACGTACAGGAGGGCTCTTCGATGGCGAGGCTTTGGCTTTGGGCTGCGATCCCCGCTTCCTCCCAGGTCTTGCGACGACTGTGGCTAGTGAAACATCTGTGGGTTGTGGAGGAACTGCGGTGTCGACGACTGTGGCTGGTGAAACATCTGTGGGTTGTGGAGGAACTGCGGTGTCCCGAGAGCCAACACATCTTGGAGAGCTTCTTGCCGGGGAAGATACAGATGGTTGGATGTATGCGCTCTCTGTAGGATGTTCGGATGTATGCTTAGTCATGGCTCGTTTTGCCGGGCTTGTCTTTAGAGGTATGGTATGTTTTGCAGGGCTTGTCTTTGGAGTATTGTTACGTGTGGCCAAACTTGTCGATGGAGTTACTTTTAACTGGTGCATTACAACCTGGGGAGATATATTCCGGGATTCTCGTTTTGATAGAATTGTTGCTGGTTGAGTAATTTCCTCCTTATCATCCGGCTGAAGGGTTACAGGTGAATTTATCATCCTGCCACGTTTCGGAGCGCTTTTTCTTGGAGTGACGACAGTTTGTTGAATATTAACTGATTCTGTCCTTCGAGGGGTTGTATTCCTGGATCTTGTTGACAGCGGTCGATTTTCTGCTGGTATATCTTGCTCTTCTTCTGTTTGAAGATTCACAGTTACGTTTCCCAACCTGCCACGTTTTGGAGGGCTCATTGTTGGCTCCTTGTCGGCTGATTGCGGAAGGTGAGACATACCCCTTGTCCGCGACATGTTCTTTGTTACTGAGATCTCTACTTCTGCTTGTTGTGTCTTTGTTTCCTGCCGAAGATTGTTTGATGGCTCTGCTTCCCCCATTTGTGCCGTATTCCTCGTCCTCCTGCGCTTTAGAGAGTTCTTCGCTGGAGACACAATATTTACAACTTCCTTACCGTCAGTAATCGATGTTAGTCCTTCAGTACATGCTGATGAACTATTGTCCGTTATCTTTGTTTGAGGTATCAGCTCTTTCACAATGACAGACACATCTTTCTTGGCATTCCAAGTGGGGTCTGCGTTTCTCTTGGGAGCTATGTTCTTTGAACTGGTAGGAGGCAACTCAACAACAGCTTTAATAAAATCCTCCGTTGATTCCCCCTTAGCGGCTGGTTTAATGACGGATGTAGAAGGGACGGGAGAATACTCCAAACTGACTCGACCCTTATTTACAGGTGCAGCACACTCAGAAGAGTTGCTGGAAGAAGATCCTTCGCCTAAACGACTCTTCCTCGACCTCGGCTTTCTGTCCAGCAGCTCTGCAACTTTCCATGTCGGCGTACGGTGGCGTGTCGAGCGTCCGCTTGTAGCAGTGACTTCAACTTCTACGTCTTTATTCACTTTCGATTGACGCCCAGCACCAGGCATCTGACCAACGTAAACTACTGGTTGGTCTGTCTCATCCAATGCTGAAGAACTAATGGATGCAGAATCATTGTCAGCAGCTTTAGAGGCTGCGTTAGTCACTTTCCAGAGACGACCAGAGCCACGCCTCAGTGTAACAGGTGTGACAGAAATGGTTGGATGGTCTGCCACATCCAATGCTGCAGATTTGGAGGCAGCCGTAGTAGGTTGAGGAGCGATGTCAGTCTTCTCAGCTTCAGCTACGTTCTTTAGTATCGACTGACGTCCGCGACGAGGTTGCAGTGGAATGGAAACTGTTGGTTGATCGGTCTCATGACACGTTGAAGAGTAACTAGATTCCGGCGGCTGTGAAGTCGGTCGACCTGGGATACAATCTTGAGGAGTTGTGTTAATGACCTTAGTTTCTGCAACATTCTTCACTTTCGCCATTCGTACAATGCACTTTTGGGGCATGGAAATTGTTGGTTCGGCTGCATCATTCAATGCTGACGCTCTTAAAGATACAGTGGCTGTTACAGTCGGTGGAATTATCCCGTCGGGGATGGATTTAATCGTTCCAGGTGCTGCTAAATTCTTCATTTTCGCTTGACGTCCACGACGAGACTTCTGTGGAATTGAAACTGTTGGTTGGTTGGCATCAAGAAGTGCTGAAAAGCTACTAGACGTGGGCGGCTTTGCAATCAGAGGAAATTCGATAGACTCATTCAGGACCTTAGTTTCTGCAACATTCTTTACTTTAGCCGGACGCCCAGCTCGATGCTTCTCAAGAATTGAAACTGTTGGTTGGCTGGCATCATGCAGTGCTGAAGAGCTACTAGACGTGGGCGGCTTTGCAATCAGAGGAAATTTGATAGACTTATTCAGGACCTTAGTTTCTGCAACATTCTTCACTTGAGCCAGACGCCCAGCTCGACGCTTCTCGGGAATGGAATCAACCGTTTGGTCGCTCTTATCATGTGGTTGCTCTTGAACGGAAGCTTCCGAGGCTTCATCCTGAGACATGTCCTGTGTTTCCTCGCTATTAATAGCCAGCACTTCCTTGACCCTCTTGGCTTGGCTGCGGCTTCGACCCGGCTCTACCGCCACGGGCTGAGGGCTTTGCCACATCACCTCTACAAGGCTGTTGATCTCCTCGAGATCACCCTGAAAGCACGATCGATGGTTTATTAATCCAGCAGGCAGGTCTTTTAAACTTATATCGATAAACAGGTGATTTTTCCTTACCTCGCTCGACAGCATGGGAGAGGCTTGAGTGATGCTGTTGTCTTGAATCGTTCCAGAATCACGGATTTGTAAAGGTAGACTCTTCGAAGAGGAAGCTGCTGCTTGGACACCGAGACCGGCATTCAGGGGTTCATCGAGCTGTGTATCTGAGTTGTTTACATCAAATAAGGCATCAGATTTACAAGAGCCACTTTGTCCACTTGCTTTTACCAGGTCAGTTTCTGCAACCTGTTGATCATAACTGATGGCCGAAGCAGCGAGATTTCCACCTGACGATATCTCAAGCTGAATATCACCTTTGCTTACGTTGAAAGTATTATCGAGAACACTGACAATCAAATCGTTCGGATCGCCGTCGCTACTTATCGATGACGCCATATCCGCGCAGGTCGTGTCGGCACTGTTGGTCTGGAGAGTGCTATTCATAGCGCTGCCAGAGAAGTCACTCAGTCGTAACTGAAGGTCGTCGGTGATCGTGGAATTAGTATCAGTGTTTGCGGTCGACGTTGAAAGCAGTTGGAGAGAAACATTGGGCACCGAAGACTCCAAGGCATTGCCAACTAACTGTGTGTCCGCTTCGAATATACTTGTATCAGCAGCCTTGCAGCATGTACTAGTCAGTTGCGTGTCTGCGTCATATATACTTGGATCAGCAGACGTGCTGGCATTACCGATCAATTGCGTCTCCGCTTCATGTATACTGATGTCACCGGCTTTGAAGGGCTCGTCAGCTTTGTATAATACACTGATACAGTCTGCAGATTCAATGCTTCCAGCTTTGATATTTTTCTCCACAATCTGAATTTCTGCATTGTTTAGAGAGATTAACGGGTTTTTCTGTGTTAATAAGCTCTGAATGTCTTCGTCTATGTCCGCACTAACAGAATCGGCATTATTGTCTATCTTGGAACATACACGAGTTTTGGGCTGGATAGATTTGCTACTATTACATACAATCTGTGTTTCTGCGGTATGAAGATTGGGGTTAACTTGTGTCATTGCACTGCAGATGTCATCATCTACATCTGTACTTTCAGAATCTTCATTATTGTCTATCTTGGAACAAACAGGAATGCTGGTGCAGAAAGATTTTGTACCTTTTCCAACAATCTGCGTTTCTGCATTAAAGAGATTCGATAACAATGTATTACGCTGAGTTTGGCAACCATGCAGATCTTCCTCTGTATCAGTAGTGTCGGTATCTTCGCCATTGTCCAAACTTGAAGTCAATGATAATTTTTTGGCTGTACTATTTTTCTCCACTATTTGTGTTTCAGCGTTGTGAATCTTTGACAAATGTGGATTGGGTTGTGTCTCCGAAGTATAAATATCTTCTATATCTGTATCAGAATCATCATCAATTGTAGATGTTAAAGGAAGTTTCTTGGATTTTTCATGTTTCTCCACTATTTGTGTTTCAGCGTTGTGAATCTTTGACAAGTGTGGATTGGGTTGTGTCTCTGAAGTATAAATATCTTCTATATCCGTATCAGAATCATCATCAATTGTAGATGTTAAAGGAAGTTTCTTGGATTTTTTCTGTTTCTCCACTATTTGTGTTTCAGCGTTGTGAATCTTTGACAAATGTGGATTGGGTTGTGTCTCTGAAGTATAAATATCTTCTATTTCTGTATCAGAATCATTATCAATTGTAGATGTTGAAGAAAGTTTCTTGGATTTTTCATGTTTCTCCACGATTTGTGTTTCAGCGTTGTGAATCTTTGACAAATGTGGATTGGGTTGTGTCTCCGAAGTATAAATATCTTCTATTTCTGTATCAGAATCATCATCAATTGTAGATGTTAAAGGAAGTTTCTGGGATTTTTTCTGTTTCTCCACGATTTGTGTTTCAGCGTTGTGAATCTTTGACAAATGTGGATTGGGTTGTGTCTCTGAAGTATAAATATCTTCTATATCTGTATCAGAATCATCATCAATTGTAGATGTTAAAGGAAGTTTCTTGGATTTTTTCTGTTTCTCCACTATTTGTGTTTCAGCGTTGTGAATCTTTGACAAATGTGGATTGGGTTGTGTCTCTGAAGTATAAATATCTTCTATATCTGTATCAGAATCATCATCAATTGTAGATGTTAAAGGAAGTTTCTTGGATTTTTTCTGTTTCTCCACTATTTGTGTTTCAGCGTTGTGAATCTTTGACAAATGTGGATTGGGTTGTGTCTCCAAAGTATAAATATCTTCTATTTCTGTATCAGAATCATCATCAATTATAGATGTTAAAGGAAGTTTCTGGGATTTTTTCTGTTTCTCCACGATTTGTGTTTCAGCGTTGTGAATCTTTGACAAGTGTGGATTGGGTTGTGTCTCTGAAGTATAAATATCTTCTATATCTGTATCAGAATCATCATCAATTGCAGATGTTAAAGGAAGTTTCAGGGATTTTTCATGTTTCTCCACTAATTGTGTTTCAGCGTTGTGAATCTTTGACAAGTGTGGATTGGGTTGTGTCTCTGAAGTATAAATATCTTCTATATCTGTATCAGAATCATCATCAATTGCAGATGTTAAAGGAAGTTTCTTGGATTTTTCATGTTTCTCCACTAATTGTGTTTCAGCGTTGTGAATCTTTGACAAATGTGGATTGGGTTGTGTCTCTGAAGTATAAATATCTTCTATATCTGTATCAGAATCATCATCAATTGTAGATGTTAAAGGAAGTTTCTGGGATTTTTTCTGTTTCTCCTTGATTTGTGTTTCAGCGTTGTGAATCTTTGACAAATGTGGATTGGGTTGTGTCTCCGAAGTATAAATATCTTCTATATCTGTATCAGAATCATCATCAATTGCAGATGTTAAAGGAAGTTTCTTGGATTTTTCATGTTTCTCCACTACTTGTGTTTCAGCGTTGTGAATCTTTGACAAATGTGGATTGGGTTGTGTCTCTGAAGTATAAATATCTTCTATATCTGTATCAGAATCATCGTCAATGGTACTAGCTGTTAAAGGCAGGTTTGTTGTTTTATTTCTAGTCACTATGTTGTCAGAAATGAACGGATTCTGCTCAAGGACCGAATTGTCCGCATCTTCGTCACTTGATTCGGGCACTATGAGCCGAGGCTTGCTCGGGATTACACCGCCCTCGTCTTCATAGTCAACCTTCAGCAGGCTCGGTGAACCACGGTCATCGTCACTCTCAGCATTCTGGAAAACAAAACAGACAAATATAATTATATTTCAATTAGTATTCTTCCATTCTTTTCAATATTGAGATTGTTACGTTGTGAAAATAGGAGATTCTACAGTGTAGGACATAAGATACAATTTTTTTTTTACCAAGATTAAATCAAGGAATGGATTGTTTCATAATTCATAAATTATTAGCACAATTTTATAGACAATTGAGTAAAAACTTGGTTGACGAAGAACTTAATAAGTAGTTAGGTATCTAGTTGGTACCTACCTACATTGATTTGTTAGAACAAATGAAAACAAATCTCAACAGTTCTAAAAGAGTATTTATTTTACTTACATAACAAGAAATATTACTTCAAGATTTTCTACGAATTAATTTCTAATTGCTATTTATATCTTTCATAATTATCTTTAATAATAATTATGGAAAAATATTATGTCAGTTTGTGAAATTCACAGCATATTTACTTTCAATCACAGATCAATTTTATAATTAGTTAAACATCACACTGTACTTTCTTCAGCTGGTCTAAAGTGTGATGACGAATGAGGTGGATGGACTGTGGGAAGGAGGTGGTTGTTGCCTAACAGTACGGAACCTTCCCAGCATGCCTCTCGACTGAGGGAAACAACTAAACCTCAGTCACACAAACTAAAATTTCACATAGGTACTTTAAAATATATTATAATGTGAACAGTACTTGTTGATCAGCTCGAATTCTAATCAAATACCGAACTTTAAAGTCGGTTGTACTAAAAGGTAAACATTAGAGACAATATTTTCTACACATAATCTAAGTTTGAACCATTCAAATTTTTAAAAATAATTGGCATAGATAATCTTTTAGCCGATTTTAGCAATATAAACACCAACTTATAAGGACAATATTTGTGCCCAAACTCGTGCAAAATCTTGACAAAAGAAAAATCTCGATTACTTCCAGTGCAGCTGATTCAAAACACAATAATCAGTAATCACGCATCTGTTCTCGTCGATGGAGTTTATAATTTAACCAATCATTGTTTATGGTTAACATTGAGGAAACGTGAATTCTTGTCGACCATGTAACTTTGGCAGCTTGAATGTTTTCCTCACTCACAGAGAAGAACCTGATTCTATGTCAATGGAGAGGCATTATGCAACTCGTTTATAATGTTTACAATTACACGTCGACTCGATTTATAGCCCGTGCATGAGTGAGCATGTTGACAGAGCCAGAGACTTCGAACTCTGTTTC
The DNA here is from genome assembly GCA_934045905.1 of Leuctra nigra. Taxonomy (NCBI): domain Eukaryota; kingdom Metazoa; phylum Arthropoda; class Insecta; order Plecoptera; family Leuctridae; genus Leuctra; species Leuctra nigra. Next base: position 36,700,490 of record OW203768.1, read on the forward strand.
AAAAGATGAATGTCATTCATATCGTGGTTCATTGCACCTCGCTAGCGCAAGGTTGGAGCGATAATAATACAGCTGGAGGAGGATGGTACCCTCCTAAATACACCCGCGGACATAATAATTGACGAGGAAGTGCTCACCATCTGCTTTCACATCTGTGTCGTCATCAAGAACATAATGTACATAATGTGTACATAATCAAGATTTGAAAATGGACTTGAAACTCTGAAACCAATTAATGAGTCCGTATAGGTGTCCTTTTTTGTCTGGGGCTTAACGTCGCACTGTTCTGCAGCGAGGTCAATGGCGACGGATGAATGATTACGTTGATGGAAGGTGGGAAGGAGGCGGTCGTGGCCTATTAGTAGGGTACCTTCCCAGCATTTGCCTTTCGACTGAGGGAAAACCACGATAAAACCCCAGTCAGGAAGGACGGCCGCGGGAATCGAACCCGGGCATCCGGAATACAAGTCGCACTTTTCATTGGCTCATACGAAGCAAGAGGACTTGCACCAAATGATGGAAGGTTCCCTACTAAAAGACTACGACTGCCTTCTACCCATCATCCATCTATAATCATTGATCATACGTTGCCTTTAGCTTAGTAGCACAACAAATTGTACCCAGAACAGAGCAATGTTAAAAACCAAATCGGTAGGTATATAAAATCCAACGTGTATTAACGCTTTTCTCTTCATTTCTGAAGCTACCCCAAGCCAATGTAGATGGATGGCTAATTACAATGATGTAAGTGAGATGATGATGAAGATTTGCCACTCAAATGCGGAACTGCAATGGAAATCGAGTCGCCTCAGCCAACTTGCTCCGTCATGCGTCGTTCTAGCCCCAGCTGATACGGACACTATCTATTTCCACGCCGGAGCACTTGACCTTGGCAGCGACCTCGCCGCGACATGCAGTCAAGTGAAAGTGACTAGTGACTTAGTGAGCCAGTCAGTCTGCCGACAGTCGGCATGGGTGTTACATCGCTGCTTCTGCTGTCCGCGGTCAGTGCCGTGCTCGCAGTGCCGGGCCCTCAAGTCACAACACTGCAGGGCACATTGCGAGGCAGCTACTTGCAGTCGGCTAATGGCAACACATACGCAGCGTTCCAAGGCATCCCCTACGCCAAGCCGCCAGTAGGCAAGAACAGGTTCAAGGTGAGAGGCCCTCACGCAATCTTAGTTGCGGAACAGAGCGACGTTTGTGTATAGAGTTGGGGGAGGTCTTATCTTATGTCCAAAAAAATGTTCGGCAGGTCGATTTCGTATTTTACACTTAAGATGGCTGAGTAGTGAGCGTGACCCTGAAGAAATTTTTAATCGATTTTTATCAATCTAGTGGAGCGGTCGCTCCACCCAGCCAAGTCGTACTATACACTCACAGTCACTCAACATACCGTTACTGCCTTATAAACTGAGGAGCAGACCAAACACTTTTACTGTAAGCAACAACATGGCATTTTCGGCCTACTGGATCTCAGAATTGTGAAAAATCACATTGTTGCGAAATATCTTAATTTCGAGCTATGGCCCACCCCACCCCCTATACCAAATTTGGAAACAATAGGTTATGCCATTTGCGAGCTACATGGCCGTGAAAAACGTGAATTTACATCACTTTCTGATTCTGAAGATGATGATGATGATATCAGGAAGCCCTATTGACAGGGCCACAGCCTAAACGGCTGAACCGATCGATCTGAAATTTTTACCACATGTGCACTTTTGGCGTCTGAGGTGCCTTTTTATAAAACCCACTGGAAGCCGCCATTTTGAAACCGGAAGTGACGTCATATCTAAAAAAAACGGTTAGACCGATCGGATTAAAACTAGTGCCAAAGAATTTAGACGGTCATCTTTATGGAATATCAATAGCTGAAGAAGAAATGTACTATTATCGAAACCGGAAATGACGTCATAAAAATGAAGAATCAGACTATCATAATCTCTTACTACAATAACTACATATTCAGAAGGCTTATAATGATACATAACATTTATAGAAATTAAATGAATTCTAGGTTGCAGTTATTTCATCCGCCATTTTGAAAACTGGAAGTGATGCCATATCTCGAAAACGGTTGGACCGATTGGAACGAAGCTTTCGCTTTTCTTCATGTATTATCATTTGTAGCATTATTTATTACTAAACGCAACTTTTCTTAGTTACCAAATCGGAAATGGCTTATTTTTTTAAAGGAATTATCATCGTTGCTCCGATAATTGTGTTACACGTTGTGAGAATAATCTTAAAAAAGGAGTGATATCCCCATAAAAAACACTCCCTGTAAAAATAGCAGCCAAGTCTCTTCAACTATAAAAAAATAGAAGAAATATAAAAATTCAGCACTGAAAAGGAGTGAATCAAAAAATGGGCCAAGGCAAAACTTAATTTTAAAAACCAAATATACTTGGCGCATCGTTTTTTAGGGCATTATAGGTACCTATATCATATATATTTAGATATACATTTGATTTTTGGCATACTTCTATAGTATTTATATACACGATGCGCCTAGTATATTTTGGTTTTTAAAATTAAGTTTTGCCTTGGCCCATTTTTTGATATCACTCCTTTTCAGTGCCGAATTTTTATATTTCTTCTATTTTTTTATAGTTGAAGAGACTTGGCTGGCATTTTTACAGGGAGTGTTTTTTATGGGGTATCTTTTACCAATGTAATTGTTAACAAAGTAGGGCTTTGTACGCGTATTCATAACAGTTCAATGAAAATAATTTCATAGCTTAGAATAAGTTATTAGTTTTATTTTGTCCAACAGATGTAAAGAACCATAGTTTTACTAATTTTCTGGCACTAAACGTCTGTAGGGCAAAGTAAATCTAATAATCCATTACAAGCTATGGAATTATTTTTATTGAACTGTTCTGAATACTCGTACAAAGCCTTATTTTGTGAACAATTACATTGGTAAAAGATATTGATAAAAATCGATTAAAAACTCTTCAAGGTCAAACTCAATAGCCAGCCCTCTTAAAAAATTAATTTGGAACTCAAAATTCGAAATTTTTTTAATTAAAATTGGTAGAAAACTTGTAATACCAAAGTTTTCTTTATGGTCATGAGTTCTCTACTTCTATGGGCTCAAAACTTCGATCTTATAATAATAAATATATTTATTTTTAGAGCGAAGTTAAGCCAGTGGCTTCTCTTTCACTTAACTCTTACAAAATTTCATCAAGAAATGCACATGTCGATTTTTTAAAAATGAACCCCAATGATCCTAGAGAAGGCAATTGCTCATGAGTATTAAACAATTGAGTCTAACTCTTTGATTGGTGAGCGCGATGTGTTGAGCATTATCAGTCTCGCACACTCAAGTTCAAGAAGCATGCTGATCCGCAACAAAATATACAATGATAACGTATAATTACTATTCCATTATTATGGAATAGCATCATTATTGTAATTATGGAGTTAAGGCAGTAGAAAACGCACAATGAATTTTAAAATGAGGGTATAATAAAGTTGTTAATGTTGGCAAAGGTATTCATTTATAAGCATGAATATGATTATCTAGTGGAGCGGTCGCTCCACTCAGCCAAGTCTTACCGTACACTCACAGTCACTCAACATACCGTAAATGCCTATATAAACTGAGGAGCAGACCAACTACTTTTACTGTAAGCAACAACATAGCATTTTCGGCCAACTGGATCTCAACAATGGAAAATCTCTCATTGTTGTGAAATGTCTTAATTTTGAGCTATGGCCCACCTAACAACACATACATCACGCGACAACAACCAGTCATGCCGTTTACGACCTAGAGGGCAGTGAAAATCGTGAAATTACACCGCTTTCATCTGCTTCTTCTTCTTCTTCTTCTTCTTCATATGATTCCCGAAAAAGTTGCTATCACCGCCACAGCCTAAACGGCTGAACCGATCAACCTGAAATTTTTACCACATATGCACTTTTGGCGTCTGATGATACCTTGCCTCTTATAAATTTTTTGTGCCGCCATTTTTAAACCGGAAGTGACGTCATATATAAAAAACGGCTGGACCGATTAGAACGAAATTAGCGCCATTCGATTTAGATGGTCATCTATATGAAGTATGATACTAAAAAACATTATTTTCTTATTTTCTAAACCGGAAGTGACGTCATAAATTCACAATATTTAGCTTATTTCATCAAATTATACTTTAAATACACATATAATTAGCTTACATTGTAACAATGACAATACAAAATAATTATAATTTCAATACAGTGTTCTCGGTCGCCATTCCTGAAACCGGAAGTGACGTCATATATCGAAAACACCTGTACCGATTGCCACTGAACTAGCTCCTGTCTATGCATTCTGCAATCTTTTTGAAAAATCAATTGGGATAAATGAATATACAAATAAACGGTACCGGAAATGGCGGCAGGAACCACTAAATGAAACCGGAAGTGACGTCATATATTGAAAACGGCATGACCGATTTGACGGAAATTAGCGCTAAAGAATTCAGAAGGTCATTCATGAAGTATCAACTAGATAGAACTAGATTGTTTTCTTATTACCTATACCGGAAATGACGTCATAAATATGCTAAATGACGCCATTAATATGCTAAATGACACTAAATTCCCCAATCTATACTTTTAAATAGATATTTAGAAACATACATTGTGAATAATTATAAATTCAAGATTGCGGTGTACTCGGCCGCCATTTGCAAAAACCGGAAGTGACGTCATATATCGAAAACGGCTGTATCGATTGTAACCAAATTTTGGAATTGTGTAGGACTAATAATTATGAATTCAAGACGACATTATTTTTGGCCGCCATTGTTTAAACCGGAAGTGACGTCATATATCAAAAACGGATGTACCGATTGCAACTAAATTATGTAATTATGTAGGACTTATATTTTTGAATTAAAGACGACATTATTTTCGACCGCCATTGTTAAAACCGGAAGTGACGTCATATATCGAAAACGGCTGTACCGATTGCAACTAAATTATGTAATTATGTAGGACTTATATTTTTGAATTAAAGACGACATTATTTTCGACCGCCATTGTTAAAACCGAAAGTGACGTCATATGTCGAAAACGGCTGTACCGATTGCAACTAAATTATCTAATTATTTTGGACTTATAATTATGAATTCAAGACAACATTATTTCTGGCCGCCATATTTAAAACAGGAAGTGACGTCATTTATAGAAAACAGATGTACCGATTGCAACTAAATTATGTAATTATATAGCCCTTATATTTATGGATTCAAGATGACATTATTTTCGGCCGCTATTTCAAAACCGGAAGTGACGTCATATATCGAAAACAACTGCCGAGATTGCAGCTTAATTATGCAATTATGTTGCACTTTTATGAATTCAAGGCGGCAGTATTATTGAGCGCCATTTTTTAAACTGGAAGTGAAGTCAGATATCGAAAACGTCTGGACAGATTGTAACGAAACTTAGACTATTCTTCTTGGATAATCATTTTAAGCTTGTACCAAATGCAACTTTTCTTACTAACCAAATCGGTTGAGGCGTATTTTTTTAAAGAAATTAGTCCTTGGTAGGACATGTGCTACAAGCTGTATGAATAAACTAACAAAAGAAGTGATATCCCAGAAGAAAACACTCCGTGTAAAAAAGGCAGCCAAGTCTCTTTACTTTAAAAAAATTCAACACCGAAAAGGAGTGATATCAAAAAAGAAGCCAAGTCAATGACATTTCCAAATATTTAATCGTATCTTTGAAATAAAAGTATACACACCGAGAAATACTTTACAAAAGGACTTGGCGCATCGTTTTTTTAAAGACATTTTTCTATTCATAAGCATATGCCATTTATATACAACCGTCATTTAGAATTTTTAGAATAATAGGGACACATCTTTCAATTACATATTATACATACCTACTGTAAAATATTTTCTATTTGAATATATACGCTATGAAACTTGTTGCCTATGTTTTCTATAAATACACAATAGTTATCTTCGTAATATTGTTTCGTGGTCAACATAATTAAGTCTCATGCGTTATACCTTCGCATCCTGAAATACATTTCTATTAATCCGCATTTTATAACAATACATTTCACAAAGTACACAGAGACGGCACATGGAATTTCTTTAAATTTTTTAACTTTATACACTTGACACTTCAAAAAAATATAATAGTGTTCCATAGATAGTTAGTAATTATTTTACAACGTTTCATGATTTCCCTCAATCAAGATCAAATTATGAAAACATACCCTTCTAATATCACCATATTAACAGTGCTATAAAAATATAAATGAGCCCACTTCCAATTGTTATTTAATTCTTCCACCCTTACATTACTTATCTATTACAACATGAAATCTTTCTTCTATCGCCATTGACAAAACTATAAAATAGCCATTACTAAAAGTAGCTTGATTCATAGATACTGGCTCTAAAAAAAAGAGGAAAATGTACCTAATTGTAAATTTCTTTCCACTTATAGGATAGAATGATGTCTTTAAAAAAACGATGCGCCAAGTCCTTTTGTAAAGTATTTCTCGGTGTTTATACTTTTATTTCAAAGATACGATTAAATATTTGGAAATGTCATTGACTTGGCTTCTTTTTTGATATCACTCCTTTTCGGTGTTGAATTTTTTTAAAGTAAAGAGACTTGGCTGCCTTTTTTACACGGAGTGTTTTTTTCTGGGATAATAATTACCACTTCAAAGATGACAAGTCCTGAACAAATACAAATAATTTTTTGATTCTTGAAAACTTCATACCTTTCAAGCAGTTCAAATTCGATGATTCAACCACAAATATGATTGCAACGAATGTCAACAAGAAAGAACATTACTAATGATACGCAGGAGAGTTATGTAATGTGATACTTGTTTTCTTTTTATCTGTTGTTTCTATCATAGCAATAAATGAGCTCGCAGTTCTGAAGTGAAAATGTAAACATGGTACTAATTGTAAACAACGTTCATAAATCATATAATCATCTAGCTTTGGCAAATCTTATGTTAGCAACACAGCGAAGTGCTACAAACACCGTTAGCAGGGGCGTGCAGTGCAGCCTAGGCAAACTAGGCACTGTCTAGGCAGCCAGTATTCATACTAATCTTAAATTTTATTTTATGAAATAATATTATGTTCATTAGATATATTTTGAAATTGAACGTACTTAATGTTATAATATGCGGAAATGCTTATTATAATTTATACGTGATGAGCGTGGCGAGCCGTGCCACGCCGCCGCCGTTGCGATGTTCTGATAAAATGTTTTGTGAAAGGCCGAGCAGCCTACTAGATTAGTCTAGCTACGCGCCTGTGTTGATTGCGGGCGGGGAGGAGAGGAAGAGTATAACTCGCACTGTGACGTCACTCACACCGCGTCATCAGCTTAGGCAGATTCAACTGATATCTTTCTCTCTCCAACTAATGCTCTAGATGTAATCTCTCTGTCTCACTTACTCCCACGAAATATACTCCACTCATCCACGGCCACCCAAGGCCACGCACAAAATGCATGCGAAGACACGTTCCGCAACGCAGCAATAAACAAGCAAATTACTCAGTTTGACGACTGCTCTCATCGAAGTTAGACATTCAAAGAGGTTTATAATTGTAATATTTGTGAAGTGAGTTCTGATTGTGTTGACTGTGTTGTGTCGAATTTTGATTTCGATTGCGCTGGACATTGTAATAATATTCCCATGCGTGTGTATTCAGTGGGATTTCAGTGATATCCATGAGTGGGATCAGCTGTTTATTTTCACGTTGGCTAAGGATGTGGACAGAAATGCAGCGCCATCGGAAAATCCTAAATCAAAGTTTTTCAACACAAGGTGAGAGATTGGTACCTACATCAAAGAAAATTATATCTTCTAGGATTAAAATATTCGAGGTAAGAAAAATTCTGTTGCTTAATTCCATGTAAAAAAATTATAAATTAGTGATTTATTCGGAGGGGGGGGGGGGGGGGGGGGGGGGGGATTCATATTTTGGCTTGAAATTTGGCAAGTGCCTAGTCATGCTGGAAAACTACCGCACGCCCCTGACCGTTAGGCACCATCTGATACTGCGGTTCAATTTATTAGTTACGGGAAACGTTGCAAAGAAACGAATAGTTATCTCAGCTATGCCTTACAAAAACACTGTAGCAACAGTGGCCGAAGATAGATATTGTTGTCAAAATGTCAAAATATTAAAAAAAAATCCAGTGATGCCTTGAATTGCCTGCAGTTTCTTTGCCCATCATCTGATAATCATCTATAATCCAAACGATAAACAGAAAACTACAGAGAACAGTCGTTGTATTATATTGTCGTAATATTTTTTACAACCCATTTGCTTTCAGAGGTGAGAAAGGTACCTAATTGGTTTCAATCCATCCATGGTTTCAACACACAATCTTCTCAAGTATTTTTAACACCCTCACCCACATATCAGAACGCAAGATACACAGGGATAAAATCATATTGGAGAAAGAATGATTGTTTTATCTGTCAATGTAAACAATACTGTAAGATAAACGATTGTAAAAATCTTGTGGCAACATGTCTTATGTACCGATTTAAAGCACATTGCTGTCAAGTAGGTACCTACATTAGTGTTCACAGACAGAGCCCCCGCCCCCCTCCCCATACTTGGACGTTCATGTAGCATGATGCTGTTCTGCACAAGATTATTACTTAAACTCATTATCCAATTGCAGCTGAATTATCCTATCATATCAAAGTGTAACATAACATGATTTTGTACCAGCTAGCACTACTAGCCAAGCCATGGCGCTCTGCTTTAAAATCATTAAAGCAGATACCCTCATTTTGTACAAAAAGTTTATTATTGTGATTTGTGATATTGATAATAATAATCTATCCGCTGGTTCGAATTTAATGGGTCAGGGGGTGGGTGTTCCCACCAACACTAGGGCCGCAGGACTACTGGAGACCGGCTGGCCATGCCTGGCATCTCCTCCTCGTCTTCGTCTTCTTGCTCCACTTCCAATTGTTCCACAAATTGCCTCCACCTTGTTCTGTCCTCCCACTGTCTCTCAGCCTCCAACTCACTCCAACTTCCCCCTCTCTCCAAAACATCGTCCTTAATAACTCCAATCCACCTCTCTCTTGGTCTTCCTACTCTACGTGGTCCCGAAGTAGCCGACTCAAACACCCGCCCTGTTCCCATCCTCTTCATGTGGCCAAACCACCGAAGCCTCTCTCTGCCCAATTTAAACCCCTTTCTCTCTACCCCCAGCTCACTTTTTATCTTCTTACTTCGGATCTTGTCCATTCTTGTGACTCCCTTCACACTCCTCAAGAACTTCATCTCCGCTGCCTGAAGCTGATCCATTTCCTGTCCTCCCGCTGACCACGTCACTGCCCCGTATGTTAGAATTGGCAGGAAATACATTTTATACATTATCATTTTACACACTTTTGGAAACTTCTCATGCCAAAGCAACTTCCTCACTACCTGATAGAAGCACTCCGCTTTCCTTCTTCTTTCCTCTACTTCTCTATCTACTTTTGCCTTGTTGGTGAGCAGGCTCCCCAGGTACTTAAATTCCTCTACTTCCATCAACCATCCATCTCTCATCTTGATTCTGGCATGTCCTTGTCTTATCTTCTTCCGTTCCATTGTCATTACTTCACTCTTCTCATAGTCATCGCTTATTCTCAAACCCATCTTCTCTGTCTCTTCACTCCACTTATCAATCTTTAACTGCACTTCCTCCCTAGTTTCTCCCCACACCACCACATCATCCGCATAAATTAGTGTACGTGTATCATCCCCCTCATTTGGCTCCACTTTCTTCAGCAACTCGTTCATTTCTATGACGAACAGCATTGGTGATAGAACACTCCCTTGCCGAAACCCGTCACTAATACTAAACCATTCCGATCTCCCCACTCCCGACTGCACACAACTCACACTGTTCCGGTACATACTTTTGATCCGCTCAACCAACTCCTTGCCTATTCCTCTCTTTACCAGACACTCCCACACTCTTTCCCTTGGCAACCTATCATATGCCTTCTCCAAGTCCAAGAAGGCCATATGCATAGTTTGACCCTTCTCCCACTGCTGCTCCATCATCTGACGCACAGTGAAAATTGCGTCAATTGTAGACCGCCCTCTCCTATATCCATACTGCTCCTCTCTCAAACCCTCTTCCACTCAATTCTTCAATCTACACTCCACTATTTTTTCAAACACCTTTGCACACTGGCATAGTAATGTCACTCCCCTATAATTGCTGCATTTCTTGCGATCCCCCTTCTTGAAAAGAGGGACAATTACCCCTTTCTCCCAGTCACTCGGAATCTTCTTCTGCTTCCACGCTGCTTTAATCACACGGTAGAGCCATTTTTTACCCGCATCCCCCGCTGCTTTCACCATCTCTATCGTCACCTCATCAATGCCTGGTGCTCCGCCATTCTTCATCTCTTTGAGGGCTCTTGTTATTTCCACTTCAGTAAGATCATCATCCACTCCACTTTCTTCCACTTCCTCTCCAAACTGCTGCTCTCCTTCCTCCACTGGTACCCCCCGTTCCTTTCCTACATTTAGGAGATTCTCGAAGTACTCTCCCCACAGACTATTTATTTCTTCAACGTTACATACTAGGTCCCTGTTGTTATCCTTCATACTCTTTAATTCCTCTCTTGTTCCCCTTTTGCCTTTGATCAATCCATAAAACATCTTCTTGTTACCTTCAAAATCTTTCACTAATTTTCCTGCTAAATCTTCCATCAAATTTTCCTTTTCCTCTACAACAATACTTCCGACATTTCTTCTACATATTCTGTACCGTTGTTCATTCTCCACAGTTTTCTGTAGCTCATAATTCTGCCACGCTTGTCTTTTCTCTCTCACTGCTTCTTTGACTCGACTGTTCCACCATCTTGTTTCCTTCTCCTTCCTTTTACCCCCTGATCTTCCACACAATGTTTCAGCCTCCTTGACCAGAGCATTCCTGAAGTCCTCCCACTCCTCTTCTACATCTCGCAACTCCCCCACTGGCTCCCTGCTCCTTATCACTTGACAGAATTCATTCTTCACCGCCGGGTCCTGCAATTTCCACACTTTGATTCTTTTGTGTGAGACAGTTGCTACTGGCCTCTGTACTTGCACCCTCAACGTACATTCCAGCAGGCGATGATCGCTGTCGAGTGATACTGACGGACAAACCCTAACATCCACTACTCCCTCCTTCAAACTTCCTCCTACACAGACGTAGTCTATGATGGACTCAGACCTGTCTTCCCCGTAGCCGTATCGCGTTATCTTATGGCTTCTTCTCTTCTTAAACCAGGTGTTGCCTATCTTCAGACCATTCCTTTTACACATCTCCAGCAGTTTCTCTCCATCTCTGTTCCTCTCATCCAGCCCAAACTTTCCCAACACCTCTTCATAACCCCTTCTGTCACTCCCTACTTTTGCATTGAAGTCGCCTATCACAATCACCAACTTCCGCTTCACCGCTTCCAACTCCCCAATGAAACAGTCCTTCTCTTCTACCGGTCTGCCTGTCTGTGGTGCATACACTTGGACAACCTCCACCATCACTCTGTCCCTTACCTTGAGAATCAATGACATCATCCTATCACTATGGCACTTTACGTCCACCACAAAGTCACAAACCTGCAGACTAACAACTTAGCCACTCCGTTCTTCCCCTCCGTACCACCAGACCACCACAGCTTAAAACCGTCTCTTAACTTCATCTCGCCACTTCCTTTCCACTTTGCTTCACTTAGACCTAGAATCATAAGTTTTCTTTCCACCATCATATTTATTATTTCTTCCACTTTACCGTTCAAAGAAACAATATTTGGCAGAATGGCAAGATGGCGGCCGCTTGTGTCATCCGTCCTGCCGGTGGTGCTCTAAATACGAAAATAGAGCAGTGCTGAGGATAGTTTAATTGTTTTAAGTTGAATCATGTGCGTCTAGATATTCTACAGTTTTTATTTCTATTTATGTATCATTTAGTAAACGTGAGTGCGAACCACTAGGTTAGTCTGATCATTTCTTATTATTATCATTGACTCTTTGTGTGCCTGTGCAAGAACTACCCTTACGCAAGCGCTGATGAAGTGTCTTACTACTGCATCGGCATCGGTCTCGTCTCGCCCTGCATTGCCCTGCAATCTGTCTTCGAATGTCAGAAACCGGTCGCACCCGCAGCACCTGCTACCACCCTCAAGATGGTGTGGGCGTCGCAACTGGCTCTGCGGAGGGGGTTGCTTCGAGCCCGGCGGAGGGGGTTGCTTCGAGCGCGGTCGAGGGCGAGGATGGCATGCCGAGTCGGCCGCAAGAAGCAGGTAGAACAGCACAATGTCCCCATTGTAAGGCGTTTTACAAACCACGGGGAATCAACAACCACATCAGATGTGCTCATCCCGAGGCCGCTAGAGCTCGAGTTGCCAGCTGTTATTCATCTAGTAAAGTAAATTCTTCAGACAAATCAGAGGCTGATGACGGCTCGAACAGTAATTCAGAAGAGGTAAATTTGATGGCTGAGTGGGATGACAGATTAGCGCTCTTTCTTCACAACATTCGAGATCCGAGCAATACGTCAAGCCAGCAGCATCACATCACGGCCATAGATGAAATTACAAATGAACTTGTATCATTCCTGTTTGAAGCAGCAAAGAGACTTCCAGGCCCCGTTCACCCAGCAGTAAAACACTATCTTGCTAGAAGGAGGAATAAGCCTGGAAACTCCAATCACACTTACCAAAACTCTAATCAGCCGCGACGTCTATCCCAAAGAGAGAAGGAGGAATAAGCCTGGAAACTCCAATCACACTTACCAAAACTCTTATCAGCCGCGACGTCTATCCCAAAGAGAGAAGGAGGAATAAGCCTGGAAACTCCAATCACACTTACCAAAACTCTTATCAGCCGCGACGTCTATCCCAAAGAGAGAAGGAGGAATAAGCCTGGAAACTCCAATCACACTTACCAAAACTCTAATCAGCCGCGACGTCTATCCCAAAGAGAGAAGGAGGAATAAGCCTGGAAACTCCAATCACACTTACCAAAACTCTTATCAGCCGCGACGTCTATCCCAAAGAGAGAAGGAGGAATAAGCCTGGAAACTCCAATCACACTTACCAAAACTCTTATCAGCCGCGACGTCTATCCCAAAGAGAGAAGGAGGAATAAGCCTGGAAACTCCAATCACACTTACCAAAACTCTAATCAGCCGCGACGTCTATCCCAAAGAGAGAAGGAGGAATAAGCCTGGAAACTCCAATCACACTTACCAAAACTCTTATCAGCCGCGACGTCTATCCCAAAGAGAGAAGGAGGAATAAGCCTGGAAACTCCAATCACACTTACCAAAACTCTTATCAGCCGCGACGTCTATCCCAAAGAGAGAAGGAGGAATAAGCCTGGAAACTCCAATCACACTTACCAAAACTCTTATCAGCCGCGACGTCTATCCCAAAGAGAGAAGGAGAAATCAAGACAGATATACAGCTATGACCTTGCCCAATACCACTACTATAATCAGAGACGTAAAGTTGTCAGGCAGGTCATGGCTTCAGACAAATCACCTACTTGCATGATTCCACTAACTGAAATTGAAAATCACTTCAGAGGTATACTTGGTACAGAGAACGATAGTGTTGCAGAACAGTACAACGCCAGTGCAGATAACAACAGCAATCGACCGGGCGCATACTCCACCGTTGTCACTCCTGACGAAGTGATTGCCGCCATCAACGGTATATCCATTGACTCTGCCCCTGGACCCGACGGCGTACTTGTTAGAGCGTTACGCGAACTGAAGTGCGCGAAGACCATCAGCTTCCTTGCCACTGCAATAGGCGAACTGAACTACGTCCCTGAAAAACTCCGTGACGGGCGTCTTCTCCTGATCCACAAAGGAGGCGACGACAAGCTGGTGACCAACTGGCGGCCGCTCACCATCTTCTCAGTCATCAGGCGAGTAATCGAGCGTGTATTTGACAAGAGACTGCGGTCATGCGTGAGATTCTCTGTTCACCAGCGAGGCTTTGTGTCGACTCCTGGAACTCACATCAACTCGTCACTCATCAACGGCTGTCTTCAGAATGCGAAGAGCATGAAACGTGACTGCTGCGTTGCTTTCCTTGATGTCAGTAAGGCGTTTGACAATATTGGTCACAAACATGTCATAGCCAGCCTTTCAAATCTTCCAGTCCCTGACGCCCTCCGCGAAACCATTGTAGCATTCATGACAAACAATTCTGTTAAAGTAGAAGCCAATAGATCAAAATCACAAACAATCCACATCAAGAGAGGTGTCCCACAAGGAGCCCCACTTTCACCTACACTATTTAACATTGCAATCGACCACATCATTAAAGAAGTTACAGAGAAGACAGTGGCAGACGAGTATGGCTACCAACTCATGGACGGGATGGTAAATCTGTCAGCGATGGGGTTCGCAGACGACATTGCGCTCATTGGTAACAGCAAACAATCAACAGCTGAGCTGGCATCCATGGCGGAGAGAGGACTTCGAGAGATAGGACTCACAATCAACTCCAAGAAGAGCAGCGCAATCAACATCATGAAGGGAGTGTTGTCACCACTGATGGGTCCAACATAGCTTCCATCGGCAACACTGACAGAATCCGATATCTAGGAATAGATTTCAACAGCGAAATAGTCATAAACAAGGAAAAGATAATCAATGAGCTCCGTAATGACATTAGTAAATTAACCTCTTCCGACCTCTTAAAGCCTGACCAAAAACTCAACATAATGAATCAATTTATTTGGCCAAAGCTGATCTACCCTCTTCAATGTGCACCCATATCACAGCTCACTAAAAAATTTCTCGAAGATATAGATATCATCGTAAGAAGTGCAGTGAAGGAGATTGTTGGTCTGCCAGGTGACACTCCTACGAGCTTCATTTATTCTCCGAGGAAATTCCGAGGACTTGGAATAATGCGCGCCACTTGGGAAGCTCACATCCAGCACTTCAATATCTGTAAGAAACTTCAAGCAGCCGATGACCCGATGATTCCGGCAGTCCGAGACCTGAGTGAAGAGAAATCCAAGTGTGTCGAAGACCTTGGATTGGAGTTGGATCCGGCGAACGAACGAGTCTCAGGTCGAACATTGCGAGACAGTCTCCGTTTGAAGTCCTTCGAAGCCTGGGCAAGTCTGCCTCAGAAGGGTAAGGGCGTTGCCATGTTCTCCGACACTCCACGATCCAACAAATGGGTATATGCAAAGAAGGGCCTCTCATCATCAGAATGGACTAACTCCATCAAGATGTCCTGTAACGTGCAGTCGTTACAGTCGTGCACGTCGTGCACAGTCGTGCACTACAGTCGTGCGTTACAGTCGTGCGTTACAGTCGTGCACGTTACAGTGTAACGTGCAGTCGTTACGGGACTGCTGCAGTCCGTGCAGTCCCCGGCCGATCTCTCGACACAAACCGTTGCCGTATCACCAACTGCAACGAGATTGAAACCCTAGCGCACGTGTTGGGAAGATGTATGAAAGGGGAGCTGCTGCGGAACACGCGTCATAACATCGCACGCACCGCCATTGCCGACGCATTCCGTGAGAAGCGACGATGGGAGGTCCACGAGGAGATTCCCTGCATTGCCACCGATGGTTCTACACGGCGAGTTGAAATCATCGCCATCAGGGACGACGGAAAGAAAGCCCTTATCCTCGACCCGACCATCCGGTTTGAGCAAGGAACCACGCATGCGGAGGATGTCAACCAAGAAAAGCAGAGAATATACCTGCCGTGTGTAGAGGATCTTGCCAGACGATATAAGATTAAGGAAGAACATTGGGAAGTTGTTGGACTGTTGATAGGTGCTAGAGGTGCTATTCCAACCTTCTTCACGGACTTCCTAAAGCGTTTCTCCATCTCACTAATCATTATTAGACTCCATAGTTCCATCAGTACTTAAGTATTCAATCAGTATCCTTCATAACCATCTGTATAATAATAACTCTGTATAAGAATGATTGTTTTTTTTCCAGCTTACCACTGAGTGTTGTTAATCTAATCATTTTACTTCGTAGCAAGATCTAGTAATATAAATCATGTTATTATTAGTATGTGCCATTTAATTAATTAGTCATTTTGTTTAATATTATAATACTTAGGAATTATTAATATTGTTATCTTTAATATTGTATCTATTGTATTGATCAGTACGCTGGATCTGAATGGTCAACCATGTATTTGGACAGCCGTCAATAAAGTTGAATTTACTGGTACCAAACACAAATTCCATTCCATTTCTAAGTCTCAATCTTCTCTTCATTCCTCTAGCGTCCCCCCTCACATTCTTACTTTTCGCTCTCTTCACTCTTCTCTTTATACCACCGGCCTCATCTTCACCTTCATCGCCTTCCCCTACCTTCGGATCCTCCAGACCCACCTGGATTGAAAATCCTTGTTCATGTCTTCATTCTTCTTCTTCCCATCCCTCCACTCACTACGTTCTTTTGCTTCCATCCTCACTCTCAGCTCTCTTCCAGTCTTTGCCTCCCACTCCCATCTGTTGCTCTTATATCCTGGGATATAGGGGACATCCAGGTATTCTGCACGATTAGCTTCGGCTGTCCTCTTCCGCTCCTCGTTCATGAACGTTCCTTCGTTAGTCTGCAGGCCACATACGACCACTCGCACACCAGGGTTCGTTACAGCTCTCTTTGTTGTCACTACTAGCTCTTGGATGTCCCTTATTATTATATCCTTGTCGATTCCTTCCTTCACCTTGCGATTTCCAACTTTGAGGATGATCGACTTTGCTTCGCTCAATCTTTCCGCATAGTACCCTATGTCCAATCTATTTTCCAATTATTTTATTTGAATTCCTGGTTCAATAATTGCACTATTGCCCATCTTTTTACAAAATTCACTTGCCTGCTTCACCATCACATCGCCTATCAGCACCACTTCCACGCCAGTTCGATGAAGCTCGGGGCTCGGGTCACGATGGCTCCGATCGCAATCCATTAGAGGAATCGGACTAGTAGACACTTTATTTCGCACCTGTTCTTCATTCATACCACCACTTTCATCTTGCATTTCCTTACTTTGATTTTTCTTCACTTCTTCATCCTCTTCTGACCTAGTAATGCTGTTCTCTCCTCCCACATCTTCTACTCTCACTTCTACTTCCAACTGCGTCACTTTATGATTTTCATTCTTTTCTTCATCTTCTTCTGTCCTGGTTTCACTGTTCAGACCTCCTACATTGTCCCTCCATAGCTTTAGGTCCTCATATTTCTCCTCCATCTCCAGTAGCTTTCTCTTTGTCTCATCCAACTGGTGTGCAATATTCTTACAAGATTTCATGATAGTATTTACAATGATTTTGCTTCCCATTCTCATCCCATATTTTCTGTAAATTTGTATTCCCACTTTGTGTCTTACTGCCAATACTTTTCCCCTTAGTTCTTTCCTATTTCTACTGACCCGCACATTTTCACAGTACACCCCACCAGACACTTCCTTTTGCCCCTCTTCTCCTTCATTCTTAGCACCATTTTCTTCTTCTTTATCTTCTTCTGCCCAGGTTGCACTGTTCAATTCTTCCACATCATCTATTTTTCCCCCGCCGCCATCTTCCCTTCCTTCATCACGTTGTTTGTCCTCACTTCCTTTAGGTATGTTCGTTTACCCTGCCAAAAGCTACAGCAAACTGCCACAAACTACAGAGGAGCGATCTGATTGGATGATGTGTGTTTGTGGCAGTTTGCTGTAGCTTTTGGCAGGGTAAACGAACAGACCTTTTGTCTTGCTCGTCCAATCTAACCTCACTTCTACACACCCCACATTCCCAGTCACTCTTCTTACCATCCTTATAGCTCGATTTCTTCACTCCCCCACATCGAAAATGGTGCCAATATTTACACTTTTCACACCTTTGCCCACTAGTGACTTGAATACTGCATATCGGGCATACACAACCACTTTTTACTAATTTTTTATTAACCATCTGCCCTAGCTTCCCACACACTTCGTCCGCCATCTTGAAGGATGGAAATTTAGTGAATCTCTCACTTAGGGATGATGTTTAAGAGTGAACCTGTAAAATAAAAACGCGAACTCCGACTGGGAATCAAACCCAGATCCTTCGGGTTACCGGCCTATGCTTTAACCATTACGCTACCGGGGTGCATGGAATGCCGGTAACCCGTTCAGGATCTGGGTTCGATTCCCAGACGGGGTGCGTGTTTTTATTTCGCAGGTGCCCTCTTAAATATCGAGATATGTCGATACAGTTTTCATTTGATTTTTATCTTCTAAACCAAAAGGGCAAGAGCATTGTCAAGTGCCTGAGCAACAGCAATGAGGTGGCTCTGGGAACAAGAGTGACATTAACTTGCTTGCCCGCTAGGAGCCCGTGCCTGCTAAGCCGTGGCGCGGGGTGTGGAATGCCGAGAGCCTGGCCAGCGCGTGCCTGCAGAGCGGGCTGATGGGGGAGATGTACGGGGACGAGGACTGCCTCTACCTGAACGTGTACGCGCCCACGCCCGCCAACAACCTGGACGTAGTCGTCAACATCCACGGGGGCGCGTTCATGCACGGCTCGGCGGGGGACAACGGGCCCAAGTATCTGCTCGACAGGGATGTCATCATGGTCAACATGAACTACAGGCTCGGACCTCTAGGTCAGTTCATCACGTATCGTAGAGAGGCTCTTCTGCGTGACTACTGTCTGTCCCCGATGAAAGAAACCTTGCAATTAATTGCAAATTCTTGGCAAGATCTAGAGAATTCTTGGCAATTTCCTACATTTTCAACCCAGTCGGTCAAGGTTTAACAGACTTGTTGCCATTTGAAGGGTTTAGAAATAAGTTGTCAAAAAAGATTTTTGGAAAAGTACACAAGTACACACTAAGTCAGGCAGGACACATGAATCTGTTATTATTCAGTCTCCCAGAACCATAGAGTATGGAAATTGGAAAGACAAAGATAATCACATTGTCATTTCAGTTTGGCTAGAGATGTTGCACGTATCTGTGTTTGCTCATCAACACATTATAGTACCGAGCATTTTCATTAAAAAATTCAACTTACTTTAAGGATGTAATTAATTTAATTGTAACATTATGATATTACCTACTTGGCTTTTCTGCAGCATGGTCTTTATTTACACATCTTTAAATTGGGGTGATTATGCTTTTAGTAGTGTTATTTCAATTTTCATCCCAATTTTTCAAAATTACATTATTAAATTTGAAGATTTGTATTAGCAAGATATGTTATCTTTTACCTCAAACCCTTATTTTCGTATTATTCTTGTATCAAACGAGTGGATAAGTAAATTTGCTTGCATTCCCCCAGGCTTCTTCAGCACTGGTGATGAGGTGGTACCGGGCAACAACGGACTGAAGGACCAGGCACTGGCACTGCAATGGGTGCAGAAGAACATCGCAGCGTTCGGTGGCAATCCCAAGAGAGTAACTATAGTCGGCACTTCGGCAGGAGGAGCGTCCGTCCACTTCCACTACTTCTCACCGCTATCCAGGGGTAAGCAATGGCACAGAACAGAGGTCGCCAACCGGTGGTCCGCAGAGAATAAGTTTCACTTTCAAATAACTCTTCTTCGAGTTCTTGCGAATTTCCACGCAAATTAGTAAAATTATAATATATTTGTCTAGCCTGTAAAATTGCAACTTTATCAGAATATTTCCACATTCATCCAACCGTTTTTTTTTCACCGTCGAAAGTAATCGGAGAATTTTGTTCAAAAATTGTACATCACACCAGTTAAGTGGCAAGGTACAGTTCAAGGCAAAATTTCTGGTCGATCAAAGAAACGGTCACACAACCGTAAACATAACAAATTGATAAATATAGTAAAACAAGAGGCCTGAGCCAAAAAGAAATTCGCCCTAAAAATTACAAAATGTCTGAGTACTTGGACAACAAGCCATGCTAATTCAGCTCTTCAAGTTTGAACAATCTCTATTGGCAGGCCTGTTCCATCAAGGCATCTCGCTGAGCGGAACGGCCCTCAACTCCTGGACTCAGGCGGAGGGTTTGAAGCAGCGAGGCGAGCAGATGGCCGAGCAACTGGGCTGTCCGACACGCAGCGTTCGAGACATGGTCGACTGTCTGCGACATCGCCCGGCTCGATCCATCGTGCAACAGCTCAAACTATTCAAAGTGAGGACAACCAAATCCATTGCTGGTTACAGGCCCTTGATAGACTCTGATTTAAAATTAATTTCTAAGATTGATCTAAAAATTACAGAATGTCTGGCTCAAAGCAATCAATTACTACTTGAAAAATGCATTTCTACCATTAAGAGGGCTGAGTTGTGAGCGTGGCCTTGAAGAATTTTTTTAATCGATTTTTATCAATATCTTTTACGAATGTTATTGTTAAGAAAATAAGGCTTTGTACGCGTCTTCAGAATTGTTCAATGAAAATAATTTCATAGATTGGAATAAAATATTCGTTTTACTTGGTCCAACAGATGTTTAGTACAGTAATTTTACTAATTTTCGGGAACTAAACATCTGTAGGACAAAGTAAATCTAATAAACCATTCCAAGCTATGAAATCATTTTCATTAAACAGTTATGAAGACGCGTACAAAGCCTTATTTTGTTAACAATTACATTGGTAAAAGAAATTGATCAAAATCGATTAAAAAACTCTTCAAGGTCAAACTCACTACCCAGCCGTCTTAAGCATGTCAAGTCAATATTGATCAAATGTGCAAAATAAGACAAAATATATTTTACATATATGAAATATAGTTTGATGCATCTTATAATGATAGGTCAAAGAAAAAGAAGAACAGAAAGACGTAAAAACACTTTAAGCCACAATTACATCATTATTCACAAAACACACGGCTGAAAAGCAGAGTTGGGACATAACCGACAACATTGTGATCCTACCAGGTGGGGCAGTTCCTACCCTACGCTCCGTTCGGGCCGACCATCGAGGTGGATCGACCGGAAGCGTTCCTGTCCGAGCAGCCGATTGACATCCTGATTGAGGGTCGAACACAGAACGTGCCGTGGATCACGTCGATCACGACAGAGGAGGGGCTCTTCCCTGCGGCAGGTGAGAGTAACCCTGACCAAGTGGGGGTTTATGCATTTCAAACACAAATGTTTGGAAAATATAGCTGTGGCAGTTTTATTCACACAAGAGCTGTACTGAAAGTAATACAACTTTTGCAAAATATAATTGTAAATATTATTGGAACATTGGGTTAAAAAATTTCACAAATGCATCTCTTGTGACTCAGAGAAAGTTGAGTGGAAGTGTTAAACAAAGGAAGAGTTACTCCATACGAGGTCTGTTCAAAAAGTATCCGACCTTTGGCCATAAAAAATTAAATTAGATGCCTTGAGGTCTCCAATCCTTATCCCCTTCAAAGTACTTCCCTTGGGATCGCAAACACTTCTTCCAGCAATCCTGACATTGTTGGAAGCATTTTTGGAACGCCATTTTGGGAATGGAGTTCAGTTGGGCCGTCGTATTCTTCATCATCTCTTCTCGCGACTAAAATCGGGTCCCTTTCAACAACATTTTCAGCTTGGGTAACAACCAAAAATCACAAGGAACCATGTAGGAAGAGAAGGGAGCTTAACGAATCACGGAAGTGCTGTGTTGGAGCAAAAAACTCTGAATCAGATGCAAGGAATGAGACTTGCAGACGGAGTGCTTTCTGCTCCATCGTCAGCAACTTTGGCAAGAATTGGGCGGACCCTCTCCGCAAGGCCAAATTATCGGTCAAAATGGAATGTACCGATCCTGTGCCTAATCCCACTTCATCCTCAAGTTCTTGGACAGTGAGTCGACGGTTCTGCATGACCAAAGTCCGAACATGGTCAATTCCCTCGTCATTTCGGCTTGTTGCAGGCCTAGGGAGAGGTGTTTCTCTCTCCGCAGACGAGCGGCCATTCTTAAATCGATTACAGTAACTTTTTTGGGGGTCAAGACTATGGCATCGTCGCCGAATACCTGATTCGTCTTCCGAATGGTTTCCACTTGAATATCACCAAACTTGACGCAAAATTTCGTACAATATCGCTGTTCATCGCATTTTGCAGAAAGTGAAATCCGACTGTCAATGTAGAGGTTTCCTTACTCATAGGCTGACTGCCAGCTACTGATGCAATATGCGAACGGGAAAAAATTCACGCATACTCATGAAGGTACCCCCCAACCATACCAGAAGTGGGCACCGCCCGTGCTTCATTGTTTTAAGCTAAAAAAATTAAGGTCGGATACTTTTTGAACAGACCTCGTATATTTTAATGAACGTTGAAAATTGCTTTCGGTACGGTCCTCACACTCTGCTAAAAAAATGCAGTATCATCTTGCAGGCAGCGAATGTAATTTGTGATAACTAGATATTTTAATTCTATTTTTACTTTAATTTATAATGAATCGAGTTTTGCATTGCATGTTCAGGTTTGCTTTCCTAGATAGCAGTAATCATTTTAAGTAAAAATGCAATTGAAAAGTACAACCTAAAATTTTGTTAGATTATAAATCTAACAAATCTAACCTCTAACAAATCTAACCTGGCGTGAGGAAACGCCAGGCGTGGCCAGCCGGTTTCCAGGAGTCCTGCGGCACTAGTGTTGGTGGGAATACCCACCCCCTGACCCATTAAATTGGAACCAGGGATGGATTATTATTATAAATCTTTTTGAGGATGAAGAAGAGGAGTACAAAACGTCAGGTGGTTTGGAAGAGATCCGAGGCCCTAGACCCAGTGTCTGACCTGACAACATTGTCGGAACCAGAAGAAGATTATTATTTTATAAATATTTTCTGTGTCATCCATCACTTTCAATTGACTACCTAGTGATAATATCACAAGACAAATACCACAATATATTAGGGTCAGTTTTTCAATACTTTCTACATTTAGAACAGTTGATTAGGACTTAATTGCCATGACTTAACAACAACTCATTTAAAACTTAGATAAAGAGACAGTTTTTATATACTCGGCACCAAACCAGCAGTCAAGTTTAAACGGTAATTCAAGGAATGGCATTGGTTGTTGCCATGACAATAGTGTAATAATGAACTGTTTTTAAAATTTAGCAGAGTAGGTACTGATAAACTGCTCCTAAAAGGAACTCAACTGAATGAGCCTAGTATTGTGCACATCTTAAGGTAGTACCTTCATTATACATATAAAAATATACAAAAAAAAAATCTTGAAATTACAAGTTCAGAAAACGTTTTCCTACATTTCAACTATATTTAAGTATAAATGCATCAAAAAATGTAATTTAACTTGCAACCCCTGTCGTATAGCGACGTTTCAATTTATTGCCTTTTGAGAATGAACAAAACTCTAACACAGGAGGTATAGGGAAATCATTTAGTTTTTGGTTGATAACTTTTAAAATAGCACACGTTGGCATTGTTTTCAATTTTTTTCCTAATAGAATGTCCAACTATATCTAGAAATCAGTTTTTTGAAAAAACGTTGAACCTCAGTAAAATTCAAAACTCAAAAATAGCATGGAAATCGTCATGATTTTAATGGCCCCCATAAGACTACATGTTAAAAATAGGAATTTATAACTTCAATATCTCAAAATCTAGACACGAGAAGTTGTTCATATTTCACAGTATCGTGTAAATAGTGATTATTGATACCTCTGCCAAAAATAGGCTTATTTGGAAGATATGAGATATCAGTTGTGCTACCTTCAAGTTAATTCGCTCCGGGAGTTCACTCTAGTGTCTGCAATCTGAGTTCCTGGGTTCGATGCCCACCGCAGTCCTTCCAGTCTTCGCTGTTTACATCAGATGAGAGGCAAATGCAGAGAAAGTTAAATTAGGTACTAATAGTCCACAACTGCCTCCTTCAATTTGCATCATCATAATCTATCAGCACCACCATTAGCCTATTGCAGAATATTGTGACATTAAACACAATTAAAATGAAGTAGGAACACCGCAATTTGAATGCCATCATTGGAGGAGATTGCAGCCTCATGCCCAAAAGAATTTCGAGATTTATCTACGCAAGTGCCCCGAGTTTACTGGATTCCGTCCATAAGATTAGCACACGGTCTTGTGGTGTTGAGGACTGACATTTGCAAATATCTTCTTCGGCATTGTCAGTGTTCTGTGATTCGCAACAGGCTTTGTGGCGAGCGAGGAGCCGATGAAGGAGTTCCGCGAGCGCTGGGGAGAGATAGCGCATCACCTACTGGATTACGAAGCCACGGTGGCGCCCGGGCAGCGGCAGGCCGTCGCTGACAGAATCAAGAAGTTCTACCTCGGTGACAAGGAATTCTCACTCGACACCAAAAATAAGATCATTCAGGTGCGTGGAAACATAGATAAGTTATAAGCTTCGATAAAGAGTAACGTAACCCAATAGGCCGTCTGCCTGGCACATAAGTGTGAGCCATCGTCACTCTCAAGACTAGTACCACAGGCTGTCACAGCGCCGCGCTACTGAGCTGCATTGATGGCCTGGTCTTTATTCTAGGAGATACCCTGGCGATCTTCTACAGGAAGTAGTAAAATGCCTCGGGCAAGAATTCACAATAAGGAACCACAACACTGTACATTTCTATGTAGCAAAGCTTTTGTTGAATCCTAATTCTATTGTCCAACAAGCTAACCTCATTATTAATATACTTACCTATAAGATATATAATGTTTGACTTCACACTTGTTTGCTTGCCAAAGAATCTAATTTGCACCTTTTACGAACAAAACAGCTTAATTTTTCTAGTCATTTGATTCTAACTAAATCATTTTGGAGTAAATTAAAAATCAATGAAATCCCTAGAAGAATAAAATGATCAAAACTATCAAAGTGCAAGGAATCAATTTGTAATTTATAATAACAATAATTAATAAAAGTATTAGGTATGTACAATGTACATATTATGTAGGTAACCAAAAAGCTGTTATCAAATGAAGGCCGATCAATATTTTGTAGAGCAATTTCTTCTAAGCTCTGCTCGTGCACAGAGTCCAGTATAAATGAATAAAGTTACAAACAAAGTGCTAACTTGCAAATGATTCCATTAGATGATCGGAGACAGAATGTTCAACGCCGATGCGCAACTCGCGGCGCAACTCCAAGCGAAGCACAACACTGCGTCGGTCTACTTCTACCAGTTCGCATACAGAGGGAAGCACAGTCTGTCCGACTTACTGTCGCAAACCAATCAAAACTTGGGTAAGTCAAGTCTTGTCAGTATCAAACAATCACCTCATATGGAAAGGTTCGGGGTTTGAGTCCTGTTGTGGTACAGTCAGGGAAACTAGATGGTTCATACTCTGCCTCTCTCTGACCCATAACATAAACATGTTTTTATATGGAGCAGAGAGAGATAGAGTTTAACCATCTAGTTTCCTTGACTATACGTACCACATCTGTTGTGGTTAGTGATGTAATATTCCCGGGAATTTATTTTTTCGGGAATATTCCCCAAACCGGGAATTTATTGGGAATTTACTACAAGGATGAGTAAACATTATTAAAGCATGTTTATGTTTTGAGATGTCATAAGACAGGGGTTGGCAACCTGCAGCTCCTTGGTGGGTTTTGAATGGCTCTTTATAATTTAAATAAAGATCTGGAATCGAAATATTTGAAAATTCGAAAAAACGCCCTGCGGGGCAACATCAAGAGGGAGAGGGGGGGGGGGGGGCTTTGTTAAAATAGCAGAATAAACTAGTAGGTAATTCAATTGATTATTTTTGGTGTATTATATTTGATTGCCTGCTGCGGCTCGCATTATTATCTAATTTATACATTTTTCGGAAATTGGCTCCGTCACCAGAAAAGGTTACCGACCCCTGTCATAAGATGACAAGAAAATTAATGACAAAATAGAGAATACTAAGAGGTAATGAAATACCACAAAATAATAACATTATACATTTTAATTTATAATGAAAAGTAAATTCCCGATTTGGGGAATATTCCCCAAATTTGCTCGGGAATATTCCCACGGGAATATTCCCGCTGGGCATCACTAGTTGTGGTACAATATCAGCTATGCACATCTTCATTTCAGTCTTTGCAAAGGAAGCCATTCTAAAGTCCTCTAATAAATGTACGAATCCTACATCCAATTTGTTTCAACAATATTTTGTGTCCACTGTATAATAATTTCTCAGTTGGTATATTTTTTTATTAGAATTAATGTTTCGGCAATATTTGAATTATTATCATTCAGCAGTGTGCATCAGGAAGAGATTTCTACATTCTGCAAAGCAATTGTGTAGATTTCATTCTGAGATGTAGACCTAAACATTCACAGTTAGCCAATAGCCTGTCTTTCACCCGATGTGAAATGTATGACTCACAATCAATCACACTGCAGGATGTAAAAAACTTGCGAGAGAAAAACTCCCAAAAGGAAAAAAAAATAAGTGTAAGCTGTTCAGAAAATATCTGGATAAAATTACATTGAATGCTAATTGGACTTTCTTGATACCGTCAACCGGGGTGGCTATGGACGGTTTTAGCATAATTTGAAGTCCTGTGAACTCATGGTGGTCAAATTTTTTATTTGGGTTTGGCCAAAAGTGCTGTTGGGGTCTAAGGAAAGCATAGAGACTCACACATATTTTTTCCCTCCATAATACACATGTTTATTTTTGAATTTTAAAGTGTCCAAACTCACCTTGGGGGTGGGGGTGACTTTAGACACACTCGTAAAATCAATGAAAAATCATATTAAACCAACAGCAGGTGTGACTTTGGACAGTATTTATGTTTTAAAAAAGATTTTTGATCATAAGCCATTTTTTGCATGAAAAAAGAACGTTATTAGCCAGTTTATTATAAAATGCTTGAATATGCATCACAATACCAAAAGGGCACTTCAATTACCAAATTAAATCATAGGTAGTACTAGACTAGTAAGTAACATATGATATCACAACCTAATGATTAAAAGGCCCTTTGGTAATGATTTTTGGTAATGCCAAGCTCCCTTTAGCATTGTCCAACTTCACCCCTGAAAAGCACAAAAATCGGAAAAACGTGATAACCACCCACTGAAACTCAATGAAAAAAAAATTATTTAATCAAAACCTCAAAACAACACATCAAATTGTAAACTGATTCAGGTCTGAACATATTTAAAAACATATGCTATTGTGGGACACAGGAAGTTTACAGCCTATGAAAAAAGCTCTTTTTAAGGGGAATATGCTGTGAAATTTCTATCTCTATGAATTTCACACATTTCCTCACTTTCCTAAGCTCGTTTTGCTCGAATGAAGATTGGGTGCTGCAAAACCAGTGCTAAAAACTATTTCCTACTCCGACGGTAGTCTCATTAAACTCTCTTGTTCTAACAGGTGTGTCGCATGGAGACGACACCGCGGTAGTCTCATAAAACTCTCTTGTTCTAACAGGTGTGTCGTATGGAGACGAGACCGCGGTAGTCTCATAAAACTCTCTTGTTCTAACAGGTGTGTCGTATGGAGACGACACCGCGGTAGTCTCATAAAACTCTCTTGTTCTAACAGGTGTGTCGCATGGAGACGACACCGCGGTAGTCTCATAAAACTCTCTTGTTCTAACAGGTGTGTCGCATGGAGACGACACCGCGGTAGTCTCATAAAACTCTCTTGTTCTAACAGGTGTGTGGTATGGAGACGACACCGCGGTAGTCTCATAAAACTCTCTTGTTCTAACAGGTGTGTCGCATGGAGACGACACCGCGGTAGTCTCATAAAACTCTCTTGTTCTAACAGGTGTGTCGCATGGAGACGACACCGCGGTAGTCTCATAAAACTCTCTTGTTCTAACAGGTGTGTCGCATGGAGACGACACCGCGGTAGTCTCATAAAACTCTCTTGTTCTAACAGGTGTGTCGCATGGAGACGACACCGCGGTAGTCTCATAAAACTCTCTTGTTCCAACAGGTGTGTCGCATGGAGACGACACCGCGGTAGTCTCATAAAACTCTCTTGTTCTAACAGGTGTGTCGCATGGAGACGACACCGCGGTAGTCTCATAAAACTCTCTTGTTCTAACAGGTGTGTCGCATGGAGACGACACCGCGGTAGTCTCATAAAACTCTCTTGTTCTAACAGGTGTGTCGCATGGAGACGACACCGCGGTAGTCTCATAAAACTCTCTTGTTCCAACAGGTGTGTCGCATGGAGACGACACCGCGGTAGTCTCATAAAACTCTCTTGTTCTAACAGGTGTGTCGCATGGAGACGACACCGCGGTAGTCTCATAAACTCTCTTGTTCTAACAGGTGTGTCGCATGGAGACGACACCGCCTACGTGTTCGACGCGTTCTACAGTGTCACCGACGAGACTGAGATGGACATCGCAATGTCGCGACTAATGGTCGAGATGTTCGTCAACTTTGTTCACATGGGGTAAATATAAACAAAACCACTGAAATATGGATCGGTACCGCTTCGGCATTTTAAATTTATCTTGGTTAAGACTGGTGCTCAGATCATATTATTGAAAACCCGAGAAATTTGCAATTGCTTGACTATATGTAATAACTTTGTTGCAATCCTTGGAAATGAATTGATTAATTATGTACAATTTGGCGTAGTATTTCCAAGAATTGGGGAGGAGCAAGTTAGCTTGCGCCATAATGTTCTGAACTTGTCTACTTAAGAGATGCCAGATTCTCTAATTCGTCTCTCAAGCCTCAGATATTCTGTCTTAACCCTTTCAGGCCGAAAGTCGGAAAGGTTCCGACATTTTTATTTTCCCGTTCTTGCCGTATGTCGGAACAGGTCCGACACCATTTTGTATTGCTTCTAAACAATTTTCGTACAAGTGGCGCTATCTATCAGCGAAATAAACAAGTATAGCACTATTTTATCTACTGAGCATTCGAGTTACACAGCCTTCTATTTGTTCCTATTCCATGAAAAGTCGAAATATTTCTTTGCTAAAAATCAAATATGGCGTCAACCTATAGGAAAGGAATGTGCAGCAATGATTTGGAGGAAGTTTTTGACGATTCTAGTAGCATTTATCCCAGAAAAAAACACTCCGTGTAAAAAAGGCAGCCAAGTCTCTTTACTTTAAAAAAATTCAACACCGAAAAGGAGTGATATCAAAAAAGGAGCCAAGTCAATGACATTTCCAAATATTTAATCGTATTTTTGAAATAAAAGAATAAACACCGAGAATAACTTTATAAAAGGACTTGGCGCATCGTTTTTTTTAATTCATTTTTTGATTCATAAGCATATGCCATTGATATACAACCGTCATTTAGAATTTTTAGAATATTAGGGAAACATCTTTCAATTACATATTATACATACCTACTGTAAAATATTATCCAAGAAAAAAACACTCTGTGTAAAAACGTCAGCCAAGTCTCTTTACTTCACAAAAATTTAACACTGAAAAGGAGTGATATCAAAAAAGGAGCCAAGTCAATGACATTTCCAAATATTTAATCGTATTTTTGAAATAAAAGAATAAACACCGAGAAATACTTTACAAAAGGACTTGGCGCATCGTTTTTTTAAAGACATTTTTCTATTCATAAGCATATGCCATTTACATACAACCATCATTAAGAATTTTTAGAAAAATAGGGAAACATCTTTCAATTATATATTATACATACCTACTGTAAAATAATTTCTATTTGAATATACGCGATGAAACTGTTGCCTTTGTTTTCTATAAATACACAATAGTTATCTTCGTAATATTGTTTCGTGGTCAACATAATTAAGTCTCATGCGTTAATCCTTCTCATCATGAAATACATTTCTATTAATCCACATTTTATAACAATACATTTCACAAAGAAGTACACAGTGAAGTCACATTGTATTTCTATTAAAAAAAATAACTTTATACACTTGACACTTCAAAAATAATATAGTGTTCCATAGATAGTAAGTAATTATTTGACAACGTTTCATGATTTCCTTCACTCAAGATCAAATTATAAAAAGATTCCCTTCTAATATCACCATATTAACAGTACTGCAAGAATATGTATGAGCCCACTTCCAATTGTTATTTAATTCTTCCATCCTTATAACTTATCTATTACAGCATGACATCTTTCTTCTATCGCCATTGACAAAACTATAAAATAGCCATTATTAAAAGTAGCTTGATTAATAGATTCTGGCTCTAATAGAAAGAGGAAAATGTACCTATTTGTAAATTTCTTTCTACTTTTAGGATAGAATGATGTCTTTAAAAAAACGATGCGCAAAGTCCTTTTGTAAAGTATTTCTCGGTGTTTATTCTTTTATTTCAAAAATACGATTAAATATTTGGAAATGTCATTGACTTGGCTCCTTTTTTGATATCACTCCTTTTCAGTGTTAAATTTTTTTAAAGTAAAGAGACTTGGCTGACGTTTTTACACGGAGTGTTTTTTTCTGGGATAATATTTTACAGTAGGTAGGTATGTATAATATGTAATTGAAAGATGTTTTCCTAATATTCTAAAAATTCTAAATGACGGTTGTATATCAATGGCATATGCTTATGAATCAAAAAATGAATTAAAAAAAACGATGCGCCAAGTCCTTTTGTAAAGTAATTCTCGGTGTTTATTCTTTTATTTCAAAAATACGATTAAATATTTGGAAATGTCATTGACTTGGCTCCTTTTTTGATATCACTCCTTTTCGGTGTTGAATTTTTTTAAAGTAAAGAGACTTGGCTGCCTTTTTTACACGGAGTGTTTTTTTCTGGGATATCACTTCTTTTGTTAGTTTATTCATACAGCTTGTAGCACATGTCCAAACAGGGACTAATTTCTTTAAAAAAATACGCCTCAACCGATTTGCTTACTAAAAAAAGTTGCGTTTGGTATAAGATGAAAATGATTATCCAAGAAGAATAGCTTAAGTTTCGTTATAATCGATCCAGCCGTTTTCGATATATGACGTCACTTCCGGTTTTGAAATAGCGGCCGAAAATAATGTCGTCTTGAATTCATAATTATAAGTCCTACATAATTGCACAATTTGGTTGCAATCGGTACAGACGATTTCGATATATGACGTCACTTCCGGTTTTGAAATAGCGGCCGAAAATAATGTCGTCTTTTTATCCATAATTATAAGTCCTACATATTTCCAAAATTTGGTTGCAATCGGTACAGCCTTTTTCGATATATGACGTCCCTTCCGGTTTTAACAATGGCGGCCGAAAATAATGTCGTCTTTAATTCATAATTATAAGTCCTCCATATTTCCAAAATTTGGTTGCAATCGGTACAGACGATTTCGACATATGACGTCACTTCCGGTTTTAACAATGGCGGCCGAAAATAATGTCGTCTTTAATTCATAATTATAAATCCTACACATTTCCCAAATTTGGTTGCTATCGGTACAGCCGTTTTTGATATATGACGTTACTTCCGGTTTTAACAATGGCGGCCAAAAATAATGTCGTCTTTAATCCATAATTATAATTCCTACATATTTCCAAAATTTGGTTGCAATCGGTACAGCCGTTTTCGATATATGACGTCACTTCCGGTTATAACAATGGCGGCCGAAAATAATGTCGTATTTCATTCATAATTATTATTCCTCCATATTTCCAAAATTTGGTTGCAATCGGTACAGCCGTTTTCGATATATGACGTCACTTCCGGTTTTAACAATGGCGGCCGAAAATAATGTCGTCTTCAATTCATAATTATTAGTCTTACACATTTCCAAAATTTGGTTGCAACCGATACAGCTGTTTTCAATATATGACGTCACTTCCGGTTTTAAAAATGGCGGCTGAGAACACTGCAACCTTGAATTTATAATTATTTACAAAGTAGGTTTACTAAATATCTATTGAAAAGTATAAAGTGGTGAATTTAGTGTCAATTATCATATTTATGACGTCATTTAGCATATTTATGACGTCATTTCCAAAATAGGTAATAGGAAAACAATCTAGTTGATACTTTATGAACGACCATCTGAATTCATAATCCCTATATTTCCGTAAAATCGGTCTTGCCGTTTGTAATATATGACGTCACTACCGGTTTCATTTAGTGGTTCCTGCCGCCATTTCCGGTACCGTTAATTTGTTTATTCATTTTTCACAATTGAGTTACAAAAAAAATTGCAGAATGAATACGCAGGAGCTAGTTCAGTTGCAAACGGTACAGGCGTTTTAGATATATTACGTCACTTCCGGTTTCAGGAATGGTGGCCGAGAACACTGCAACCTTGAATTTATAATTTGTATTGTCTATGTTACAATGTAAGTTACTTATGTATGTATTTTAAGTATAATTTGTTGAAATAAGTTAAATATTGCGTATTTATGACGTCACTTCCGGTTCAGAAAATAAGAAAATAATTATTTTTTTATTGATACTTCATATAGATGACCGTCTAAATCGAATGGCGCTAATTTCGTTCTAATCGGTCCAGACGTTTTTGAGATATGACGTCACTTCCGGTTTAAAAATGGCGGCACAAAAAATCACAAGAGGCAAGGTATCATCAGACGCCAAAAGTGCATATGTGGTAAAAATTTCAGGTTGATCGGTTCAGCCGTTTAGGCTGTGGCGGTGATAGCAACTTTTTCGGGAATCATCAGAATCATCATCATCATCATCATCATCATCGTCATCATCATCATCATCATCATCATCATCATCATCATCATCATCATCTGAAGAAGAAAGCGGTGTAATTTCACGATTTTCACTGTCCTCTAGGTCGTAAACGGCATGACTGGTTGTTGTCGCGTGATGTATATGTTGTCAGGTGGGCCATAGCTCAAAATTAAGACATTTCACAACAATGAGAGATTTTCCATTGTTGAGATCCAGTAGGCCGAAAATGCCATGTTGTTGCTTACAGTAAAAGTAGTTGGTCTGCTCCTCAGTTTATATAGGCATTTACGGTATGTTGAGTGACTGTGAGTGTACGGTACGACTTGGCTGAGTGGAGCGACCGCTCCACTAGATTAATTTAGTGAAGATGAAAATGATAGTGGGAAGTTCAAGGAAGATGTTGTTAGTGCTTGTGATAGTGATGGCGACTTTAGTGACCTGAATTCTAGTGAATAATGAGCTGGGTGGGGATGGTGGCAAATATGCAACAAGTTGGAACTGTTTATTTATATTTCTTTCTATAAAATAAATAATTAACTGGACACAAAACGTATCAAAAGTGACTGTACATATGTTTATGTGAATATAAAATAAAATTGTAATGAAAACAAAGATTATAAGTCCCACTATCACTCTCATCTTCATGGAGGTAAAATTCATCTGCTATAGGCCCATTTTAAGTCCGACCTGTGGAGCGCTCCAGTAGTAAATAAATGATACCCGAAAGGGTTATAAGTTGCAAGGCATATGCTGGGAACCTTCCCTAAGGTAATAGAACATGATAGCCTCTTTCTCACCAACCAACCATCATTAAAACCTCCTCATCACACGGTGCCACTAGCACAGTTGCTTATCAGGGTAGTTATCCACGAATAACAACTTGACTTTGTTCTTGGTTCCCAGCAACCCGTCTCCGGCCAACGTGAGCTGGCAGCCTGTGCAACCGGGACAAAGTGATCTCAAGTACCTGCACATCGGAAGCCCCAAGCAAGTGGAGATGAGGACCGTGGCGGACATCGGCAACCGAGAGTTCTGGGACTCGCTTCCCATTCGCGAGCCGCAGATTGCTTACGCTCAAACCAGCAAAGTTGTGGATGAGCTCTAGTTATTTAGACATGTGTGTAATTTAGAGGATGTCATAAAAATAAATATAAGTTTGTTGAATTTGACATTAGTAGAACTATTAATTGCCTTTCGGCTTAAGTCCCTACTCATCCATCCTATCCAGCGCAAAGAAAATGTGTATGAAACTAGATTCTGAATTAAGGGGGGAAGAGCGTAACCCCCACTTTGATAGAATTCGCTGTAACTTTGCATTCTTATAGACAATTTCATTCTACACCAGAATATGGCCCCCAAAAACTAGCATCGTGAACTAGTTTTTGAGATAAACCCATATGTCTCCCAATGTTAGCTTATGGCAGCCAAGAAAAATCGTGCAATTTTTACGCTAAAATGAAGATCTAATTTTTTTGTGTCGATAGATTTAAACAAAAAACTTATTTTCTAGTAGACATATGGATATATTATCAGGAAAAAAATATAAAACGATACCATCCTGAACTGTTTTAAAAGTTAAACAGCAAAAACTAAATCATTTTCCTTTTTCCTATACCTCCTGTCTTAAAAATTTCCTCATCTTCTGAAGGCATCAAATTGAAAACTCAATATAAGTCATGGGTTGCAAGTTACATGACATTTTATGAATCCTTCATACTTAAATATAGTTGAAATATTGGAAAAGTTATTAAATATTGCTAATTTCAGTAAAAAATATTTTCGGGGTGTGGCATTCGATGTCCCCACCATAAGGTAGCACAACTGATATCTCATATCTTCCAAATAAGCCTATTTTTGGCAGAGGTATCAATAATCACTATTTACACGATACTGTGAAATATGAACAACTTCTCGTGTCTAGATTTTGAGATATTGTAGTTATCAATTTCTATTTTTAACATGTAGTCTTATGGGGGCCATTAAAATCATGACGATTTTCGTGCTATTTTTGAGTTTTTTATTTTACTGAGGTTCAACGTTTTTTCAAAAAACTGATTTCTAGATAGATAGTTGGACATTCTATTAGGGAAAAAATTGAAAACAATACCAACGTGTGCTATTTTAAAAGTTATCAACCAAAAACTAAATGATTTCCCTATACCTCCTGTGTTAGAGTTTTGTTCATTCTCGGAAGGCAATAAATTGAAACCTCGCTATACGACAGGGGTTGCAAGTTAAATTACATTTTATGATTCATTTATACTTAAATATAGTTGAAATGTAGGAAAACGTTTTCTGAACTTGTAATTTCAAGATTTTTATTTTTTTGTATATGTATAATGAAGGTACTACCTTAAGACTGCGGGTCCCATAAGGATGGCACTACGAAGTGCATAACATTTTAGTTACCACTTTTCTTTCACAATATTAGCTGGATTGATTTGAAATTTTAATTGAATGCACGTAAAGGATGATAAATTACCCCAGCGTTTGAATAAAACTAGGAAAACGCTCGGTGTAACGCGTTGATGAGCGAGCACCGACACGCACGACATCGCCAAAAATATAAAATAAAAAATAAAAAGAATAACAAAGATAACTAACTATACATTATTTATTACCAATTTTCCTTGCAACTTTTCATAAACACTCTGGATCAATTAAATAACAGATTATTGTACTGATATTTTTCCATCAATCTCTTTGGACAGATATTCAAACACTTAAAACAGCAATAAGTCTGTAAATTCTTGACCGATTGGGCTGGAAATGTGTAAAATATGATGCTATCTAGTCAAAACGTTGTTTTCATAACTGTGAAACACAATCCATATTTTTTTTTTTTTTTTTTATTATTATTTCACAGAGCATACATAAATGCACCCTTCCAAATTAAATTGGAGTGGGAAAAATCGCTCACAAAAATATAGGCCACAAAACATAAGTACACAATATAATGCCGGCTGGCCAAGCCTGTCACACTTTTTACCATAATACAATATTCTAATTCTAAATCTAATCTACTTTATTCAATTTCTTCTTCTTCCTCCTCTTCTCCTTCTGCTTGTTCTTCATCAAAATCCATTTCATCTTCTTCTGTCCACATCTCAACCTCTTCTCTCCAATTTTCATTTCATCCACATCTTTTCGTAAAATAAATTATTTTAGATAAGGTATACCTATAGGTTCATTCCAAAACAAACCACCCAACGCGTTGTTTCTGACTTTCTTTGATTTCCATGAAATTTGGCACATTCAATTGTACCATAGACAGTAGCAACCATGATTTTTTTTATAATTTTGGGGCTCTTGGTTACAAAGTTATGGCGGGGTCAAATTTTGACCCGTCGGTGACCTTTTCGCGAGTTACTTTAGTTTTCTTGGAATTACTCGGCTCCTATCAGAGCTACAGAGCTGGGAATGGTCTCATTGGAAAGGCAACTAAATTTTCTATCTAAATAAGTGACTTTCATATCAAGGACATCTTAAATGGCACCACAAAATTGACCTTCATCTAGATAAGGTCAAAGGTCAATAGGTCAAAAACACCATCTTCGATTTTTTTTAAACTTGGTAATATTATTCTACATATATGTAGGTACAATCACACAAAATTTGGAGATGGCTAAAAATTTCGTTTTCGAGAAATTAATTATTGAACATTATATTGCCTCTAAATGTAGCAATCCACTGTATGTAGTATACCATTGTAGCCGTATAATTGCAGTATTACCTGCAGTTTAATGAAATGGAACTCTGTTTATATTGTCACATTCATATTTTCCACACTAAGAACTGACTCTTCTGTAATCTTACATCGATATTATTTACTTGCTAGCAGTCTAGTCTAGTGGCTGCTTTGCTACCCTCCTCCTCAATCTTGTACATGCGTACGATCTACCTCAAAGGTGGACATGCACTGTGGCCAGTACATGCAGGCGCCAAGGGGGGCGGGGGTAGTGATGGTCATTTACCCCCCCCCCCCCCCCACACACTTTTCATCTTGACAACCCCAGAGTTGCAAAAGTGCACACATTTGCTTGCTCCATTATGAGGTTGAATTCTTATTATTTTCTCAAGTTTTGCTAAACTACCTAATTGAACAGAGTTTTTATCCAATGATGAGACAATAACTCATTTCACCAACTTGATAATACTCATGAACACAATTTAATAATTAGTTATTACACGTTAAACTGACACATACAGTGAGATTTGTCATATTGTTTATTGCTTATAGCTGTTGCTTAATGCAACATTTTTCAAAGAAATTCCAAAATAAAGTAATAACTAATATTGATTCTCTTTTACTAGAAATTAAAAAAATTCTCTGTGGGACCAATGGGGGTGTTATCAAATAACAAATAGTTACAGATTATATTGCAGTTTGTCTAAAAGCTTCCCCAAGAATATTGAATATCCCACGTTTTTAATTTCTTTGAAAAAGATGCCAAAATTCAAGCACAAGCTTAAAAATCTATTATTTTGTCTCAAAAATTAAAAAAATATCCCTGCAGGGCTGATGGGGATTCTATAAAAAAAGAAGTGATTATATTACATTTGACTAAAGTTTCTACAGGCTGGATATTGCATGTCACACATTCTAAATTTCTTTGAAAGGATGCCTAGAGCCTCAAATTCAATTATTTTGTGTGAAAATATTCAAAAAGGGCCCTGCGGGGCGAACTGGGGGCTGGCCCCCCAGACCCCCTTATGTCGGCGCACTACCTTTCCTCACATTCATCAAACCCTGAAAATTTTACCCCTCCACTCAAAATAAAGTTCCTACGCGCCTGCGTACATGGCTTAGACGAAGCGCAAGTGCGTCATCCTTTGGGGGGTATGTGAAGTATAGAGATGAACCGTGCGGATAAAGAAATCGGGCATAATCTTCTCTAAAACGAATGCAAGCCACCAGTGACCGTCGTATTGCACTGTGATATATTCTTCAGTGTCCCCCATAGTTAGATCAGGTTCAGAACACCATCTTCATCACCATCTGACTCAAAATCATCCTGATCAGACATCCAAGATTACAGAAGAGTCAGTTCTAAGTGTGGAAAATATGAATGTGACAATATAAACAGAGTTCCATTTCATTAAACTGTAGGTAATACTGCAATTATACGGCTACAATGGTATACTACATACAGTGGATTGCTACATTTAGAGGTAATATAATGTTCAATAACTAGGAAAACGCTCAGTGTAACGCGTTGATGAGCGAGCACGGGTACGTGCAAATTCTCGAACCGGAAATGCGTACACAACGCACAGAAAACATATACAACCATATTGAATTGATTATGATCAGTGCTCGAAGTAGGAATTAAATAGTGGCGGTATGGTAACATAAGAATACCACGTGCGGGGGGGGAGGGGGGGGGGGGGGGGTACGATATTAGATGAGGGTCCAGATTCCAGAATTACACTGACAACCATTGTCATGTCATTAGTTAGATTAGTCTTTTACCTTGATGAAACAACTAAATTAAATAATGAATTTTACTTTATCTTGTAGTGGATGTTCATAGTTCACAGTTATGCTTGAAATATGCAGTCAAAAGATAACCATGAAATTGAAATACGAGTAAATTAGAATCTAAAATTACGTAAATTTCCAAGAATATCTGATTTTAAGCATTCCGTTTTTTCTGAGAAGTAACTTTATGAAATCAAATGTGTAAAGAAGTACCGGTATATCATACCGTCCCATACCGGCCCACTTCGAGCACTGATTATGATATCAACTTAAAAGTAGTTATTATGCTTTTCATCGAAACTTTAAAATAGCATCTAAGCACCTGGTTCATAAAGCAAATCAGAATCAATTCAATTGGCACTGGAAAACATTCATTTCGATACTTCATTACTGACAGATATTAAAAATGTCAATAAGTTCATACGTTCTTAACTGATTGGGATGAAATTTTGTAAAATTAGAGACAATATTGGTCTTAATGATCATGCAAAATATGAGTTTGATCAGAATTATCGAAGACCGTTTTCATTTTTCAGCCTATCAGGAGATATTTATTTAAATTTTAACCAATGAATGGATTTCAAAAAAATCATAGTGTGCAAACAGAGAAGGTTGGTTTTACATGTGTGCAAAATTTCAGCTCGATCAAAGAAAAACTCTGACCTGTATAGCCAAAATATGATTTTGATCAGATTTATCGAATACCAGTTTAATTTTTCAACCTACCATCAGGAGATGTTTATTTAAATTTTAGCCAATACATAAATTTCAAAAAAATTTGGGGTCTGCAAACAGAAAAGTTTGTCTCTACATGTGTGCAAAATTTCAGCTCGATCGAGGAAAAACTCTAGACATGTATAGCCAAAATATGAGTTTGATCAGATTTGTCGAAGACCATTTTCACTGTTCAACCTATCAGGAGATGTTTATTTAAATTTTAACCAATCAGTAGATTTCAAAAAAATTAGGGTCTGCAACGCCCAGAGAATGTCCAAACACGTGTGCAAAATTTCAGCTCGATCGAAGAAAAACTCTGACCTGTATATCGTCAGTAACAGAAAAAAACAAAAACAAAAAAAAAAAAAAAAAAACAGAGGTCCGTGCCAAATGAGCCAAAAGGAGACGCTCGCTTCGCTCGCTCAATTAATTTCTCGAAAACGAAATTTTTAGCCATCTCCAAATTTTGTGTGTTTGTACCTACATATATGTAGAATAATATTACCAAGTTTAAAAAAAATCGAAGATGGTGTTTTTGACCTATTGACCTTTGACCTTATCTAGATGTAGGTCAATTTTGGGGTGCCATTTAACCCCTTGGGGTCCGAATATTCTACCCATTTCTAACCAAAGAAAGTGTATTTATTTCGACCGTGTAGGCGCCTAATCGTCATCACTTGCCGAAGTATTTACATCGCTTTAATCATAATTATATACATCAATACGTTCATCTTAATAAATAAAATCACTCTCACAACTATTTACTTCATTTTAACTATCCAAAAGAAGGTTTAAAATGTCATCAGAACTAGAAATTGTATACTTGGTAGCCATCTTGGTTGTGCAAGTGTCAAAAAGTTTTCTTGATCGACTTTCATGGATCAATATAAATCGATAGTTGCATATATCGATATGAGAAGCGGACTAAAATGTTGCTACATTCACACTCTTCCAAAAGAATGCATTGCAGCGCTATCTTACAACAACCGAATCAACTATAAAGTGAATATAGTAGCGCGGGATATATGACGATCAGAGATCGTCAATGGACCGCAAGGCCAGGCAAAACCATGACGAATGCCGTTCGTCAAAAGACCCCAAGGGGTTAAAATGTCCTTGATATGAAAGTCACTTATTTAGATAGAAAATTTCATTGCCTTTCCAATGAGACCATTCCCAGCTCTGTAGCTCTGATAGGAGCCGAGTAATTCCAAGAAAACCAAAGTAACTCGCGAAAAGGTCACCGACGGGTCAAAATTTGACCCCGCCATAACTTTGTAACCAAGAGCCCCAAAATTATAAAAAAAAATCATGGTTGCTACTGTCTATGGTATGATTGAATGTGCCAAATTTTATGGAAATCAAAGAAAGTCAGAAACAAAAATGTTTTTATTTTGGGTGGTTTCTTTTGGAATGACCCTATACCTATGTATACTAGGAAAACGCTCAGTGTAACGCGTTGGTGAGCGAGCACGGGGACATGCAAATTCTCGAACCGGAAATGCGTACACAAGCACAGAAAACATATACATCCATATTGAATTGAAATATGATAACTCAATCAACACAACATATTATTATGCTTTTCATTGAAACTTGAAAATAACATCTAAGCATCTAAGAACCCTGGTTAAAATAAAACAAATCAGATTCAATCCAATTGGCACTGGAAAACATTCATTTTGATACTTCATTACTGACAGATATTAAAAATGTTAATAAGTTCATACGTTCTTAACTGATTGGGATGAAATTTTGTAAAATAAGAGACAATGTTGGTCTTAATAATCATGCAAAATATGAGTTTGATCTGAATTATCGAAGACCGTTTTCATTTTTCAGCCTATCAGGAGATATTTATTTAAATTTTAACCAATTAATGGATTTCAAAAAAATTATGGTCTGCAAACAGAGAAGGTTGGTTTTACATGTGTGCAAAATTTCAGCTAGATCAAAGTAAAACTCTGACCTGTATAGCCAAAATATGAATTTGATCAGATTTATCGAATACCATTTTCATTTTTCAACCTATCAGGAGATGTTTATTTCAATTTTAACCAATGAATGGATTTTAAAAAAATTTGGGGCCTGCAAACAGAAAAGGTTGTCTCTACATGTGTGCAAAATTTCAGATCGATCGAAGAAAAACTCTGACCTGTACAGCCTCACCCAACAGAAAAAAAAAAAAAAAAAAAAAAAAAACAGAGGTCTGTGCCAAATGAGCTGAAAGGAGACGCTCTCTACGCTCGCTCAAAAATACCTACATTACATTTTTTTGACTACATTATGTATTGCAATATGATCCACTAATAAAAGAATCTGTCTTACATTGATATTGATAATAGCCCATCTATAAACTTTGCTTTGCTACATAGAGCAACCCAGAATGCAGTGGAATTTCTGTTTTGAAATGTCATTTCTGACAGTTATTAAAACTGTCGATAAGTGCATCTATGTTCTTGACTGGTAGGGCTGAAAATTTGTAAAATAAGAGACAATGTTGGTCTGAACGACCATGCAAAATATGAGTTTGATTAATCAGATTAATCGAAGACCATTTGATAGGTCAAATGGTGGTGTGGCTATAGGCCGTTTTAAATTAAGTATACAAATGTCAGTAAAATGTCTATTACTCTTGAAGCTCATTACTGATTTGTAAAAAATCACTTATAATGCTGGTACACATGACCTTGCAAAATTTGGTGATGATTGGTCAAACTATTGCAGTTATATACACAGAGTTTCCTTCATTCCCATTGCCAAGCTAACTATAACTACACATCAAGTTTCCGATGCAACCAATGGAGCGAACTTGCTGAAAATCATTTTGACCATAACGAGAATAGTAATTTAAGTTGTGTGAAAAAATTGGCCTGATCCATTACTTCGTTTGGCAGGAGACGCCAAATGCACAAATACACACAAAAAAAAACAGAGATTCGAGCCATAAGTTTCAAGTGGAGACGCTCGCTACGCTCGCTTGAAAATATGGCGTATTTTTAATTGGTGCCTAAATATTTCGATTTTGTGTGATTTTACACAAATAGTACTCCGTTAATGAACAACAATTAAACCAATTTAACAACGCTGGGGTAATTATCATATCTTCATAAGTAAGGCTTTCAAATTTCAAAATTACTGAATAAAAAATAAGCCTTCCAGGTGATGTTTAAGTGGGACGTATTATTTGACCATGTGAGAAATAATTCTGTCTTGTGCAAATCTGGAGCTCCGTGGTAGAAAATGTTTACAATGTTTATAAGAATTGTTTATAATTCTATCCTGCCTCAGCGATGGAGGAGAGTGGAGTGAGATGCCGCCATTCTCCCCACTCTTCCGCCGCATGACACATCTCAGTGCAAGTGGACAGCGGTCCTCCGGTAAACGCACGTGGTAATTGTTTGGAATTATCAGTTTACTTCATTAAACAGTCAGTTAGGCCGCGTGTGAATAAGCGAAGGTTTAGTGTCGAAGAAAACTGGGAAACTTCATTTGTCGGTGCGAAAGTTATCAAAGAAAAAGATTGCAAAATCTATGGTTGCAAGCAGAGCTAAAGAAAAGAAGGAACGGGAAAGGTACGTATAATTACTATTTCGTTATAATTCGTAAATTAATGTTCACACATAGCCAACTGACATTTCGTGGATGAAAACACCACTTATTATTAGCTAAGTTAAACAGATACAACAGCACACTCCAAATCAAAATGATAAAAAATCGGTAAGATTGCGGTAAGAGAAAAAAAACGACGAAAACCAGCAATAATGTCTACTCTCATAAAAATAAAACAATAAACATTCTGGGCACCACACCAGTCACTATTAGAAGTATTTGCCCAATACTTAAACTATTTTAACTTCGGTATAATATTTTTTGTAAATAGTTATTGCCATGCAAAGGGGGAAAAAATGTTGCAGTGAAAAGGGTTACCCTCACTTAGATATTATTTAACTTTTAAAAAATGTATGTTATCTTTACATTCAACAATTTTTAAAATTGCATTTTCGTATCTATTTTTTTACATGAATACATAATTTTCAACATAATATCTAGAGTCTCCGAGCTTTGCCATGGCATACTTGTGACACTTTCTCTGTTTTTGTGAATTCATTTGTTTGTTTTGTATTTTTGTGTGTTTTTGATTTTGTTGGCATGGTCACACCGATCGAGCAGTCGATTTGAAATTTTGAACAAAAACGATTGGACAATATGCCAGTGCTTGGTTACGCTTATTGCTTTTTAGCAACATTCTGTGATGGGCTTGATGAGTGAACTTGAAACGTTTTCCCGATCAAGTTCAATATTGAGTTGTTTGCATCTGAATAATGTGTATTGACTATTGAGGTAATGGAACATAAAAAGTGCCTACTAAATAATTGCCAAACCAAAAAATATGTATCTGTTTGCTTACAGGGGCGTAGGAACTTTATTTTGAGTGGGGGTCAACATTATTGGGGATCGATGGATGTGAGAAATGGTAGTGCAGTTTGGCCCGCAGGGCATTTTTGAATTTTTGATAACAGAGAATCGATTTTGAAGCTTTTGGCATCCTAGGCAAACCTTTAGATGGCACTGTAGATAAATGTACAATCTGTAACTATTTTTCCCGCAGGGATTTTTAAACATATTTTATAAAAAAATAATCGAATTTGAAGCTATTCTGGCATCCTCTTCAAAGAAATTTAAAATGTGTGATGCAATATTTTTGGGGAAACTTTAGACAAAATGCAATATAATCTGTAACTAATTGTCAATTTGATTAAATCCCCATTGGCCCAGTAGGAAAGTTTTTGAATGTATATTAAAAGAGTATTAAAGATTATGATTTATGAATCTAAATTATTCCATTTAAAAAAGATTAAAAAAGCATCAGTAATAATAAGCAATAATAGCCCAGGAGTTTTAGGTTTTAACCTACAAATAAATAAAGTAAATCTGAAAATTGGCAAATATGTCCTATTTGATGTCCCGAATAACATACTTAAAATCCCCAACTTTCCTCTGCCGGCGTCATTGATTTTTTGGTGCAAGAAGGGCGGAAGTCACATAAATCACTAAAATGCACACAATTTCCACAAATTTGCACGGATTTCGACCAGGTTGGTTTTAAAATGATCCTAAAAACATGTTGAACCATGTTTAGTGGTATTAGTGCAGTAAGTAAAGTAATTTTGGCAGTGGGCGTGGCCTAAGGACCCTCAAAATGCAAATAAATTTGAAAATTGTTTTTTTCGTCCACTTTGGACCGATGAATAAATTCAAATAATTGGTACACACGTCCT
Source organism: Leuctra nigra (assembly GCA_934045905.1). Lineage (NCBI taxonomy): Eukaryota > Metazoa > Arthropoda > Insecta > Plecoptera > Leuctridae > Leuctra > Leuctra nigra. Next base: position 36,744,521 of record OW203768.1, read on the forward strand.
ACTACATGTCTGAAATAACATACTTAAATTCCCCTACTCTCCTCAGCCAGCATCATCGATTTTTTATTGCAACAAGGGCGTAAGTCACATAAAATACTGAAACACATAGGTAACAAAAGGTAAACAAAGGAATAATGTAAATCTGAAAATTGGCAAATATGTCCTATTTGATGTCCCGAATAACATACTTAAATTCCCCTACTCTCCTTAGCCGGCGCCATCGATTTTTTGGTGCAAGAATGGCGCAAGTCACATAAAATACTAACAAACTGTAAATAACACATAAAAAAGTAAAAATAATAATAAAGTAAATCTGAAAATTAGCAAATATGTTCTATTTGATGTCCCGAATAACATACTTAAATTCCCCTACTCTCCTCTGCCGGCGCCATCGATTTTTTGGTGAAAGAAGGGCATAAGTCACATAAATCACGAAAGTACACATCAATTTCCAATAATTTGCACGGATTTCGACCAGGTTGATTTTAAAATGATCCTAAATACATGTTGAACCATGTTTAGTGGTGCTAGTGCATTTAGTAAAGTGATGTTGGATGTGGGCGTGGCCTAGGGGACTCCAATATGCAAATAAATTAGACAAGTGTGTTATTTGTCCATGCAATCACAGTGATACCTCTTCTGCCCTATTTGGCAAAGGTAAGAAAAAGGCATGGATGCTTCTCGAACAACAGCCGCTGCTGCGAGACATCTCTTTTGTCGTCAATGACCCTTCTACCACAGTACACGAGACCACCGCTGCTGGGGAGAAATTTGTCAGAAATCTGGATAGCCGAGCAAACTTCCCCAATTTAAATGAACTTCTCGGACGTATTTACGCTCGTACTGTGGCGAGACAAGCAGTAACTGCATCTTTTGAGCTAGCAAGCCTTCCTCCAACCAGTGATGCATGCTCCCAGCTTCCCTGAGGACATATCTGCAGGTAAGGAAAGGTATGCTGTAATGCGCGACCGCAAAGTATAGGTACACTTGGCCATACAAAAATTGCGGACCTGCCACCCGCTCCAGAGACACTTTAGAGCTTTACGAAAACCCACTCGGGTCGTGAACTGGCGCTCCAAACCTTACGAATACTCACTCGGAGTGACCCGACCTGCTTACGAAAACGTACTCAGAACTGCTCCGAACACAACCCGAGCACAAAACACACGCCCCTGCTCTTGAACAGGGTGACGAGTTCTCAACCCGAGCGAGAAGCGCCATATTGGTAAGAAATGGCGCTCAGCCGACTGTCATTAAAAGTAAACGGAGAGAAATTAGATGTAGAAGTCGATCCAGCTACGGCTGACGAGTTTAAAGGTAAGAATAAGAATGTCCACATATTAGTTTTCTTTATTATGTTTCATAAATATTACTGAATTTCATTGAAGACGCTAGCAATCAAAACTGGGTTCATATTTCCCGCCATCTTCAGACTGAACCAACCTCTTGAAGCCTGCTTCAACCTGCTTGAAGAAGACGGTGCTTCTGACTAATTAGAATTTGCGTTCGAATACCAGCTCGTCCCGAGCGTGATCTGACATAACCTGTCACATGATCTAGCGCTCGACCCGAGTGAGTTTTCGTAAAGCTCTTTTTGCATCTCATATCTTACAAGTGCAAATCTGAGTGTGGACGCAAATGTTCAGGCCAAAGTGCTGGTCTCCCTTGATCCATGATCTGCAGTACTTGTAGGGGCGAAGTTGTTCACACGGTGCTGAGGATATCGATGCCGATGACACCGAACAGCTTTGAATGGTCAAATGAAATCAAATGAAATATCTAATTTTTTGCAATCTAAATTATATGATATTCACCGCGTCTTAATTTTATTACAGGAGACGGAATTCTACCCCAGTCATCTGGACCCTTACCTAATAAAATCTTTACACTGCGACGGTCTTACAGTACGACCGTCGCAGTGTAAGACCTAGATAAGACAATTCCCTAGTCCCGATTTTATAAAAAGGTCTTAGCGTGGTCGCACACTGCGACCGTCGTAGTGTAGCTCTATGACGTCACGCAAATGATACAGAAGGCAGTGATTCATTGACTTCATTAAAAGTGCGCGCGCAGCGAAGCTAATGCATTTGATTGGTCGATTTAAATGTTAAAGAACCAATCAAACCTTCGCGCATTTGTTCCATCCAAGATCTAATTTGAAAAGTTTGGACTTTGTATAGAGAGAAGTAGAAGTAGGTTACACAAAACAATTTCTTTCCAAGCGTGTGCGAGTATGCAGCTCAAACAGTGATGATTTCAGTCATTTTATTCGGTTGGGGGGTGGGGGATAGGGGGGGGGGGGGGGCGGGTAATGAAAAAACTGGGGTGCAAAGCTTAATCTGTAGAGGGGGGTGGGTGTACCTAAACGTAGTCCTCGTAGGAACTTCTTTCATCATAGGGGGGTTGTGACACCCGGAAGGAGGGACTGGGGGCAAAGCGCCCCAGCGTTAACTCCAATTGTTGCCCCGCAGGGTATTTTTTCGAATATAAACATTTTTAAATCGATTCTATGATTCTGTGAATTACAACAAATAACTTCCTATTTTTACCCGCAGGGCGTTTTTTTAGAATTTAAACAATTTTTAAGTGATTCTTGGACTTTACACTAATTGTGTATGGTGAATGAGGGGGGGGGGTCAGCCTGCTCGAGTTGGGGGGATGATCCCCCCTCCCCCCCTCCCCCTCTCCCCCCCTGCCTGATGTTTGACAATGTGCTTTCTAAAAATTTAAGATCGTTTTAATGATAACATAATTTAAGAATTTTGTTTCTATAGCATTGTTATGTCTCTGGGCTCGGGGGGGGCTGTGCCCCCCCTCCTCCGAGACATGCCTGAAATCATCACTGAGCTCAAAGTCGTTTAAATCAGTCGCTCGAGTGTAATTCTTTTGTTATTGGCAAGGATTAATCTTTGCTCTAAAAGTGGATGAAAACTAAATGTCTCTTCAATATTTCGAGAAAAAAATCGTGGTCGGCGATAGGTCTTTACCGGCTGAGGGCTAGGGCGTCAACGGGGGGGGGGGGGGGCGGGGGGGGGGGCAAGGATGTCAGGATAACATAAAAATTTGGTGGTGTTTTACGTATAGGTAGTTCCTTTGCTAAACAAAAATCTAAAAAAAAAATCAAAGTGTCAAGAAACCAAAAAATACTCTGCGGGGCAAGGTGGGGGCATTACCCCAAAGTGTCAAAGTTTAAAAAATATTGAATTGTTCAACAAAATACACCTCACGTGTTAAAATGTCGTCTCAATCTCGTCTCAAAATTTGATTTCAAAGTGTTAAAAAACCAAAAAACTACTTGCGGGGCAGGTGGGGGACGTGCACCCCCCCCCCCCCCCCCCCCCAGCCCGTGGTACAATTGTTATCTTTGCCTTGCTCCCACGCAGAAATTCTGCGGACGCCCGTGGTTGGGGGTACCCCCAGACCCCCTCCCATATTTTCAAAATCCCCCCCCCCCCCCATGACAAGACGCTAGATCCGCCCCTGCCCCAGCCGCAAGTACGTAAGCCGCTATCTTGACTTTGTGGCTTTTGTAGTCGATGTTTTTGGGGTAAACGGAAAGATAGGCAAGGAAAAAAAGGCGATGGAAATTTAGGCGGCAAAAATTCAACCAGGGCGGAAATATAGGCGAAAAAAATGTTCATGGAAAATTACTAATATAACTATTTATGAAGTTGTTAATCAACTACTACTCAAATTATTGATCAATATCTATGTTGTGATCCAAGAATATTGTGCAGAAAAAAAATACCACTCTTTATACCAGATAACTTCCCCGAATTCAATAATTTTGAAAAATCTTTTGTACTCTTATTAGATTTTTTTCGAGGGGTGAATAGCTAAAAAAAAATCGGTGCACAAAAGCAAAAACTCAAATAAAATAAAAAATTTCATAAAAATAAAAAACAACACACACAATATAATAATAATCAGGGTTGGGTCATTACGCGTAGAATATTAATTTTCTACATACACGTAGAGTAACACGTAGAATATGTAGAATATGTAGAATATTATTGTAGAATATTTTTTTAAGTGCCAGTGGATTGACAGTGGTAAAATTTGGAAAAGTTAGCATAAACCAAAATATATTATTTTACTTTATTAGTTGCCCTATTTTCAACTTATCTTTAGAGCGGTCGAGTTCAAATCTTTTCTATTTATTCTACTCATATTCTATCTTGTATGAGACGGTCACAACCTTTATATAGGCAAATTAGAGAGCAATCCTACATCGTAATTTTAATAAGCCCATTCATAGCACACTTCCCCTATATCTACAATAGGGAACACACGATGATTTGAATATATTGCAGGAAAAGCCATTAGCAAGATTGTAAAAAATTGAAATTAAGAAAACATTTCAAAATAATTTCTAATTGAAGAAAACCATGTAGAATCGAATGTAATTTCTACTTGAGTGCATACTGCATATTCTTCATGTTTGGATAATTGAATCTAGATTACAGCATCCAGCATTACAGCAAGCAACTACCAAAGTCCGAATGAGATGATTGAGTATCACTTTGCGTTTTTATGTTAATATTAAATTTAGAAGAAAGAAATTGTAGTTGGTCCTCTCGTATCAACAATTTGGTAGAGTTGTTATGTAGGTACTAGGTACTCATAGTAAAGTAAAATGCTGTTATATTGAAAATAAATCAATAGAATGATCATTATAATCCAAATCAATGTTTTTCTTAAAAATAATATTCTACGTGTAGAATATGTCATCTACATCAATATTCTACATTACATATTCTACGGTAGAATATACGCGTAGAATACCCATTTTCTACGCGGAATATTCTACTGACCCAACCCTGATAATAATCCATCCCTGGTTCCAATTTAATGGGTCAGGGGGTGGGTATTCCCACCAACACTAGGGCCGCAGGACTCCTGGAAACCGGCTGGCCACGCCTGGCGTTTCCTCCTCTTCTTCCTCCTCTTCTTCTTCTTCCACTTCTAATTGTTCCACAAATTCCTTCCACCATGTTCTGTCCTCCCACTGTCTCTCAGCCTCCAACTCACTCCACCTTCCTCCTCTCTCCAACACATCCTCCTTGATCAGTCCAATCCACCTGTCTCTTGGTCGCCCCACTCTCCGAGTTCCCCCTGTAGCTGCTTCAAACACCCGCCTTGGCACTCTATCGGTTCCCATCCTCTTCATGTGGCCGAACCACCTAAGCCTCTCTCTTCCCAGCTTGAACACCAATCTTTCAACCCCAAGCTCTTTTCTTATCTTCCTACTTTGGATCCTATCCATTCTTGTCACCCCCTTCACACTCCTCAAAAACTTCATCTCAGCTGCCTGTAGCTGATTCATTTCCTTTCCACCTGCTGACCACGTCACTGCCCCATATGTTAGAATTGGCAGGAAATAAATCTTGTACATAATGATCTTGCAGACTTGTGGAAACTTCTCATTCCACAGCAACTTCCTCACTGCTTGATAAAATGCCTCTGCTTTCTTTCTTCTTTCTTGTATTTCTCTGTCTACTTTAGCCTTGTTGGTGAGCAGGCTACCCAGATACTTAAACTCTTCCACCTCCTTCAACCATCCCTCTCCAAGCTTGATCCTAGCATGACCGTGTTTAAGCTTCTTTCTTTCCATTGTCATTACTTCACTCTTCTCTTCGCTTATTCTCAAACCCATCTTCTCTGTCTCTTCACTCCACTTATCAATCTTTAACTGCACTTCCTCCCTAGTTTCTCCCCACACCACCACATCATCCGCATAAATCAACGTTTGAGTATCGATCCCCTCATTCGGCTCTGCTTTCTTCAACAACTCGTCCATTACTATGATGAACAGAGTTGGTGACAACACACTCCCTTGCCGAAGCCCTTCACTAATACTAAACCATTCCGATCTCCCCACTCCCGACTGCACACAACTCACACTGTTCTGATACATACATTTGATCCGCTCAACCAAGTCCTTGCCTATTCCTCTCTTCACCAAACACTCCCAAACTATTTCCCTTGGCAACCTGTCATACGCCTTCTCCAAGTCCAAGAAAGCCATATGCATTTCCTGCCCCCTCTCCCACTGCTGCTCCATCATCTGTCGCACTGTGAAAATTGCGTCTATTGTCGATCGCCCTCTCCGAAATCCATACTGTTCTTCTCGCAACCCCTCTTCAACATAATTCTTCAATCTCCGTTCCACTATCTTCTCAAACAACTTCGCACACTGACAGAGTAAGGTCACACCCCGGTAATTATTACATTTCCTTCGATCTCCTTTCTTAAAAAGGGGAACAATAATCCCCTTTTCCCAATCAACTGGAATTCTCTTCTGTTCCCATGCTGCTCGGATCACTCTACAAAGCCATCTTCTACCATCCTCCCCTGCAGCTTTTACCATTTCTATGGTAACCTCATCAATACCAGGCGCACGACCATTCTTCATTTCCCGCATGGCTCTAGTTACTTCTGCATCACAAAGATCTTCCTCCATCTCACTGTCTTCCATTTCACTTCCAATCTGCAGCTCTTCTTCACCCATTGATACATTAAGATCCTTTTTTACATTTAAAAGATTCTCAAAATACTTCCCCCACATCTGGTTTATCTTCATTACATCACTTATCAGATCACCCTTGTCATTCTTCATACTCTATAGATCGTCTCGAGTACCCCTTTTTTCCTTAACTAGTCCATAGATCATCTTTTTGTTGCCATTAAAATCTTTCACCAACTTGTCTGCTAACTCCTCCATTGATTTGTCCTTCTCTTCTTCTACAATGCATGCCACATTTCTTCTGCATATTCTGTACTGATGTTTACTTTCTAACGATCTGTCTAATTCGTACTTCTGCCATGCACACAATGTGAACACACAACACACACAATGTGAAACAAAAATTTGTTTTGTACACAAAAATTACAAATAGTTATAACCCCCAGGATTTTTAATCTTTTTATTTGTCTCTCTGATTTAATTTTTAATTTTAAATTATTTTATTTTATTCAATTTCACTTAATTTTCTTTAATTTTTGTTAGATTTTTTCGATCCTTTACTTTATGTTTTTATCGTATTTTTCTGTTTTGTTTATTTTTATTTAATTTTGTTTCTATTAGATCTTTTATCAATTACAAAACAATTTGGTTATTATTATGAATTTCTGAGTATTATGTTTATAACATTTTAGATATCAAAATTTCAGGTAGAAAATGTGGTAGTGGCAGAAAATGTTGGAGAAAATTTGTTACAATTAATTGAGACAAGAATGGGTAGGTACTTTCCATGAAAAAGTTTTTCGCCTAATATTTCCGCCCTGGTTGAATTCTTGTCACCTAAATTTCCGTCGCCAATCTTTCCTAGTTGGTTTTTCGCATAAAATTCCGTCGCCTATTTTTCCTACAATAGTTTTTGGTTTGGTTGCCATGAGAACAGCTGATTTGACGTCACACGGTCTTGACAACAATGCTACGACCACGGTAAGACTGCTAAATAGCGGTCCGCGGTACGACGCTGCTACGACCGTCGTAGCACCAGTCACGTGACCTTAAAATGCATATTAAATTGGGACTAGAACGGGACTAATGTGCGACCGTCTTACCGTGGTCGTAGTGTGCAAAAACACGATATTAGGTAAGGGTCCTGAGCAGTACAGAGAGTACAGAGTGACAGAGTATTGTCTATAATTAATAATTATTATATAAAAAGTGTACATTTCTAAATAAATGATTTTGCAAAACAAAAAATTGTCTATGCATCGCAACCAAAATTAACAAATTTATATTTAGATTATTTTATTTGTATTTTTCGCTCTTCTACCCCAAGCCCACTCTCAACAATTCTTGACGAATTGTGCCGTAACAGAAAATGTGATTCAGTATGTATTCATGATAATTTAACCCTTTCCCGGGCGGTGGGAAACGGTTTTCCCAGTAACTTCTATGCGTTGTATGGGCGACGGGTGATATATTTCCCGGGTCTTTGATGTGGCGCTATCTATGTGCATATTACACAACTTCGAAAAAAAATGTTTGGTCGGTAAAATTGATCTCTAGACCATCAAGAAAGCCGTGGCAAATAGCAAATGACACACGGTACGACAAATTTCGTCAAAAAATCGATTTATAGCTCAATATCTATATGTAAATTTGGATTGATAACCTAAAGTGTAAATGTTTGATGTAAGGTATCATGTAAGTAGTATTAGATAAATATTTGATGACCATTTGACGGCTGGATTTTTTTTTATTACGAAATCATTTACAAACGGGAAATAGTCTTCCCACGGCCCAACCTATAGTTTCTCTTATTCGAAACTGATAGGTTATGTTTTAGATAATCATGGATATTTTCTTTTCTTTTAACCATAAATTATGTATTTAAGTATGCAGTTCTAACAAAATCAAAATCTCGATTCAAAAATATATATTATTCAAAAAAAATAACAAAAAAAAAATTTTACAACGCATTTTCTTCTTATATGGGCGGTGGGAAGTATTTATCCCACCAAATTTTTTTAAGTGAAAATTAAAAAAAAAAAAAAAAAAAGTGTCAACATGCTTTAAATGTGATCTAATTCACTAATTTGCTGTTGTCACTGGTTTCCATAAGCTTAAATAATTTGCCCGGGAAAGGGTTAAAACAACCTGGTTCTAATCCGTGTAATTTTGTGAAAAATATGTGTTCTTTAAGACGGGGATTCATGTGACTTACGCCCTTCTTGCACTAAAAAATCGATGGCGCCGGCAGAGGGTATTAAGAGAATTTAGGTATGTTATTCGGGACATCAGATAGAACATATTTGCCAATTTTCAGATTTACTGTATTATTATTTTTACTTTTTTATGTGTTCTTTCCGGGTTGTTAGTATTTTATGTGACTTACGCCCTTCTTTCACCAAAAAATCGATGGCGCCGGCAGAGGAGAGTAGGGGAATTTAAGTATGTTATTCGGGACATCAAATAGAACATATTTGCTAATTTTCAGATTTACTTTATTATTATTTTTACTTTTTTATGTGTTATTTACAGTTTGTTAGTATTTTATGTGACTTGCGCCATTCTTGCACCAAAAAATCGATGGCGCCGGCTAAGGAGAGTAGGGGAATTTAAGTATGTTATTCGGGACATCAAATAGGACATATTTGCCAATTTTCAGATTTACATTATTCCTTTGTTTACCTTTTGTTACCTATGTGTTTCAGTATTTTATGTGACTTACGCCCTTGTTGCAATAAAAAATCGATGATGCTGGCTGAGGAGAGTAGGGGAATTTAAGTATGTTATTTCAGACATGTAGTAGGACGTGTGTACCAATTATTTGAATTTATTCATCGGTCCAAAGTGGACGAAAAAAACAATTTTCAAATTTATTTGCATTTTGAGGGTCCTTAGGCCACGCCCACTGCCAAAATTACTTTACTTACTGCACTAATACCACTAAACATGGTTCAACATGTTTTTAGGATCATTTTAAAACCAACCTGGTCGAAATCCGTGCAAATTTGTGGAAATTGTGTGCATTTTAGTGATTTATGTGACTTCCGCCCTTCTTGCACCAAAAAATCGATGACGCCGGCAGAGGAAAGTTGGGGATTTTAAGTATGTTATTCGTGACATCAAATAGGACATATTTGCAAATTTTCAGATTTACTTTATTTATTTGTAGGTTTGGTCTAAATTTCGTCTAAAACTCCTGGGCTATAAGAAAAATCTGTGTTTTGGTATCAAATAGTTTAACGTGGAATTATTAAATTGTATTCTTGTGGATGATCCTGATGGACAAATGAGTTATTGTCTCATTGGAATACCTCTGTAATTAGTTTTGCATTCACTTGAGATTTTTTTTATTATTTGTTGATTAAAGTTTCCGACGGAAATTCTTCCGATTGGGTGAAAATCAAAATGCTCCGAATAAGATCAAATTTGGAATAGTGATCAAGAACAACATTATCCCTTCCATATTGGTTCGACATCTCTGATTTTTATCAATCCTGAATAAACACATCAGAATAGAACGGTATTTATACACGATCGAAACATTTCTTTCACTAATACTTTTATGGGATCAATCTTTTTTATATCGTGTATAATTGCCGTTCAGTTCTGATGTTTTTCTACTGGTTGATAAAAATCAGAGTTAAATTACAGCGAATTTAATACATAGTGGCATTTAGGTGTAGACAGAACATAAAATGTAATTCCCTCTTCCGCTAGCCAAGATCCAGGACCCTCGCAGGCGTCACTGTCGACCGACGCCTCATGCGACCCGACGCTTCATGCGACCCGACGCCGACGCCGACATGCAACTCTTGGTATGGATGTGCAGCTTTGCATCAAGTGTCAATGTCGTTAGGAAAATCATTTCAAGAAGGAAGGACGAAGCCATGGCGGCGAAGGCAGCAAGAAATGCACAAAGAAAGGATCACAAAACATCTAAAGCGTCCGAATGAGTCTTTCGTCATGTAAGTCGGGCCAGGTCAGATCGTCTCCTTATCAAACTGATTATTGAGCGAGTAATATTGTTATCCAAAAAATTGCAGGGCTCCCAACTGTCAGTGGTCACTTTTATCACTAAAAGTCATTTTTTAGCCTGGTCATTATACGCATTTTTTTTCATGATTCATAGCTAGGGCTAGGATGTTTATGAACTTTGAAACGTCAAAAAAGGCAGGTAAATAGTACCTTAAAACTATTAAAAAAGGACCACAAAATCCCGAAAAAGGACCTATGAAATTTTATGTTATCTAATATTCGTCAACATATTATTCGATTTATCGGTTTAGGAGTTGGACTTGGAGTAATATATTAAAATTAACTTAAAATTATTTTATGAGTGTGTCAATATATCAAGTGTCAATTGTTGCTGGTGCATCCAAGAGGTGGATGGCAATTTTATGAAATGTGGTCTAGATGAAAATTCCTAAAATTGTTTAACTTGCAACAAGCATTTCATATTTTTTCCCCCAATAATGTGAAAAAATAAAAAAAATACCTTAAAATAGCAAGAAAGGACTAAATGTATTTAAAAAAAATTGAGAAGAAGGCATTTTCAGGCAAAATGAAACGCATATTTTTGGAATCAGGAACACATGAAACATATTTATATATCATTTTTAGACGTGTTTGAACAAAAAACGAAAAAAGGATATGTCATAAACATCCTAGCCCTATTTATATGAAAGAGGAATTCGGTCCACCAACTTACTTTTCACGGAAGTAAAAAAAATTTACTTTAAATTGTGTACAAATCGCGTAGAAAGGCACCAAATTTGTTCCTGAAATTCAATATTTAGCCGGGGCTATTCACCCCGGACGCGTTATGTTGGGGGGCCTTCCCCCCTAAACCCCCCATTGTGTTTGCAAGCAATGGTTCCCATGACAATCGCAGAGCGTCCGCCCACTTATTGTTTTACTAATTAACCACTCTTAGATTTGATTTAGTTGAACGGTAATATATCTACGTAAGTGATTTTTGGTGTATTGCTTAGGTAAAATAACTAATTTTTAATGATGAGGGCTAAGGCTAAACATATTTTTAATGAATGAAGGACAGATGCAACACGTATACCATTTTTCAATCTAGTATTTAGAATTGTCTTTTTGAAGCTTTAGATGCTGACACCCCCTCTACTACTTAGATCATTATTTTGGTCATCTTTCTACCTAAAAGTCATTAAAACTCACTATTTTTGAAGATAGAAACTGTTAAGAGCCCTGAAATTGTCAACAAGATTAAAATAACAACAAATTCATCTGGAGTCGGTTCAATATAAAGCTGTAAAATATAAAAAAATCCTATTTCGGGTATTGCATTTTGTGTTACCGATTAAATTAGCGCTATGGTCTACATATTTCATTCACACAGCCTATTGTTTAACTATCATTTTGGAGCTAAATTGGTTAAAACTGTACTTTATATTCCTTTAAGTTTTTCCTTTAAATTGTGATATTTTTAAAAGTTGCTCACTAGCAATGAAGCGTCTTTGTTGTGGCTGGCAACCTTAAGTTAATTAAATGCTGTAGAATAAGTAAACTGCTGGCTGTCAGTTGTGTCACTACCTAATTTTTTGCCTTTGTACCTACAGTGTTTTGTAGGGCAAATATTATTTGTAGAGTTCCAAACGATTTTACTAGAACAGAATCGCAAATAACAGAAAGGGCGTTAGTCACACTTTTTTTGAAATTGAGTTAACAGCGGATATGGGATCTGTAAAGGTAAATGCAACTTTAGAGATTGAAAGGGCGGTAGTCCCAGCATTTGCATGCACAGGGCACCCATGGTGAAGATTCAGTGAATTGCAGAAAGGGCATTAGTCCCAGGACTTGTGCCCTTGCTGCACTTCACAGGCTCACGGCTTCAAAGTAAAACACCGAGAACACCGAGAATCCGCTACAGTTGCCAGAAACCCATGTTAAAAGGAAAAGGGTGATTGTATTTATCACCCTTAGGGGTAGGGGGGGGGGGGGGGGGGAGTTCAGTATTTGCAAAATTAATTTTTGGAGTTTTATCAAGCCATTTTATTTTGGCCAACTGAAAAAAGTGCTCGTGACCACTAAGATTCGGAATAAGTTCTTTTATATTTGGAAATGAAGTCTTAAAATTTTTAACAAATGTTTGTTTGACCATTTTTGACCTCTTTTGACAGTTAATCTCCCTAAAATAGTAACATTTTAATCATATTTTCCAGTGAATTACAGAACGGGCATTTGTCCAACTCATTAAACCCTCAAATTAGGACAGAAATATATTTTTGGCTTCTACAGATAATAGCTGGGTGTATCAATTTATTATCTTATTTATGCCAGAAAAGTATTTTTTTTACAAATAGATCTGAAGGGGTGCAATTAGTTTTTCTCGATTATCTCAGAACTAGGTCAGCTGGACTTCAGCCGTTTCTGTAATTCGTAACTACTGACTAATTAATTACTAATAAGTGATTATCACTGATTAGTTATTGCCTGGAACATAGAGCGTTGGGTGGCGCAAAAAAATCCCCTATGATTGAGAGGTCACTTTATCGAAAGTATTATTGATAGGATACTACATATGATATCAAGCTGAAAATTTCAAATTATATTCAGAATACATTATGATCGATTGTGTAAAAATATCAATCAATATCAATAGGTATATGTAAAGAAAGATATTAAATCTTGAAGTTGAGCTTGAAAACAGAATAGTGGGGGGGGGGGGAATCACTTTTATTACGTGTGTAATAAACGTTTAGAAATAATCTTTATATTCAGATTTTACGCTCAACTTCAAGATTCCATAATTTTCGTTCCGATAATTCAAATTGATTGATATTTTTACACAATCGATCTTAATATATTTTCAATATAATTTGAAATTTTCAAATTGATATCGTACGTAGTTTTGAGAAACAGCGTCCTGGCCATTGGAAGTTTTCTCGACGCGCGCTATTTGAGCTCCGTATAATCAATTTTTTGACAACCAAATTTGAACAGCTGTAACTCTTTTCCTATAATAGTAATGTTTTTGAAACTTGTACATATTAAATGATGGTATGTTTTCTAATATAAGTACAAATTTCAGAAACCTATCTATAATAGTTTCAATATAGTGACCTCTCAATCAGGGGGATTTTTTTGCGCTACCCAGTATATAAATTATTCACACACTAAGATGCTATGGAAACATTTCTATATATTTATTTTAAAAATAAGTCAATATAATTATATCTATAATAATTATATGATAATATAATATTACACAAATTAGTTATTGTTTTCCTGAATTGCACTTGTCATATTCCTTTCCATTAGATGAATGTCCTTGAATGGAGTACAACTTCTAAGAACCACGCTGACATAGTAAAATTATAACATCAACATTTCCCTCCCTCACTCGGTGACCGATCTCTCAGCTGCCGAGCTCGGATGTTTGTAAATTGTTTTCATTTCTCGAGTGGAACGAATAAACAAATGTAACTAACAACTTTGCCCCTGCGGATGCAACACGCAGCATCGACAGAGTTCGCCAAACCAGGGCCGATGGTCTTAAGACGGCTGGGTAGTGAGTTTGACCTTGAAGAGTTTTTCAATCGATTTTTATCAATATCTTTTACCAATGTAATGGACCAATGGTGATGGGAGGAGTCAATGTAGAATAATAGTTATCTTTACTCACACTAGAGCAGCACTGTCCATATAGTGGTAGAAAGAGCCAATCAAATGTTTGGGGAAAGACAGTTGAATTTCAAAATGGATCCATTTGCTATTGATTACTATTGATTACTGTGCTGTCACAGCCTTCTTGACGGTCACAGCCCACATCCTTCTGTCATCTGTTTTATTCGTGATGTCACATAGCAAGATGTGGTCCATGACTAGTGGTCCATTGTTAACAAAATAAAATAAGTCTTCGTTCGAGTATTCAGAACAGTATATGAAAATAATTCCATAGCTTCTAATGGTTTATTAGATTTACTTTGTCCTACAGACGTTTAGTGCCCGAAAATTAGTAAAATCATGGCACTAAACATCTATTGGACAAAATAAAACTAATAACTTAAGCCCCATTTACACGGTGCAATTTCTTGTGCAACTTCTGTGTTGTTGTGTTGTTCTGCACATGTGCAGAGTCACTTTTTCATCTCAAAAGTGACATTGCGCATGAGCAGATAAACTGTGGCACAGAAGTTGTACAAGAAATTGCACCGTGTAAATGGGGCTTTAGGTACCTATTCCAAACTATGAAATTATTTTCATTGAACTGTTCTGAATACTTGTACAAAGCCCTATTTTGTTAACAACTAGGAAAACGCTCTGTGTAACGCGTTGATGAGCGAGCACGGATACACGCAACACCTCGAACCGAAATTATGTCTATCGAATGTCATTAAAAGCCATTAATTCTTTAGTTTCGTCACATACTTGTATAAAAATCTCCAAAATCTCCAAAAATATTGGTGCCAATCCTTGCTAAGTTTTAAGTTGATCGATTAAACCTTTATGATTGAACGGTTCCTTGTTAATTTTCAAAAATCACAGGATCTCGTTCAAAAAATATACCTGGGACCACCCATATGATATGATATGTAGTGTGTGTACACAATATCAGATCAATCTGTTGAACGGTCATTATTAGTTTCATATCGTTTAAAACTTTCTGCTCTAACTACCTTGCCTTGAACTGTAGATTCGAAGTCGCCGTGAATTTGACAGCCAACACGCAAAATGTCCCTAAAATGACAAAAACTTTTGAAAATAACGACAGATTAGAGTGAAAATTGGCAAAAATACTTTAAATGTTGGTACCAATGACCATGCAAAGTTTTTAGCTGGTCGGTCAATCGGTTCCAGTTTAAATTTCAAAAATCACAGGAAAAATGGTTTTAAATTTGAACCAATTGGAGGATTTAGCTGAAATTTTTTTTGATTGGGTACAATGTTGGTTGCAATGACTTTGCTAAATTTCAAATTGATCGAACCAACCAATCGAAAGATTATTTTTATAAAATTTGAACCAATCACAGGATACCGTTCAGAAAAGATCCCAGGGATCGCATAGATTACGTTAGTATGTGTACAAAATTTCAGATCGATTGGTTGTGCGGTTTGACCTGGGCAGTGCAGGCAAAAAAAAAAAAAAAAAACACACAAAAAAAAACACACAGAGAAAGTGCCATAAGAGTACCGTGGTGACGCTCGCTACGCTCGCTCAATTACATTGGTAAAAGATATTGATAAAAATCGATTAAAAAACTCTTCAAGGCCATGCTCACTACTCAGCCCCCTTAATGATTATTAAATAACCTCGGACCAATTCATTCAAAGATGAAGAGTAGGTAGAGTTGAATTGAAGAGTTGAATGTAGGTATCAATTATGTCCTCAGAAAAGTAAAGCACTACCTACCAATAAAATTAAGGAGGGATGCCCAAGTAGATTTTCCGAAAATATTTTTTGTTGAAATGTACGACTTTTATTAATTTTTTCAACATTTCAACTATATTTTTACCCAGAAAAAACACTCCGTGTAAAAAAGGCAGCCAAGTCTCTTTACTTTGAAAAAATTCAACACAGAAAAGGAGTGATATCAAAAAAGGAGTCAAGTCAATGACATTTCCAAATATTTAATCGTACCTATCTTTGAAATAAAAGTATAAACACCGAGAAATACTTTACAAAAGGACTTGGCGCATCATTTTTTTAAAGACATCATTCTATCCTAAAAGTGGACAGAAATTTAAAGTAGGTACATTGTCATCTTTCTATTTGAGCCATGTATCTATGATACAAGCTACTTTTAGTAATGACTATTTTATGGTTTTGTCAATTGCGATAGTCTGATAGAAGAAAGATTTCATGCTGTAATAGATAAGTAATATAAGGGTGGAATAATTAAATAACAAGGAAGTGGGCTCAATATGTTGATATTAGAAGGGTATATTTTCATAATTTGATCTTTACTGAGGAAATCATGAAACATTGTCAAATAATTACTAACTATCTATGGAACACTATTATATATTTTTGAAGTGTCAAGTGTATCAAGTAAAATTTTTTAAAGAAATTCAATGTGCCGTCACTGTGTACTTTGTGAAATGTATTGTTATAAAATGCGGATTAATAGAAATTTATTTCATGATGAGAAGGTATAACGCATGAGACTTAATTAATTGACCACGAAACAATATTACGAAGATAACTATTGTGTATTTATTACAAACATAGGCAACAAGTTTCATCGCGTACATATTCAAATAGAAAATATTTTACAGTAGGTATATATAATATGTAATTAAAAGATGTGTCCCTATTATTCTAAAAATTCTAAATGACGGTTGTAAATGGCATGCTTATGAATAGAAAAAATTCTTTAAAAAACGATGAGCCAAGTCCTTTCATAAAGTATTTCTCGGTGTTTATACTTTTATTTCAAAGATACGATTAAATATTTGGAAATGTCATTGACTTGGCTCCTTTTTTGATATCACTCCTTTTCGGTGTTGAATTTTTTTAAAGTAAAGGGACTTGGCTGCTTTTTTTACACGGAGTGTTTTTTCTTGGATATCACTTCTTTTGTTAGTTTATTCATAAAGCTTGTAACACATGTCGGAGGAAGAAGGACTAATTACTTTAAAAAAATACGCCTCAACAGATTTGGTTACTATGAAAAGTTACGTTTGGTATAAGCTTAAAATGATTACCCAAGAAGAATAGCCTAAGTTTCGTTACAATCGGTCCAGCCGTTTTCGATATCAGACGTCACTTCCGGTTTAAAAAATGGCACCCGATAATACTGCTGCCTTGATATCATAATTATAAGTGAACCATATTTGCATAATTAGGCTGCAATCTGTGCAGCCGTTTTCGATATATAACGTCACTTCCGGTTTTGAAATATCGGCCAAAAATAATGTCGTCTTGAATTCATTAGTCCTACACAATTCCAAAATTTGGTTGCAATCGGTACAGCCGTTTTCGATATATGACGTCACTTTCGGGTTTAGAAAATGGCGGCCAAGAACACTGCAACCTTGAATTTATTATTATTTACAATGAATGTTTACTTAATATTTATTTAAAAGTATAAAGTGGTGAATTTAGTGTCATTTAGCATATTAATGACGTCATTTCCGGTATAGGTAACAAGAAAACAATCTAGTTTTATCTAGGTGATACTTCATGAATGACCTTCTGAATTCATTAGCGCTAATTTCCGTCAAATCGGTTATGCCGTTTTCAATATACGACGCCACTTCCGGTTTCAGGAATGGCGGCCGAGAGCACTGGGTATTGAAATTATAATTTTGTATTGTCTATGTTACAATGTAAGTTAATTATTTAAAGTATAATTTGATGAAATAAGCTAATATTGCAAATTTATGACGTCACTACCGGTTTAGAAAATAAGAAAATTATATTTTTTAGTAACACACTACATATAGATGACTATCTAAATCGAATGGCGCTAATTTCGTTATAATCGGTCCAGCCGTTTTCTAGAAATGACGTCACATCCAGTTTCAAAATGGCGGCACAAAAAATTCGTAAGGGCAAGGTATCATCAGACGCCAAAAGTGCACATGTGGTAAAAATTTCAGATCGATCGGTTCAGCCGTTTAAGCTGTGGCGGTGATAGCGGGGTTGCCTGATATCAGAATCATTATCAAGCGAGCGTAGCGAGCGTCTCCACTTGAAACTTATGGCTCGAATCTCTGTTTTTGTGTGTATTTGTGCATTTGGCGTCTCCTGCCAAACGAAGTAATGGATCAGGCCAATTTTTTCACACAACTTAAATTACTATTCTCGTTATGGTCAAAATGATTTTCAGCAAGTTCGCTCCATTGGTTGCATCGGAAACTTGATGTGTAGTTATAGTTAGCTTGGCAATGGGGATGAAGGAAACTCTGTGTATATAACTGCAATAGTTTGACCGATCATCACCAAATTTTGCAAGGTCATGTCTACCAGCATAATAAGTGATTTTTTACAAATCTGTAATGAGCTTCAAGAGTAATAGACATTTTACTGACATTTGTATACTTAATTTAAAACGGCCTATAGCCACACCACCATTTGACCTATCAAATGGTCTTCGATTAATCTGATCAATCAAACTCATATTTTGCATGGTCGTTAAGACCAACATTGTCTCTTATTTTACGAATTTTCAGCCCTACCAGTCAAGAACATAGATGCACTTATTGACAGTTTCAATAACTGTCAGAAATGACATTTCAAAACAGAAATTCCACTGCATTCTGGGTTGCTCTATGTAGCAAAGCAAAGTTTATAGATGGCTTTTCTCAATATCAATGTAAGACAGATTCTTTTCTTAGTGAATCAACTTGCAATACATAATATAGTCAAAATGTAATGTAGGTATTTCATATACATAGGTATAGGTAAACCTTATCTAAAATAATTTATTTTACGATATGGATTGTGTTTCACAGTTATGAAAACAACGTTTTGACTAGATAGCATAATATTTTACACATTTCCAGCCCAATCGGTCAAGAATTTA
The DNA here is from genome assembly GCA_934045905.1 of Leuctra nigra. NCBI lineage: Eukaryota > Metazoa > Arthropoda > Insecta > Plecoptera > Leuctridae > Leuctra > Leuctra nigra. The sequence goes on from OW203768.1 coordinate 36,763,487, forward strand.
CAGACTTATTTCTGTTTTAAGTGTTTGAATATCTGTCCAAAGAGATTGATGGAAAAATATCAGTACAATAATCTGTTATTTAATTGATCCAGAGTGTTTATGAAAAGTTGCAAGGAAAATTGGTAATAAATAATGTATAGTTAGTTATCTTTGATTGAATGGATCGTGCTTGATTGACGATGTCGTGCGTGTCGGTGCTCGCTCATCAACGCGTTACACCGAGCGTTTTCCTAGTTATAATCAGATACCTTTAAAAAGGGGTGTAATATCACTGTTTTCAAGGCCTTCTAGCTCGCAAATGGCATAGGTAACCTATTGTTCCCAAATTTGGTATATGTAGTGGGGTGGGACATAGCTCGAAATTAAGATATCTTGCAACAATGTGATATTTTCCAATTTTAAGATCCAGTAGGCCGAAAATGCCAGGTTGTTGCTTACAGTAAAAGTGTTTGGTCTGCTCCTCAGTTTATTAGGCATTTACGATATGTTGAGTGAGTGTGAGTGTACAGTACGACTTGGCTGGGTGGAGCGACCGCTCCACTAGATGTAAAAGTTTCATCAAATGTCTTGTAACTTGCAACTCTTGAATTATATTGAGTTTTCAATATGATGTCTTCGGAAGATTTAGAAATTTTAACCCAGGAGGTATTCGAGAAAATAAGGAACACGACTCACCTCTGGTGGATTTTGTGGTACTAGGTAAATGGCGGCTATCAAGGGCGCATTTGCATAATATAAATACAAATATTTGATATAGTTGTTTGTTATGGCCAAGAAAGTAAATTTATAGCTAAATATCAATTTTATTTGTTTTTTGTTTTTTCACTGCTTTATGAAAACACGAAATGTAAAAACAAACAAATTAATTATTGGACCTGATAGTAGCCATCTTGCCAGAAGTGGCTCCATCACGTATCACTTATTTGTGGGAATAGGAAAATTATTTAGAATTTGGCGCCTAACTTTTAAAAACGTACGGCTAGGTGTATATATAAAAATCTTATAAATACCTCTATGTCTAATACACATAATTTATTAGTTTTTGGAAAAAATCTATTGGTTGAAAATAGTTCAACTAGTATTACTAGGAAAATTACCGTGTTTTTTCGATTTCCCATGTTAAAGGGGGGCAACGGTCAGAAATTAAAATTTTACCATAATTACACCTAGGATGATTACTGGGGGGGATTGGCATCCCGTGTGACCTTGAAAACCATGTGTGTGATAATGGAAATGCCGCGCTTTTATAACAGTTGAAAATACCTCGCATCATTTAATAAAATGTCTCACATTATATCTCTTACAATTCGTTAATCTTAAAGGAAGACAATGATGTATCTCAGACATCAACACGTTGCCTATTTGAGACGTTGTGAATAAAGTGCTGAAGTGATATTTTACCGTCGGCGCAGGTTTCAACATTTTGATCTAGTTCCTCGAGATATTAAACCAGTCAAAACAAGTATACTACACAACATAATGGAGTTTAAAATACAATCTTACAATGCTCTGCATTGTAATGAAGACAATGTTGCTACATACATATCTCTCCAATATTTATTGACGATGCAGCACGAAAAGGCAACATTTCCCTCGTCTGTATCATACATGGCCAAATGCGTACTGCATCAGCTAGCGTGGGTGACGTCATTAGGTTGCCAATCCCCCCCAAGCTATCATCCTAGATTACACATCAAACTATTAATATCTGTAAGACATATGAGAAGGTACCAATCCGGTTGTGATAGTGAGAGCAGCAAATCGAAAAACGTGATTTTAATCGAAAGTATGCAAAGAATTTTAGTCCCATAAGAAATAAGCTGGACGCAAAATGTCTATTGGGAATGTAGGAGAACCAAAATAAATAGAAATAAAAGAAGCTCTGCTACATATAAATAGGAGTGTTTTCTTCATTTTATCTCTTTTAAAATTTTCTGTGAATTGAACCGTTTAGCTGCAAATAAATATAAAAACAAATCGCTACTGTTTTATACACCAAGAAGGTCCCATATTTTTAGTACAGAAGGTACATTCCTGCAGATCTCACTCCCACTCTCTGTAACTGGATCCAAATTGTTTATACTAAGCGCTTGCTGACACTTGAAATAGTAATAAAATAGCCATAAACTAAACAATTTCATGCATCATCATAACACAACACATTAAATATCTATTACAGTCTGTTCAAAGAATGTTGATACCATAATTGACAAAACTCATGTGAACTAATATGCAATACAGTCAATAATTATTATTAATTATTACAATACCGCTGGCACATTTGCACTTATCAATTATCTATAAACATGACAAGATGAAATGATGGTAATTTTTCATATTCTGACTGTTGTCGCCCTTTAAAGATAGGGCTAACTCAAATTTTTAAATTGATATATCTTGGAAATTAGTTCGGCTACCCTACTTTTACTTGCGTTTATATGGTGCCCAAGGAAATTATCTATTAAATAAGCATATTAATTCAGATATCTATCGGAGACCTCTACTTGGGCATCCCCCCTTAATACTAATAGGTACAACCAATAATAGTCACCGATTGTGTTTATAATTAAAAATGCAAGCTACATAATATTAATAATAATAATGTAATTTATTGAGCACATAAAATAGGTACACAATTGGTCTGTATTCAACAATCGAGTCGTTGATCTTCCATACATCCATCTCTTCTCTTCTCTTCAGCTGCTTCACCTCTTCACCGTTTACCTATTTCTTCTGAAGTTATTCATAATAGTCATTATACATAGTTGTGCTTCAATATCAGTGGTAATATTGGAAGAACATCCAAGCATTTGCTTTTTTTTTAGCTGAGGGAAAACCACTGAAAAAACATTCTCAGCAGGATGTGTGTGATCATTTTCAGTAGTGGATAGGCCCCATTGTAAATTTGGAATATATTGTAATTTGTAAATTTGCCAATTGGAAATGCTCCATACCTACCGTATGTGGAAATTCTTTACCTATTCTTGTAGCCATTATTTGAAAATGCAATTCCTCTATCACCTGATTATTTTCTTTACTATCAAACTGAATGTCATGAAAGAGATAAGTTGTAGAATATTACAATCCACACCGTGTTTGTATGTATTCTACGTAGAACGTCTGACGTAAACATGGTGATTAGAGGAGAAAGTACTGCACATTACATCACAAGCACGCAGACATGAGACGAACTCAGGTGATGTGGACGACGTATTGTGCAGAAACACACCGTGAATAAGGTAAGAGATTAAAGCACAGTATTATATTTGGGGAGCTCGTAATGGTAAACAGCTTCTGATGGCACTGCACATTTGACCTCTTTCTTAAATTATTTCAAAGCAATACAATTATTTCACAAACATCTCTTAACGCTTTGAGGTCGAACTAGAGATCTTAATGTACCAACCACCTACTACTCCAGTTGTGGCTTTATTTAGTAAGAATGAGAAAAAAACTACAAAGAAAAATAAGAACAGTGCTTGACCCCTTATTTTACAAATATTTTTTTTTAGTGAAGGTACCTATTAAAAAGTGAAAATTGTGTCTTGAAACGTCAATGTTGAAACCTTATAAGTACACTAATACAGTCTTGTTATCTCATGAGACATAGAAACTTGTGAATGTGATATCCAGTTTACCTTCAACCATATTTGAATACAATTAAAAAGAAGTTTAATTTTAGATGTGGCCTCCAAAACACCTACAGCCTGAGAGTAACATTAAACTTGAATGTACAATCAGCCTTTCACAACCAGCATTTCAGTCGGCATGGGTGTTACATCGCTGCTTCTGCTGTCCGCGGTCAGTGCCGTGCTCGCAGTGCCGGGCCCTCAAGTCACAACACTGCAGGGCACATTGCGAGGCAGCTACTTGCAGTCGGCTAATGGCAACACATACGCAGCATTCCAAGGCATCCCCTACGCCAAGCCGCCAGTAGGCAAGAACAGGTTCAAGGTGAGAGGTCAACATTATTAGGTACCTACGTAAATACAGTTATTAGGCAAGACCATTTTCTAAATTGGCCAAAAGGAAAGTAAACCTGGTCAGAAATCTTAGAGAGTCTTGATTATTCAGGATCAAAATAAATATCTTTATTTGAAGGTTTTATGTGAACCAGCTTGAAAACTGAACCTGGTCGAAAGGTTTGATTCTTGAACTGCCATGTTGGACTTTTAACGCTGATCACTGATCTCCATTGGTCACAGCATTACAGAAAGAGAAGAAATTTAGCAGGTGTGTTTTTAATCATTCATAAACAGAACACCCAAAATCCCTGGGCTTGTGTTCAATTTACACAACTTCCTTTTACATCAATATAAGAATAGATATCGCAGATATGCTATAGTTTCTATAGTTGCCCGGGTTTGGAAATGGTACGGAAATGTCGCGGTTCGGTTCGACAGCAAAGTTCAAGGTTCAAACAACCCTAAATATTTTTTAAAATTGGTATAATTCGACATGAAAGATATGTTTGATGATTAAAACGAGTGACGAGTGCTATTATGGTGCTCTTACAACACTTAATCGCACTCACGTCACGAATACAGTTACAGTTCCTCTCCTACTTAAGTCAGCAATCTCCAGTACTTGACTCTCTAATGATCATATCTTCGTACATAGACACCCGAGCCGGCCACACCATGGCAAGGAGTGCTTATTGCCGATGGTACTTCACATGACTGCCTGCAGCTCAACCGCCGGCGGATAATATCCGGCGACGAAGACTGTCTCTACATCAACGTCTACACACCCGCGCCGCGTGTGTCGTCTGCCCAGTACGACGTCATCGTTGACATCCACGGGGGAGGATTCATGTACGGATCATCGAAAGACGCAGGACCGGAGTATATACTCGATTACAACGTCACGTTTGTCTCGTTCAACTACAGACTCGGGCCACTAGGTTGGTCACAGGACAAGACAATACCTACTGGATACTAGTTGCTCTGTGTAATGCATTGTAAAACAAGTATTTCCATTTTAATAAGTTGTGCATTCGTTGCTGAACTATACTTTCAACATACAGGGCTTTAAGTTTAGTCTTCAAAATAGTTTTTAAAAAACAATGAGTCGCCTCAAATTGAAATGCATTGAATTGACCAATGTAGGTGGGCGTTGCCTTATGAAAGACAAAAGTATTACCATGGTAACTCCAGGGTTGTTAGAAAAAACAATTTTTCATTCAAACAAATGAAATTTAGAAAGATCAAAGAAATAGCTCACTTGTGTTTAATCTAGTTTAATTTATCACTTGAAATAGTACAATCAATATATTTAAATCATATAAATCATGTTTGATGATTTGCTGGTCAATTATTACAGATGCTACAACGAAACAAATTATATTTTGCCAGGTATGTTGCCAAAGCGTTTTACTTTTTAATGGCGTCTGTCACTGGATAGTTTCGTCACCGCGTAGAGAACAGCTATCTTCACACTATTAAGCTTAAGGTGTGACCACTTCAATGATCTACCATTGGCTCCCGTGAATACGGACTACGGGTGGAATACGCAGAAAAAAATGCTATAAAATCGACCCTTGGTCAGTCTGCACCCTAGCCGATCGCAGCGCTAAGTTCGCTGGTGGCGATCCCGGAACTAATCTAGGCGATCATTTTATTTCTTGAGTGATAGTCAATGGCGCGAGCTGTCAAATGCCATCTTTTAGGTTATTTGCTGTTTGGTGAATAATAAGTAAGTGAAAATGCTAGTATTACATGTTAATTATTACAATCAATAAACTAAACACATTTTTACACTGATATCAACCCTTTTAATTTCATCTGATCGTTATCCAAGTTGTTTAAGTTCTAATTTATACATTTGATTTTGAATTAACCCGCTAAAATTCAGATTAGTTCGATTTTCTAACACCAACCATGGTGCTTAGAGAGCGCTGCGAACGGCTGGTAGCCGCAGCCAATCCACTCTATAGACCTGGCCATATTTAGCATTGGAGCCTGTTTCACGTCTCAAGCCCATCTGATCTCACCTTAAATTTAATAGTGTGAAGATAGCTGTTCTCTACGCGGTGGTTTCGTCAACTTAAAAAGGCCCTTCCTCTCTTATGAGAAGTTAATTAAGACTGAACAATATTCAAGTAGATAGCTTAAAGCAATACTATTATTAACGGCAATTTGTTGATTGTAAAACTGTTAAATTCTGTACGAATTCAACATTATTCTAATAATATCATGTGTTCAATTTGTTGTGTATACAAGCTCTTTGGTTGTGACCAAACATTGACTTTTGTTTTATGACGTCGTAGTTTGGTCAGATCTACATTGGTCAATTAATAAAGCAACTCATTAAAACCTACATAATGTCACTGGTAAGATCTCAAAGTGATAATTGTTATATAGTGACCTTGGTTGCTAGGCAACCAAGTTGTTGTAACAAAAGATAACAGATTGAGTCAAGATTTAGCAACTGTAATGGGAAGTCCATCTTGGTTTTTTATTCTATTTAATGATAACTATTACATGGTTTCAGCAGTTAAAAAAATCTAATTAATGCTAGAAAGAATTAATAGAAATGGACAATTCTCAATTTAGACCGCCAAAGGAGCTCGACCATACTGGAAACTTGTCTGAAAACTGGAAACGATGGATCCAGCGCTTTCGGATATATTTGATTGCCACAGAGGGCGATGTGTTTACATCTGGTAAAGTACAAGTATCAAGACTGTTATGTTTAATCGGTGATGAGGCGTTAGAAGTGTTCAACACCTTCATCTTCGAGAATGAAAATGAAAAGAAGATCTTGAAAAAGTAATCGAAAAGTTTGAATTGTACTTTTCACATAGGAAAAATGTTGTATTTGAACGTTTCAAATTCTTCTCAATTGTACAAAAGGAAAATCAAACGTTTGATCAGTTTCTGCTGGAATTGAAAACTGCTAGCCAGTCCTGCGAATTCACTGAGCAAACTGAAGGATTAATTCGAGATCGAATTGTTTTGGGAATTCGCTGCAAAAATACACAGGAGCGGCTTCTGCGCGAAGAAAATGTTACACTGAAGAGAGCAGAAAACTACTGTCGTGCAGCTGAAGAAAGTCATCGTCAAGCACAAGCTGTGCAAGTCCAGGTGCCCAGCTCGGTGAACGCAATAAACATTAAAAGGGGAGGAAAAAAGGTTGACGAACCTAATAAAGAACAATGGAGATCAGGAAAAAAAATCTCCTGCGACAAGTGTGGATATGACCATCTCCGCGCCGATGTCCTGCACTTGGAAAAGCTTGCGCCTTCTGTCAGGAGAGCAACCATTTTGCAAAAAAATGCCCAAAGCGCAAGCAAGCAAAGAAAGTACACACCCTGCAGCACAACAACGATTTACCTTCAGAACAGTCGTTAGATGAGAGTGAAGAGGAAGATGCCCATAAGCAAATGGCATGTTGTCTGCGATGAAGGTGTCTGGAATACCCCAGCGTGCGAATATCGATTGAAGGACATTGATAACTTATGATAACTTATGCCAGTAATCAATAGAGATCCGATTATATGGTGATCGCGAAATTTTCGAAGTGTTGTAAATGACTAATATTTCTAAATATAAATGCGTTTCCATATGTTTCTGACCCAAAAACACTGGAATCGAATCGCGACAAAACGCGAAATTTACCCTTAACACCACCAAACTGACTTAATCGCGAAATATACGGCGAAATATCACCAAATTGAATATATTTTATGTTATTTTGTAAATTTCGCAGTTGCTTTTCTAATTTTTCTCAGGATCACCAAGGTAAACCCCACTATTGAACCTTTTTTATTTCTAAAATCAGTCAGAGACCCTCCCCTATTCGCGTAAATGACAGAAGAGCTCTGACCTTGTAGAAAACTACTTGGGGTTGCTTAGTGGGAGGGGCAGTGACCTCGCATTATCACGTGAAAATAAAGTTGACATATGTCTTTTACAGTCGCAAAACATAAACAAACAGCATGAAACAGCTTATAATAATTTTAATTTTGATTTTGCATTGTGAAAAACCAAGGTGGACAGTCACATGCTGCACTGGCTTACCTAGGAGGGTATGTGAGTGATAGGTATAATATTGACCATCTTCATTTAGATCGCGAAAAAATGTCTAGTTACCTACCCTGCTGAAAATTCTTGCCAAGATCTTGCAAGATCTTGCTAAGATCTTGTATTAACCAAGATCTTGCCAAGATCTTGCTAAGATCTTATCAAGATCTTGGATTTACCAAGATCTTGACAAGATCTTGGTAAGGTCTTTGCAAGATCTTGTATTAAACAAGATCTTGCTAAGATCTTACCAAGATCTTGGTAATATCTTGATAAGATCTTATCAAGATCTTGACAAGACCTAATCAAGATCTTGCTAAGATCTTACCAAGATCTTGCCAAGATCTTACCAAGATCTTGGTAATATCTTGATAAGATCTTATCAAGATCTTGACAAGACCTAATCAAGATCTTGCCAAAATCTTACCAAGATCTTGGTAAGATCTTGGTAAGATCTTGGTAATATCTTAATAAGATTTTATCAAGATCTTGACAAGACCTAATCAAGATCTTGCCAAGATCTTGCCAAGATCTTACCAAGATTTTTTCAAGATCTTGCTAAGGCCCTTAGGAAAATTTCCTATAGTATATTTTGAAGTAGGTATTCCAAAGTATTATGTAATAACGTGTAGTAAACTATAGTATGTGCTATAGTACTTGAAGTACATGCAAAAACTTACTCCATAATACCATAGATTACTGAAGTAAATTCTACAGTATCGGTGGTAAACTAAAGTATAAACTACAGTATTTTTACTACCGCTGAAATAGACTGTTTTTTACTCTGGAGTAAATATACTTGACCTACTGTAGTAATTGTTGATAAATAAATAATAATAATAATTCTAAGTATGTACTATAGTGTTTTTACTACTTGCGATATATACTGCAGTTTTCTATAGTAAAGTTATAGGGAACGTACTTCACTGTAGTAATTCGAAGTATGTAGCTAGAGTACTTTGACTACAGACAGAATAAGTTTGCTATAGTAAGTTCTATAGGTAGTATATATACTTCATTGAAAATCTATAGTATCTCATCTGTAGTAAAGAAAAGTGTAATCTACAGTATGTTTACTATAGCCGATTTATATTGTAGTTTAGTAAATTCTGAAGTATCTTCATTGACTTTTTACTACAGTATTTGTAGTAGTAAGGTGTATAAACTACAGAATTTTTACTTCATTGACTTAGAAAATTTGCACCACATCACCTAGTAAAATAAACAATAGTAATTATACTACAGAGCGTGAGCTGATATATTTTATGGGGAAATATCACAGATCAATTTACTTTATAAATAAATCTTAATATTTATCGTTTCTCCTATTTTATCATGTTAATAACAACCAGAAAAAACACTCCGTGTAAAAATACCAGCCAAGTCTCTTTAAGTATAAAAAAAAATAGAAGAAATCTAAAAATTCAGCACTGAAAAGGAGTGATATCAAAAAAGGAGCCAAGTCAACGAATTTTCCAAATTTTAATCGTACCATTGAAATAAAAATATCAACCCCCGAGAAATACTTAAAAAAAGGACTTGGCGCATCGGTTTTTTAAAGACACTTTTCTATCCTAAAAGTATAGGAAGAACTCTACAAGTATATTTTCCTGAGTATATCACATTCATTATCGACGAATCATACTACGTTTTAATATAACTAGTACTCTTACCTACTGGCAGTTTTGGTATTTTGTCAATATTCAGAGGAAATAAACGGATAAACGAATAACGAATAAACGGAAGCGGCCTAGTCTATTCGTTATTGCCACTATTTCTAGGGTCATATTAATCAATCATACTTCTCAATATCGTGACTGAGGGAAATAGCGAAAGCGCTCATTACAAGAAGGCCGTCAATGAGATTTGTATAAGTGACTAGTGCACTGAGCCATGCTGCTCAAATAATTACTGACTAGATTTTTATCTAAAGTAATACGTTATGTAATTTATGAATTTTTTTGGTATAAAATGTTAATTAATAGCAATTAATTACACGGCGAGAAGGTTCAAAGTATAATGCTGTAGTAGGTATGTTGATGTACCCACAAAACTATAGGTACCTACCAATCACAAACACAACTGTTCTGTATTTATTGCTTGTAAGACAATGCTATGTTTCTTTGCGTACTTATATTTAAATTTAAAATATTTTACAGAATGTTCAATATTTAATTTGAAAGTTTTGTCCCAATTTTTCTAGGCATTTCTGAACTACGTAGTATGTGAGTGGCATAAGCTTCAGAATAGAAAAATGTCTTTAAAAAAACGATGCGCCAAGTCCTTTTTTTAAGTATTTTTCGGGGGTTGATATTTTTATTTCAATGGTACGATTAAAATTTGGAAAATTCGTTGACTTGGCTCCTTTTTTGATATCACTCCTTTTCAGTGCTGAATTTTTAGATTTCTTCTATTTTTTTTTATAGTTAAAGAGACTTGGCTGGTATTTTTACACGGAGTGTTTTTTCTGGGATATCACTTCTTTTGTTAGTTTATTCATACAGCTTGTAGCACATGTCCGAGCAGGGACTAATTTCTTTAAAAAAATACGCCTCAACCGATTTGGTTACTATGAAAAGTTGCGTTTGGTATAAGATGAAAATGATTATCCAAGAAGAATAGCTTAAGTTTCGTTATAATCGATCCAGCCGTTTTCGATACATGACGTCACTTCCGGTTTTGAAATAGCGGCCGAATTCCGGTATAGGTAATAAGAAAACAATCTAGTTTTATCTAGTTGATACCTTCATGAACGACCATCTGAATTCCTAATCCCTATATTTCCGTAAAATCGGTCATGCCGTTTGTAATATATGACGTCACTTCCGGTTTCATTTAGTGGTTCCTGCCGCCATTTCCGGTACCATTAATTTATTTATTCATTTTTCACAATTGATTTTTCAAATAAATAGCAGAATGAATAAGCAGGAGCTAGTTCAGTTGCAATCGGTACAGGCGTTTTAGATATATGACGTCACTTCCGGTTTCAGGAATGGCGGCCGAGAACACTGCTACCTTGAATATATAAATTGTATTGTCTATGTTACAATGTAAGTTAATTATGTACGTATTTTAAGTATAATTTGTTGAAATAAGTTAAATATTGCGTATTTATGACGTCACTTCCGGTTTAGAAAATAAGAAAATAATATTTTTTTTATTGATACTTCATATAGATGACCATCTAAATCGAATGGCGCTAATTTCGTTCTAATCGGTCCAGACGTTTTTGAGTTATGACGTCACTTCCGGTTTCAAAATGGCGGCTTCCGGTTGGTTTTATAAAAAGGCACCTCAGACGCCAAAAGTGCACATGTGGTAAAAATTTCAGGTCGATCGGTTCAGCCGTTTAGGCTGTGGCGGTGATAGCGACGTTTCGTGATATCATCAGAATCATCATCATCTTCAGAATCAGAAAGTGGTGTAATTTCACTGTTTTCTCGGTCCTCTAGCGCGCAAATGGCATAACCTATTGTTCCCAAATTTGGTATATGTAGTGGGGTGGGCCATAGCTCGAAATTAAGATATTTCGCAACAATGTGAGATTTACCAATTTTGAGATCCAGTAGGCCGAAAATGCCATGTTGTTGCTTACAGTAAAAGTGTTTGGTCTGCTCCTCAGTTTATTAGGCATTTACGGTATGTTGAGTGACTGTGAGTGTATAGTACGACTTGGCTGGGTGGAGCGACCGCTCCACTAGATATAATGATCCACTAAATAATATAAATATGTTCACTTAAATATGAAAACTCAATATGATCACTATTAGCGCAGCTAAGTCTTGTCTGCACCGGTGGCCTACTCGGTAAGACGATCGACTACGGACCACGAGATCGCAGGTTCAAAACACGGCGGTTCCACGGGATTTTATAATTGAAATGTGTAATCAAACCTTGTCCAAAACTTCAGAAGAGGTTTCCCGAATGCAAATGAGTATTCATAAATATAGAAAATTTTATTTTTTTATGAAATTTTAACGTTTTTTTGGCAGCAAAATGTACAAGATCTTGCTAAGATCTTGCTAAGATCTTGCCAAGATCTTGCAAGATCTTGCTAAGTTTTTGCAAGATCTTGCTAAGATCTTGCAAGATCTTGCCAAGTTCTTGCAAGATCTTGCTAAGATCTTGTTTACAATATCTTGCTAAGATCTTGGCAAGATCTTAGCAAGATCTTGCTAAGATTTTTCAGCAGGGTAACAACATTGCTCTGGCATTTGAATAGAAGAGTAAATGGTGACAATATTATGAAAGTCCCAGCACTTGTATGTACACTGTTCCATTTTTATTATTCTTCAATGGAAATTCTAATACTCATAATCTGAAGTTTATCTATATTTTTTAAAAACATAAAACGCGAAATTGACAAATCTTAAAACCACAAAACGCAAAATTTCCAATTTCAAAAACGAAATTTTGAAGTTTTTAAAACCATATAATCGGATCTCTAGTAATCAATGCTTCTACCTACTCGTATTCCAATTAGCTTATGAGAAACTGAAGTCTACTCTAGAAAATCTTTAGAAAAAGAAATCATCGAGCCGGTGGATAAGCCAACTGACTGGGTACATCGACTGGTAATCGTGGAGAAGAAGGATGGAAGTCTTCGTTTGTGCATCGAACCCCATGAGCTCAACAAATGTATTCGTCGGGAACATTTTGTGATTCCCACAACGGAAGAGACAATCAACAACCTTGGAGGAAAGAAAGTTTTTTCTGTTCTTAATATGAAAACTGGGTTCTGGCAGATTCCTCTGGATGAAGAAAGCACGAATCTATGCACGTTTAATACCCCTTTTGGACGCTTTAAATTCTTGAGGCTACCCTTCGGACTTTGTTCCGCTCCCGAAGTGTTCCAGAAGTTCAATACTCAATTCTTCGGCGACATCCCTGGCGTGTCGGTTTACTTTGATGACATCATCGTTGCGGGATCAAGCACCGATGACCATGACCGCTCGCATAAAGGTGCTAGAGCGAGCAAGGCAGCTGGGCATTAAATTCAACAAAGAAAAATTCCAACATTGTGTCTTTGAAGTGAAGTAAGTAGGAAGGATTATTTCAGCATCAGGGGTCGCAGCTAATCCCAGTCACATTGAAGCCATTACGAGCATGCCACCTCTAGGCAACAAGGCAGAGCTTATCAGGTTCTTAGGTATGACCAAGTATTTATGTCGATATATTCCCAATCTATCTAAGATTACAGCCCCGCTGCGACAGCTGACAAGAGACGATGTGGAATGGCAGTGGTATCCCGAACACGAGCAAGCATTTGGTGAGGTGAAGAGGCGACTCACAGCGGCACCGGTGTTGGGAATCTACGACAGTGGGAAGCCCCTCGTACTACAGACAGATGCATCTCGCGATAGCCTTGGTGCATGCCTCATGCAGGATGGTCATCCACTGGCCTTTGCATCTTGAAGTCTTACATCAGCGGAGGTAGGCTATGCTCAAATTGAAAAGGAAATGCTAGCAATCATGTATGGAGTAGAGAAATTTCATCAATACACATATGGACGACCAGTGACGATTGAAACAGATCACAAGCCACTTGTCTCCATACATAACCGTGGAATAACTCTCTCTCCCCGTCTACTGTGAATGCTTTTACGCCTTTTGAAGTACCAACTAACTGTCACATACGTCCCTGGGAAACTATTGTGGTCAGCTGACACACTTTCCCGTGCTTTTCTTCCCGACACCGGCATAGAAGACAAGGAGCTGGACGTAATGGTACACACGCTTGTGAAGCACATGCCAATGGCTCAAGATAAGAAGATACAGTTTCAGGCAGAAACGGCAAAAGATGAGACCCTCTCGACTCTAATTCAGTATAACGCCAATGGATGGCCAAGTAGCAAGACATCTGTCCCTGATAGTGTTAAGTTTTACTGGAATAAGCAATCTGAGGACATCTACGTGGCTGAAGGACTGGTCTTCCTAAGTGACCGCCTAATCGTTCCAAGCTCCCTAAAAACATTTGTTCTTAATCTATTGCATGAGGGTCACTCGGGCATTGAGAGAAGCAAACTTCAAGGGAGAAGGTTGTTGTTCTGGCCGCACATGAGTTCAGATATTGAACAGTTTGTCCAAAATTGTTCTACTTGTGCCAAGTTTAGAACATCCAATAAAAAAGAAACTCTATTACCACATCCAGTACCAGATCGGCACTGGAAGAAAATTTCGGCTGATATCCTGCAGCTTGGGACAGAAGACTACTTGGTAGTGATTGACCACTACAGCAAGTGGCTAGAGCTAATACAACTCCGCAGTAAAACAGCGCGTGAAGTTATCAATGTCCTTCAATCGATATTCGCACGCTGGGGTATTCCTAGTGATGGCAATTTTCTGAAATTTTTTTTTTTTGAAAATTTTCATGAAATTTTTTTTGAAAATTTTCAATGCGTTGAAATTTTTTTAAATTACTATTTTTATTGCTTTATTGCACACAATTGTTGATAATATATCTGAAAAAAGCGTAAAATCAAAATAAAAATAAAAGTCAAATATAAGCCCAAATCTCAGTTTTTCTTCATTGTAATTTTGGCCAGACTGTAATTTCTACATAGGCGGGAAATTTGAATGCTGTATTAATGATCATTTTGCACATTTACCACTCAGACAACAACACGCATAATAATAGAGTTCAGTATGCATCCCAAGTATGCCCATACATTTATTAAATCAAATAAAATTGATTTAAACTTTTTCAAAAATTTTCAATTTTTTCAATGGTCATTGAAAATTTTCAATGGTGCCATCACTAGGTATTCCAGACACCTTCATCGCAGACAACATGCCATTTGCTAGCCGAGAATTTTTGCAGTTTGCCCAAGACTGGAACTTCAATGTTGTGACATCAAGCCCAAGAAGATACCCTCAGTCAAATGTGAAAATCTATTCTTACATATAAGGTGAAACTAAAATTAAATTGGGAGTTTGAACCATCACTCCCTTCTATTCATAATCATGCCTCAAATATTGGAAAAATTTAAGAATTTTAGTCAAAGTTTGAAGGCAAATTACATTATGAAGGGTTCCATATACAGCAAAATTGTAAGGAACATAATTATAGACCGATCTTTTATGAACAAAACGCCGCAAAGATCGTTCTATCTTGAATAGTATAGAAATGGCAGCATTTCTCCTGGAAGCTTAAAAACCCCGATTTTCCCGTCCGCGCCATCTTTAATTACACGTAATTTGAGTACGCCGACTTGAAACGAACTGAAACTAGAGATTTGATATCAGCTTATATGTAGGAACAACTGTGCAAAATATTTAAAAAATCAAAATTCTATGCGCAACGAGTTTGGGTTAACCAGAATGGAATGAGCCATATGTGACTTAGTGGCTCAACTAGGTATGTAATGGATTTCTTTATCAAAGAAACTGAAATATCGTCGACACCACTTGAATATTTGTTTTTCAAGGCCCTCACTATTCTAACAATATCAGCAGCACTAGTCGGAAAGAAATACATAGAGTTACAGTTCCCAACGTTGGTATTTTCAAGATTATTTGTATATCAGTTTCATTTACAATTAATATTATGATTAGTTTATCAGCATTCAGCAATAGTCGAAAAGTACAAATTAAACTCTTTGGCCACCAGATTAGGATCATTTATAACATTTCCATTTCCATTGACACCTGTAATAGCAATAGGTTTACTCTCTGCATGGCATGTACACCTTTGTTGGTATGTTTATAAATATGATATTCCAAATGGTAATTTGATTTATTATCACTTTTATTGATATCAACATTGATACTGTGCCTTTTTGCTGCTGTTATAATTTTATCACAATATTTCTTATAGGTACCTTTTGTAACTAATACTCATAAGAAAGTGTTCTTAAAATGATTTTTTAAAGTAAACAAAGATTTCAAGTTTCATCTAGATGTTTTTATACCTAGAGTAATCCAGGATTGAGACATGTATCTATTGTTTACACGAATAGTTTTTCTTGGAAAGCACTGATTAAAGCTTCCCAAAAAATTGGACTAAAAAGCATTATATTTATCATTTACATTACAGGCAGAAAAAACAGTGTCCTAATTTGTGATCTGATAAAATACTTTAAACTTTTTACTTTTGCACGGAGCATTTTAAACGGTATTTGAACGTACCTAACGGATTGGCTGCTGGTCAGGTTCATTGACAATCAATCCTTGTTATTATCAATGAAATCAGAGCTCACCTAGGTACCTACTAGAGATGACGAATAAGCATAGACTTCATCGGATGATGCCATCACATTTTTTTCAGACAATCCATTTCTTTCAAATTACCGTTTTATGAATTGTCGAGTGTATAAATAAAGATATGTAGGTACTATTGACAAAAACTCGTAACTTACAACTGTTGTTTTATTTGCCTCCCATAACGAAGACAATGAGCCCACTTGCAAGTCTCTAGTAATAATTTAGGGAATTCTCCTCAGATTTTCATTTGCTTTTAATTAATTAAATACAACTGGAACATTACTGGAAGACCAACAATATAACAGGTCTCTGATATGTATTTCAAGAGTTATTGAGGTTTGAAAGTGTGATTTTATTTGGCAGGCTCTGAATGCCTCCAAGCGATCTGTGATTGGATGACGTCAGAACCTAGATGATAGGCAGTGAGACCATCCAAGGTAGGGCTAAACGAGGCATTTCCCTGTGTTTATCCAGTTTGTGTTCACTTCATGCAGTAGATCCATCAAATCCATGCATCAAATTCATTAGAACCGAATTAGAACTGCACGCAGGAAACTTGGCTAGATCTAGGTAGTTTCTGAATGACGTCACAGGTTGGAAAGATGGTGCATGGTCGTTTCAATTCCACATACAGACAGCAAAAGTTTGAACTTACATATAACTCGATAACAAGTAGGTAGGTAGAAAAATATAAAATATAAAAATTAATTATTTTAAAATATAAAATATATAATATAAAAATAGAAACATATAAAAAGTGTAGGTACCTGCCTACTGTCGTATTTCTTTAAAAGTTGAGGATCTATTAAAAATTTAATAAAAATTGCTGTCGCTGGAGTTGTTTGAATGCAATAGCAATATTTCGTGAAAAAAAATCGAGATGGAAATATTATAGAGGTAAAAACGACCTAATGGGAATAGGTAGGTAAATGAGGAAAATACATTTTCATCCTTTCATGAGCTTTAGTTTGGCCAATTTTGTGAATTTTATATTTATAGTCATGGGGTAGGTTGTTGTATATATCACTTGAATACCTGGGAATAATCAAAACAATTGTTGAAACTGATCAATTCCACTGCCACGATTAGGGTGGAGACATAGGTAGGTAACCTACTACCTATAGTAGGTAGTTTGTTAAACGTTTACAGCTTGGCAACAGACGTTCAGCGCTTCGGCTTTGGCCAATCAGCAGAATAAACGGACTCAACGTCGAGCGCCCCAGCACTGCCATTCAAGGTCAAAAGATAAAAAAACCATGTTCATTTTTCAGCACCAAACATCAAACGCGTAAACAGCGAGCTGTAAGCGTAGCTTTGGTTGAATGTATATTTCGCAATTGTAAAAAGAAGATAAATAAAGGAAAATAATCCTTTTCTCGGTGTAGGTAGGTACCTACCTTACAACATGCAGCAAAGCAACCCATCGGGGTAGGTACCTACAAATCAACATCACTTGGCAACCCTTACAGCAGGGGAACATTGATCCGGACTATATTACCAACATGTGCTATCCAGTAACACCACATTCAAGATAGAATTCATGCAACCCTAGTTTCGAGATCGTTCGATTCATTTTGCCATAATACGGATTCACAGTATCCTCCTGGCAGAACAAATAATACAAACTGATTTTGCAGATTAAATATTTTATTCAGCATGCTGACATCACTTTGACGAGCATTCGAATGATCTCGAAAATAGGGGTCCTGATCTAGCTCTAGGGTAGTACCTAGCTGATAGGTTACTTCATTTGCAGTTCAATCATCTCACACTAAAAGGCAGTATAGACATCCTAATGGCAAAAGTAGGTACCTAGGTACCTAGTGAGATACCTGTAGAGACGGCATATTAATAATCTATAGTGGATGCAAAAATTTCACTTCGTAAATCAGTGCTTCGTACCTATGCCCCTGGGTTTGAAGATCAGAGCTTCCAGACATAGGTAGGTACACTCGACAATTCATAAAACGGTATTTGAAAGAAATGGATTGTCTGAAAAAAATGTGATGGAGTCATCCGATGAAGTCTATGCTAACTTGTCATCTACCTCTGGTAGGTGAGCTCTGATTTCATTGATAATAACAAGGATTGATTGACAAGGAACCTCACCAGCAGCCAATCCGTTTCATTCAAATACCGTTTTATGATTTGTTGGGTGTACCTACCTACAGAGATTTGTCTGTCTCGTCCTAAATAGTAGCTCTAGGTACTATTTGTCGAACGTATTTTTACGGATAATTTATTATACCTACACATAAATCTAAATCATAGAACACATGCAATCACAGACAAGATTTAGGGACCCAATTATACCAGGTCGAGCCGCCTTGCCTGTAGAATGGTCATAGGTATCCTACCTAGTACCTACTACCATGGTACTAGGTAGGTACCAGTACTACCTACCTAGAGGTATACCTAGACCTACTAGCAGGTCCTAGGATTCTTAAGTTACGTTAGCTCTTACCTGTGATGTTGGAGAGAACGTCAGAAAGCCTTGATCTCCCTCTTCATAAACAAGATCTTCGTTATCCATTAAAACACTTTTTATATCAATATAAATAGTTTCAGTAGGTAAGTACACGGAAAAAATAAATTAAAACACACAACACGAGCACTCATTGCTAACACTTGCCGCCGAACGAATAACGAAAATGGCGACTTCCGAGATCGGGACCAATGAGAGTCGATTAGTCAAGAAGGCGGGAAACAAATCTGCCAACTTACAATATGAATTGTATAAAAATAAAATTATAAAATATTAAATAATATTACGTCTATAGAAACAATAGCTGGAATCAATGAATCTTATATATATTTAGTCAATAAACAAAACTTATTTGTCAATATGTAGTGATGATAAGGTAAAAAATTAAACGTTATTATTACGAAAATGTTGGCGAACGTGGAATTATTAGACATTCCAGCATGGCCTTGTTGATTCTCAGCATTTTGTCGAATTTGACAATGACGTCTCATAAGTGAGGTTATGTTAGGCTATTGTCGGTTGTCAACAAATCATCGAATTTCCATTCTTCTATTATCTGAGAACTATTCACTGCAGTTGTAGTGTGGGTATCATCCTTTCACATATATACTCCAAAATATTTTAGTACAAACGTTCAAAGAATATCTAGAACTACTAGAAAGCTGTAGGACTAGGTACTAGGTACCTTACCTACCTACTAGGCCTACTAGGGCAAGATGCTCCATTGTTTGATTCTAAAGGCCGATGCACAATTGACGCGAACGCAAGACGCGATACGCCAACGCGACGACGCGAACGCGAACGCAAAACTAGACCCATGTTCAACTCTTTGCGTCTCGCGTTCGCGTCAATCCTGAACATCATTGAATCGGCATTCTTGAACTATTCGCGTTTGCGTCGTTGCGTTCGCGTCAATTGTGCATCGGCCTTAACGCAATGAGCATCGAGTTATAATCTATGGTGTTTGCAGGAAATACCTATTTGGTGATATAATATTTGTAATAGTTATCATTAAATAGAATAAAACACCAAGATGGACTTCCCATTACAGTTGCTAAATCTTTACTGAATCTGTTATCTTTTGTTACAACAACTTGGTTGTCTAGCAACCAAGGTCACTATATAACATCTCCTCCATTACTCTGATGATTATGATGAATCTCAGTCACGGAATCTTATAGGCTTGGTGACGACCCGTCCACTTCGTGTAGTCGTCACAGATGGTTTGACGGCGGGTCCAACTTGATCTTCTTTTTCCAGGGCCATATTATGTATTGGATCTGCTTCTGATTGATCGACTTTTTCTGTGGCCATATTGGGAATCAGCAAACCAAAGTCATCCTCTGTGTGCTGAATGTCTTCCATTTTTGGATTGTTGAAGACTGGCTGTCGTAGCGATGGTCTCAGATCACGCCTGTTTCTTCTAATGGTATTATTATTTGACGTTTTGATAAGATATGATCGGGGTGTCTCGTGCCTCTGAACGACACGAGCTGGTTCCCATACTTTATCTCTCTTCAGGTAGATGTTATCACCTGGGTTAAGAGGCTGGAGATCTTTGGCACCTCGGTCATAATATGTCTTCTGCAGGCGTTGTCGATCCACAAGCTTTTCCTTGACACCAATATTAAGTTGTGGTTTCAGAAGTTTCGAGCTGATGGGTATCTTAGTCTTAATATTGCAGCTTAACAAAATCTGGGCAGGCGAGATACCAATACCCTTTAAAGGGGTACTCCGGTATTCCAGCAACGACGCATACACATTCTTGCCCTCTTCCTTTGCCTTGCGCAGCATCTGCTTTGCTATTCCGACAGCTCTTTCAGCGAGGCCATTTGACTGAGGGTATCTTGGGCTTGATGTCACAACATCGAAGTTCCAGTCTTGGGCAAACTGCAAAAATTCTCGGCTAGCAAATGGCATGTTGTCTGCGATGAATGTGTCTGGAATACCCCAGCGTGCGAATATCGATTGAAGGACATTGATAACTTCACGCGCTGTTTTACTGCGGAGTTGTATTAGCTCTAGCCACTTGCTGTAGTGGTCAATCACTACCAAGTAGTCTTCTGTCCCAAGCTGCAGGATATCAGCCGAAATTTTCTCCCAGTGCCGATCTGGTACTGGATGTGGTAATAGAGTTTCTTTTTTATTGGATGTTCTAAACTTGGCACAAGTAGAACAATTTTGGACAAACTGTTCAATATCTGAACTCATGTGCGGCCAGAACAACAACCTTCTCCCTTGAAGTTTGCTTCTCTCAATGCCCGAGTGACCCTCATGCAATAGATTAAGAACAAATGTTTTTAGGGAGCTTGGAACGATTAGGCGGTCACTTAGGAAGACCAGTCCTTCAGCCACGTAGATGTCCTCTTGCTGATTCCAGTAAAACTTAACACTATCAGGGACAGATGTCTTGCTACTTGGCCATCCATTGGCGTTATACTGAATTAGAGTCGAGAGGGTCTCATCTTTTGCCGTTTCTGCCTGAAACTGTATCTTCCTATCTTGAGACATTGGCATGTGCTTCACAAGCGTGTGTACCATTACGTCCAGCTCCTTGTCTTCTATGCCGGTGTCGGGAAGAAAAGCACGGGAAAGTGTGTCAGCTGACCACAATAGTTTCCCAGGGACGTATGTGACAGTTAGTTGGTACTTCAAAAGGCGTAAAAGCATTCGCAGTAGACGGGGAGAGAGAGTTTTATGTATTCCACGGTTATGTATGGAGACAAGTGGCTTGTGATCTGTTTCAATCGTCACTGGTCGTCCATATGTGTATTGATGAAATTTCTCTACTCCATACATGATTGCTAGCATTTCCTTTTCAATTTGAGCATAGCCTACCTCCGCTGATGTAAGACTTCGTGATGCAAAGGCCAGTGGATGACCATCCTGCATGAGGCATGCACCAAGGCCATCGCGAGATGCATCTGTCTGTAGTACGAGGGGCTTCCCACTGTCGTAGATTCCCAACACCGGTGCCGCTGTGAGTCGCCTCTTCACCTCACCAAATGCTTGCTCGTGTTCGGGATACCACTGCCATTCCACATCGTCTCTTGTCAGCTGTCGCAGCGGGGCTGTAATCTTGGATAGATTAGGAATATATCGACATAAATACTTGGTCATACCTAAGAACCTGATAAGCTCTGCCTTGTTGCCTGGAGATGGCATGCTCGTAATGGCTTCAATGTGACTGGGATTAGCTGCGACCCCTGATGCTGAAATAATCCTTCCTACGTACTTCACTTCAGAGACACAATGTTGGAATTTTTCTTTGTTGAATTTAATGCCCAGCTGCCTTGCTCGCTCTAGCACCTTTATAAGCGAGCGGTCATGGTCATCGGTGCTTGATCCCGCAACGATGATGTCATCAAAGTAAACCGACACGCCAGGGATGTCGCCGAAGAATTGAGTATTGATCTTCTGGAACACTTCGGGAGCGGAACAAAGTCCGAAGGGTAGCCTCAAGAATTTAAAGCGTCCAAAAGGGGTATTAAACGTGCATAGATCCGTGCTTTCTTCATCCAGAGGAATCTGCCAGAACCCAGTTTTCATATCAAGAACAGAAAAAACTTTCTTCCCTCCAAGGTTGTTGATTGTCTCTTCTGTTGTGGGAATCACAAAATGTTCCCGACGAATACATTTGTTTAGCTCATGGGGGTCGATGCACAAACGAAGACTTCCATCCTTCTTCTCCACGATTACCAGTCGATGTACCCAGTCAGTTGGCTTATCCACCGGTTCGATGATTTCTTTTTCTACTAGATTTTCTAGAGTAGACTTCAGTTTCTCATGTAAGCTAATTGGAATACGAGTAGAAGCATTGATTACTGGCACAGACCCTTCTTTAATCTCTATCTTATATTTTACAGGCATTTTCCCTTCACCCTTAAACACATCACTAAAGGTATTTACAATGTTGTCTTTCAACTTCTCTTGAGAAAGTTTGTCGATTCTCTTGATTAGCTGTAGCTGTATACAAGCCTCCAAACCTAGTAATGGTGTGGAGTCTACATCTGTAACAATGAATTCAATTGTTTCACATCTTCCTTTCTTGCTAGCGCAAGATAGTGTTATCTCACCAATAGGTTTGATTCTACAGTCCTTGCCACCAAATGCAACAAGAACCGATGTTGATTTCTTCATTGCAGATAGTAAATTTAATTGTTTTACTATCCACAGTGGCAAGATGCTGGCCTCAGCACCACTGTCCAATTTAAATTTGACATCCATATTTTCTACTTTTAAAGTTTCAAGCCATACCTTCTCTTTGACCTCCTTCTTCTTCACAGCATGAATATACAGTATTTCTTCCATTTGATTATGGGCATCTTCCTCTTCACTCTCATCTGACGACTGTTCTGAAGGTAAATCGTCGTTGTTCTGCAGGATGTGTACTTTCTTTGCTTGCTTGCGCTTTGGGCATTTTTTTGCAAAATGGTTGCTCTCCTGACAAAAGGCGCAAGCTTTTCCAAATGCAGGACATCGGCGCGGAAGATGGTCATATCCACACTTGTCGCAGGAGAATTTTTTTCCTGATCTCCATTGTTCTTTATTAGGTTCGTCAACCTTTTTTCCTCCTACCTTTCCTACTCTTTACCTTTTTTTTTTTTCCTTTTAATGTTTATTGCGTTCACCGAGCTGGGCACCTGGACTTGCACAGCTTGTGCTTGACGATGACTTTCTTCAGCTGCACGACAGTAGTTTTCTGCTCTCTTCAGTGTAACATTTTCTTCGCGCAGAAGCCGCTCCTGTGTATTTTTGCAGCGAATTCCCAAAACAATTCGATCACGAATTATTCCTTCAGTTTGCTCAGTGAATTCGCAGGACTGGCTAGCAGTTTTCAATTCCAGCAGAAACTGATCAAACTTTTGATTTTCCTTTTGTACAATTGAGAAGAATTTGAAACGTTCAAATACGACATTTTTCCTAGGTGAAAAGTACAATTCAAACTTTTCGATTACTTTTTCAAGATCTTCTTTTTCATTTTCATTCTCGAAGATGAAGGTGTTGAACACTTCTAACGCCTCATCTCCGATTAAACATAACAGTCTTGATACTTGTACTTTACCAGATGTAAACACATCGCCCTCTGTGGCAATCAAATATATCCGAAAGCGCTGGATCCATCGTTTCCAGTTTTCAGACAAGTTTCCAGTATGGTCGAGCTCCTTTGGCGGTCTAAATTGAGAATTGTCCATTTCTATTAATTCTTTCTAGCATTCATTAGATTTTTTTAACTGCTGACGCCATGTAATAGTTATCATTAAATAGAATAAAACACCAAGATGGACTTCCCATTACAGTTGCTAAATCTTTACTGAATCTGTTATCTTTTGTTACAACAACTTGGTTGTCTAGCAACCAAGGTCACTATATAACAATATTAGCATTGCTAGCATTGCTACTAGGTAGTACCTACCTAAAATGTTATAGGTTTCATAATTATTTGAAGTGTCTGGTCACAATTTACCCTACCTAGTACTGTTTGTTTCCAAGGTGGAGAATGGGCCAGAGGAAGCCTGTCATTGTAGGGAAGAAAAAGAAGAAGCGCAAGGGTATGCCAGATGCACTAAAAGCATACATGAAAGCCAGGAAAGATGGGTGAGTCTACTCTTTAGTGTGGACCTACATTGACCTCTTTTATTGTAACAACAAGCAACAAATTTGGTGCTCGCTTGCTTCCAAAGTACAGCGTAACTCCAAATAGGTACCTACCTACTGTAGCGAAGCCGAGGTCCTTGCAATGCACCTGATTGCAAGATAAAGTTAAGATGTTGATAGCGTGTCTACGTCCGAGAGGTCGTAGGCTTGATGTTAAATCAAATCCCTGTCAATAGTTGCTTTTATAGGATTTATTAAGGATAGAAGTTTTGACGTAGGAATTAGATCACTAATAAGTCTGATTGTAAAAACTCACCAATTACTATTTTAATATTCCTTTGACGATGGTACACTGATTTAACAAATGTTAAAATTAACAATAATAAAAGAACTGATATATTAAAGAATGGAATTATAACTTTGAAATACTTTTTGAATCTTTTAGACTTTTGAATAATATCGTAAAACCGAATATGGTCGATTGACTTTGAATGAATAACTTTGTTTGAATGACCAAACTTGAATGACCACGAATCTAGTGATTCGAGTGTTTTTATACTAGGCCTGTTTCAGGGTGTAACACGTGAGTAGTTCAAACATTATTACATGATGTGTTACTCTGAACCATGACCTATGTGAACGTGAGAAGTGTCAACCTAGTCAGTGATTAATATATTTATACTGATGTCATTAAAAGTGTCATAGAAATCTATGTCACGAGACTGAATTAAATGTTAGATAAATGACTTTGATAGACAGAACTCAACGTTGTTTGAAGTACATATACTTCAAGGCTACATCCTCGACCCCACTGTGAGATTTGAAACACACAAAGGGCAGCCCGAAGAAGTGCACGAGGAGAAGAAGACCATTTATGAGCCAACTATTGAATACTTTAAGGAGAAATATGCACTTAAAGACATTGAAGTGATTGGCTTGTGGGTCGGGGCTCGTGGCACCATTTCAGATTTCTTTGTTAAGTTTTGTAAACGTTTTAAGTTAAGTTTAAAGATAATTAATAACATAGTTTTATTGTCCCTAAAGGGTTCAATTCAAATATTTAGAAACCATTGTTATAGTAATTAGTTGTTAGTTAGATTTTCCTTTTCTGTTTAATCAAATCATTTTCATTTATGTTTTATATCAAATTAATGTATTATTTTATTGATTGTTATTCTGTGTGTTTACAACCTTTATGTACAAAGGCAGACTTTATTTTATTGTGAATAAAGATTTATATATACAATATGAAGTTACAAAATAGATTAGTGAAGTTTCCGTTTTTATGATAACCCATAGTAAAGATTAATTATGTAACTCTAATCTTTGCCTGTAGAGAGTATAGATATGAGTTGACATAAGAATCGACAAATGTCTGGAATAACAAGTTCAAGGCATTGATGATCAATAATTACGCAATGGTAGCTTCGTTACACTACCTACTTGGTGATTTGTTTTTAAATACATTATAGGTATATTATTGAGCGAGCGTAGCGAGCGTCACCACGGTACTCTTATGGCACTTTCTCTGTGTGTTTTTTTTTTTTTGTTTTTTTTTGTTTGTTTGTATTTTTTTTTGCCTGCACTGCCCAGGTCAAACCGCACAACCAATCGATCTGAAATTTTGCAAACATACTAACGTAATCTATGCGGTCCCTGGGATCTTTTCTGAACGGGATCATGTGATTGGTTCAAATTTTATAAAAATTATCTTTCGATTGGTTGGTTCGATCAATTTGAAATTTAGCTAAGTCATTGCAACCAACATTGTACCCAATCATAAAAATTTTCAGCCAAATCCTCCCATTGGTTCAAATTTGAAACCATTTTTCCTGTGATTTTTGAAATTTAAACTAGAACCGATTGACCGACCAACTAAAAACTTCGCATGGTCATTGGTACCAACATTTAAGGTATTTTTGCCAATTTTCAGTTTAATCTGTCGTTATTTTCAAAAGTTTATGTAATTTTAGGGACATTTTGCGTGTTGGCTGTCAAATTCACGGCGACTTCGAATCTACAGTTCAAGGCAAGGTAGTTAGAGCAGAAAGTTTTAAACGATATGAAACTAATATTGACCGTTCAACAGATTGATCTGATATTGTGTACACACTAATATCATATCATATGAGTGGTCCCAGGTATATTTTTTGAACGAGATCCTGTGATTTTTGAAAATTAACAAGGAACCGTTCAATCATAAGGGTTTAATCGATCAACTTAAAACTTAGCAAGGATATTGGGACCAATATTTTTGGAGGTTTTGGAGATTTTTATGCAAGTCTGTGACGAAATTGAAGAATTGGCTTTTAATGACATTTTCGATAGACATAATTTCGGTTTGAGGTGTTGCGTGTATCCGTGCTCGCTCATCAACGCGTTACACAGAGCGTTTTCCTAGTGTAGATAATGGGAGGGGAAATGGTTACCTACCACTGCGGCAAGCACCTTGCTGAGCCGCTCGCTAAGGCGGGCCTGCTGTCGAGGTTTGGTAATAAAAGCGTGGAATTTGGATAATATGTTGTAGAGAAACAAAATATACCGATTCAAACTGAGGGGGCATTTCCTCGCTACCTTTGTTAGGGTAGGCAAGGGTTCAAAATTTGGTTAATTGACCAGTCAGACCGGTCAATCCACTTTGACCCCGGTCAAATTAGGTAGGTAAGTTATTTGCAGATACACATAGCTACTACTACATTTCATTTTTGGATGTACCTTAAAAATGCATTGAATATTAAAGTTGAGCTTGAGATCATCCTGTAAAGTCTGCCACATTAAAGGTCTTAAGCCCCATTTACACGGTGCAATTTCTTGAACAACTTCTGTGCTACAAAAGTTCTGCACATGTGCAGAGTCACTTTTTCATCTCAAAAGTGACACTGCGCACGAGCAGAACTTCTGTGCCACAGAAGTTGTTCAAGAAATTGCACCGTGTAAATGGGGCTTTACTCTGAAAAGGAAAAAATCTGCTGCTGCTATCTATGAAGAAATGGGGGAAATGGCAGAGCTGGAAACAAATTTAACCCACACAAACACTCCTGGGTTCAATTTTACCATTTTTTTGTCCAGTTAAATGAAAATTGGTCAATTGACCAGCTAGCCAACTTAAGGTAAAACTGACTTAGGTATATATTCACTTGGATTTACATTGAACCGCTGATATTAATCCTAATCTTTGTGCATAATTCAAAAGAGCGAGAAACTTTATTAAAAGAAGGAACCTCAAAAACCTTAGAAACCTAACTTTTTGTAAACGTTTCTCCAGGAAAAAGGTGCTTCGATTCTTCTTCCAAAATCATAGGTACTTTATGTTCAAAATTATTTTTGTTCATAACGTTAGAACCAGTGGTTAAATTGGGAGGGGATGCGGGGGGATGGAATCCCCCCATGGGGAATATATTGATAGAGTTCCATCCCCCCATGGCTAATTTTTCCACTTCACCATCCCCCCACGAGAGATTTAAAAACAGCACTTCGTAATGTAATTTACCTAGTAGGTACCATTGACTGTAGTACCACCTACCTACTTTAAAATATTACCATTTTCATAGATTTGTCTATTAGCCCATGTAGACGGCATTTGTTGAGATAAAAATAGGCTTAAAAAGTGTAGAAACACACAAAATTCATTCCTGATTTAAAAAATTTCCGTCACTGTGCATTGCGGACCAGAATGGTGCTGGGGGCACACACCCCCGACCCCCCATTGACCGCCTGCAAATGTTTCTATTATATCAATACTAATTTGTAACATTTGTACAGGAAAAGGGGGGGGGGGGGGCAGCCGGGCAAGGGAGGGACTTGCCCTCCCCCCCCCCCCCCCCTACCCCGGACGTCAGGAAAAAATTTAAGTTTCCGGTGTTTAAAGTACACCTTAAAACTTCTTAAAATTGATTTTAAAGTGCCAAAATGCTGAAAACTGCCATGTGGGGCAAAGTTCTTGGGGCATGCCCCCAACGCCTTATTGGATAAAAAATGTGAAAATTTAAAAAGAGTCTAAAATCAAAATACACTCACAATGTCTAAAATTGGTTTCAGAGTGTCAAAAAAACAAAAACCGCCCTGCGAGGTGGACTGGGGGGCCCTCCCCCCACACCCCCCTTAGTGTGTGGCAATTTTTTTCCTTCATTTGCCCCCCCCTCCCCCCCCCCCCCGCCAGAAATCCTGCCAGCGCCCAAGTAGGTACCTACATCATCCTCCCATGGACCGACTACCAATTTAACCACTGGTTAGAAAGTTATGTTCTTTTCTTTTCGTTATTCATTCCGGTTCGGGTCCCTGATTACTTGTTGTTATTTTATTTACTAACTAGAAACATGTGTACCTACATCACAACCAATGAGATGCCTACTTGCTGAGACCTAACTCCGTGCTGTGACGACAGCATTGCAGGTTATCCTATTGGATTCATTTCGATGCACTGTGATAACCAATGTCAACCAATAACAATCATGTATTTCTCACTTTGGATATTGCAGCACGTGGGTTAAAAAAGAAAAGAGCGAAAAGAAGCACGCTGTGAAGCCGTCTGAGAGGT
The DNA here is from genome assembly GCA_934045905.1 of Leuctra nigra. Lineage (NCBI taxonomy): Eukaryota > Metazoa > Arthropoda > Insecta > Plecoptera > Leuctridae > Leuctra > Leuctra nigra. Next base: position 36,792,333 of record OW203768.1, read on the forward strand.
CGACTTCATCACTGTCGAGCAACGAAGACGGAGAGCCTACAGACTCAGAACAAAACCAGCCATCCAGGTGTGTAGCTTTTAACATCCAGTCGTTCATTGTCATTCATTAGGTCTACGCTCTTGTTTATTCTATATGACCGAGGAAAAGTGTTCTGTGGAAAACTTCCAGTTGAAAGGAAGAAACGATGAAAGGAAGGGTTTTACGAAGTGATGATTAATTAATGTTCACTGACTTTTCAGTTCTTCCGTTGCAACGAAACATAGAAATGAAGAGACCACTGCCATGGAGACGAACAGGTAAGCCTACTACAAAACTACTTTCAAACACATTATCTCGAAAGATATAGGTAGGTACTACAAATAGCCATGTTTGTCCTGGAGGACACAGTTACTAAACTAAATAACCTAGTAATATTTGGGTTATAATTATTTCTAGTAGGTAGGTACCTAATTTACTGAAAGTTTTATTTTTGATCTGCTACCCACTTCTAAATTTGTCATTGTTAATACAAAATAAGATATGGTATATTTTTTACTTCCAAATACCTACCTAACTAGATGCTCCTACTTTTTTATTGCGGGCCATGCAGCATTTGAGAACTACTTATTAGTAAAATGTATTTTTAAACATCTGTACCTACCTACTAACTACATCTCGATCTACTAACATAAATATTTGGCCTGTAATTATTCTTAATATTCTCTCATTCTGTTAAATTATTGCCTGTTGCTCTTCATAGCCCAAGTTCTGAGAAGGCAGAATCCGATAAGAAGGACAAAGAGAAAACATCGCCGGAGAAGGAGCGGCCTGAGTTCCAGCTGGAAGGTCGTCGCATCGTCGACATGGGCTACTTCCTCAAGGCCATCCAGAACATCTGCGGAACACACGAGCCGCTCGACTGCGGCTTCTCCGACATGAAGGTGAATGTTGATTCATCGCCATTGCTTGTTGCACTCGACTCTCGTGGTAACATTGGTTTCAGTCGAGAGGTCATGGAAATGCAATGCCAGTGACAGACTGGCCCAGGAAGGCGGGATGTCATTACATCTTGGGCCATTTGGTTTACAGGTTCTACTTGGGCCATTTGGTTTACAATCCTTTTTCATATTTTTTTTAAAAATATATTTCACTATATATTTAGTTGCAATTAGTTCTTATACGGTCCCATTCACTTGTTGATACGGGCCCTTTTCCATCGTCACATCCCGGGCATTTTTTATGGCCAGTCCTCTTCTGTTCAATTGATCATACAATGGAGAATAAAGTAAAATAAAAAAAATACCTAAAAGAAAACAATTAATAATAAAATTCTTATTAGTGTTTGCATTAATATACCTAACTACCTAACTCTATCAGGTACCTATTCTATTTTTAAAAGTTTGTAGGTAAGTATTGCAGGATTTATCTAGTTTATTATTTTTCCTAAAAAGTTTTCGTTTGAATGTTAATTTTCTATTTTTTCGTTTCCTCTTTCTGGGAGTTTTGTTATAAAGATTAAAGCTATTTTTTGCTTTTGTCTACAGTTCAATGTATTGTCTAGGTAAATTTTTCTTGTCAAATCCCATCCATAACGGAAACGTTCAGTCCTGCCGCTATAGCATTAAGGGAAAATGTTGATATCACATTGTATATTGTTTTGTATTGTATTGTATTGTCTTCCTTGCCACAGAGAAGGTACATTACTACCATCTCGCTTGTAAGAGTTTAAATAATAAATATCTCTCGTCTACATCGCATGTGATTCTCGTCCCTGTGTCAGGTGACCGGGGAGCGTCGTATCAGCGGGTTCGTCAGCGTGCTCACGTTCGAGTGCGAGTACTGCGACACGGTGCACAAGATCAGCACGCACGACCCGGCCACCGCCGAGGCAGAGAACATCAACGTGACGGCCACGGCCGGCGTGGTGGCCGTCATGGGCGGCAACTACTCGCAGATGCAGACCTTCATGGCGTCGCTTCAAGTCCCCTGCATGGGGAAGTAAGTCATGCCGTCATGAACACTATATTAATATGGCACAATTTCTCTTTACAGCCAATAATTATTCTTAGGAATCTACCATTTCAAAAATCTTTTTTTAACATCTCAACTATATTAAAAAGTATAAAAGACTCATGTAATGTCCTGTATTTTGCAACTCCAGTCGAATAACAAGTTTTAATTTCAAGTCATCAGAGAATGAACAAAACTTTAACATGAAGGTATAGGAAAATCATTTTGAATTTGGTTTCAAACTTTTAAAATAGGTAGGTACCTAGCACACGTTTGTATTGTTTTCAATTTTTTCCTGATAGCATGTACAATAAAAAGCTTTTATTTCAAGTATAGCCCTACAAAAAAATTATTGAGCGAGCGAAGCGAGCGTCTCCTTTTGGCTCTTTTGGCACGGACCTCTGTTTTTTTTTTTTTTTTGTGTTTTTTTTTTCTGTTACTGACGATATACAAGTCACAGTTTTTCTTTGATCAAGCTGAAAATTTGCGCACATGTACTGACCATTTCCGGGCGTTGCAGACCCTAATTTTTTTGAAATCCCCTGATTGGTTCAAATTTTAAAAAAAATATCTTTCGATTGGTTGGTTTGATCAATTTGAAATTTAGCAAAGTCATTGCAACCAACATTGTACCCAATCATAATAAATTTCAGCCAAATCCTCCCATTGGTTCAAATTTGAAACCATTTTTCCTGTGATTTTTGAAATTTAAACTAGAACCGATTGACCGACCAACTAAAAACTTTGCATGGTCATTGGTACCAACATTTAAGGTATTTTTGCCAATTTTCAGTCAAATCTGTCGTTATTTTCAAAAGTTTTTGTAATTTTAGGGACATTTTGCGTGTTGGCTGTCAAATTCACGGCGACTTGAATCTTCAGTTCAAGGCAAGGTAGTTAGAGCAGAAATTTTCAAACGAAATGAAACTAATAATGACCGTTCAACAGCTTGATCTGATGTTGTGTACACACTAATATCATATGATTTGAGTGGTCCCAGGTATATTTTTTTAAAGAGATCCTGTGATTTTTGAAAATTAACAAGGAACAGTTCAATCATAAAGGTTGATACTAACATTTTAGGAATATTTAGAGATTTTTATTCAAGTCTGACGAAATTCAAGAATTATTGGCTTTTAATGATATTTTCGATAGACAGAATTTCGGTTCGAGGTGTTCTGCGTATCCGTGCTCGCTCTTCAACGCGTTACTCAGAGCGTTTTCCTAGTATCTTCATCATAGCTTAAAAATGGCACGATTTTACTTAACTGGCAGAAGATATATAAGGTATGCAACTCAATTTTTCTCAGAAACTGGACAAGAGAAGTGTTTTACTTTTTCAGGGATTGTATATGGCATCAATAAGTAGATAAAGAATTATGAAGATCTGTGACCATGCCTTGAATTATCGCACCAAGAGTAAATGCTCTGTCTCTAGACGCGTGTGGCACAAGCAGATCCGAGACCTGTGGCGGAACGGCTACGACAGCCTGATGCTGGAGATGCTGGAGGCGGGGAGAGAGGAGCGGCAGCTGGCGGTGGAGGCGGGGCGCATCGGCATGGACGGCATCGCCATCATCCCCGTCGTCACCGACGTCGCCTGGGCCAACCGCATCTACAAGGCCAAGATCGCGCTGCACAGCTCCACGTCGGGCGTGGTCAGTATCTCCATGTTATTCACTGCCTTCTGAGTGTCGCGTCATTTATACCCCATAAAAAACACTTTGTGTAAAAATAACAGCCAAGTCTCTTCAACTAAAAAAAATAATATGAAATCTAAAAATTCTGCACTGAAAAGTAGTGATATCAAAAAATGAGCCAAGTCAAAACTTTATTTGAAAATCAAAAAATACTTGGCGCATCGTGTATATAAATCGCTTGGAAGTATAGGCCAATTATAAAATTTACATCAAATATACATATACATAGTATACCTATAATGCCCTAAAAAAACGATGCGCCAAGTATTTTTTGATTTTCAAATAAAGTTTTGACTTGCTCATTTTTTGATATCACCACTTTTCAGTGCAGAATTTTTAGATTTCATATTATTTTTTTTTAGTTGAAGAGACTTGGCTGTTATTTTTACACGAAGTGTTTTTTATGGGGATATCACTCCTTTTTTTAGTTTATTCTTACAACTTGTAACAATCGAATGAACAATTACTAAATCCTTAAAAAAAATCACCCTTAACAATTTTCATGAAGCTCATGAGCTTTCATGAATGAAAGGTTTCATTCCAATCGGTCAACCAAGTTCCGAGATATGGCAACACCTCGGTTTTCAAAATGGCTGCTGAACTTTCTGCACTGCCACATAGAATTTATAACTATAAATGATGTGTATCAATTTTAACTTTCTGAATATGTATTTATTGTATAGAAGGGGATTATAATAATTAAAAAATTTGAATGACATTATTTCCGGTCTCATAAATAGGAAAAGTCTTGTTTGGCTGTTCCTATTCCATAGAGATGGCCTTCCGAATCGTTTGGCGCTAGTTTCATACCGATATGTCAACCAGTTTTCGAGATATGACGTTACTTCCTGTTTCAAAATGGCTGCTGAAATCACTGACCCCTTGAATTATAATTTAAACATGATTACATTTTATTATAATCTGTCTAAAATAGTATATGTATTGCATCAAAATGTAAATTTGTGAGATTTTTAAATATGTGACGTCATTTCCGGTTTCGGTATGGGAAACTGCAAATATTATTGTTGATAATACATGAAGTTGACCGTCTGAATTGTTTAGCGCTGGTTTCGTTCAAATCTATTTAGCCGTTATTGAGATATGATGTCACTTCCGGGTTCAAAATGGCGGCTTCCGGGTGGTTTTATAACAAGTCAAATGAGATATCACAAGTACAGTCGTTACATAAATATCAAAATAATCGGATCAACCTTGTTGCCGAAATGCCAATCGATGAATTTCAAATTTCATTACGTCATTTCCGGTTTCGTTAACATAATTTTTAGTCTTTTGCTACTGATAATGCATAAAGATGACCGTCTGAATCATTTGGCGCAAATTTCGTTCCAATCAGTTTAGCCGTTGTTGAGATATGACGTCTCTTCCGGTTTCAAAATGGCGGCACAAAAAATTCATGGGGTGAAGGTTAAATCAGACGCCAAAAGTGCACACGTGGTAAAAATGTGAGATCAATCGGTTCAGCCGTTTATGCTGTGGCCTTGTTTCCGTATTTGAATTCCAGGATACTACTACTACTATGATTATGAAAACCGCCCTAAAACACTGTTTTCAAGGCCCTCTAGATCGCAAAGGGCGTAACCTATTGTTCCCAAATTTGGTATATGCTGTAGGGTGGGCCATAGCTCGAAATTAGGATATTTCGCAACAATGTGAGATTTTCTAATTTTAAGATCCAGTAGGCCGAAAATGCCACTTTGTTGCTTACAGTAAAAGTGGGTTTGCTCCAGCCTTTTTAAATGAGAGTGTGCGTGCGCCGTACAACTTGGCTGGCGTGGAGCGACCGCTCCACTAGATTACTCCATCCTAGTAGTGCTTACGTATGTTGTAGGGCACAAGTGTTGTTCTACACCTTTCTGTCATGAGTAGAGTTGGCGAGGGTTGCCACCCGGTACAAAAAACTTATACTAATTAAAAAGGAAATGCAGGTTCAGTTTGACCTCAGCTGTCACATTTTATCCTGACATCAATCTTCACTAACCCTCTTCTTCAGAGAACTTTCTTTCTTTTACTTGAAAAATTATAAACTGTAGTAGGCTACTGTAGAACTAGAACTGTAACGGTTTTAAAATAAAATCCAATCCACAGATCGCCTGCTGCCTACTTTAGTTGCTCGAATCCTGCCGATAGTAAAATCTTCTAAAATCTGCAGTTTCATTCATCCCACCCGAGATTTGAGGAAATTTCAAGCATGATTTTTCATATAATTTTGTGATTTCATTTCTTGCCACTATTTTTTCCATAGAGGGCCACTATTGCTACTACCTATTTTGTGAAGTAAGTAGAGTACTTCCTGGTACTACTCCACTAGGGCGGAGTAAGTAGACTGTACAGAGCTTTACCCTGTCCAAACGATAGAATCCTGTACTAGCCATATTTTATCCGGATTCTTCTTGAAACTATCCGATGTACATCCGTGAATTTATTCGTTCCGAATCGGGAATCATTGAAGTTATGTAATTAAGCCACAGGTTTCTGAAAGTGCTAAGTTCCTTGTCATGACGTTTGCCTCCTCCGCAGACGGCCATCATCGGCTACCACACGCGCAAGCTGCTGTACGTGGGCATCTACCACAAGTACTGCACCATCTGCGCCATCCACGCATCCCCCTGTGTCTGCGTGCCGCAGGGGGAGGCGCCGACGCCGACGCACAAGTGCGCCAAGAAGTGGACCAACGTGGCCAGCCTGTTGGACACGGTCAGCATCGCCGAGGGGTTCAAGGCGAGCGTCGCGATGCACCAGCTCAAGTACGGACAGCTCATCGGCGACGCGGACGGCAGCGTCAGGAGGATGCTCTTGGAGGTACTTCTTGTTCATTCTGCGCCATCCACGCATCCCCCTGCCATTGTTACATTGTTTTAACCCATTGGCATATGAATTTTCAACAGAAAAAGTTGCACAGCTATAGTATTTAATTTTCAGTTTTACCTAAAATTTGAATTGGCTAGTTTATCTCGTCCAAATCCACAGTGGCCATCTTATTAATGGCGAGTTCCTATCGTCCAAATAGGCCAAGGGTTAATGAGGTCTGGGGAAGGTAACTGGATGGAAGCAGTTCTCAAATCAATGTTTGTTTTAGTTTTGAATTCGCACTAACACAAATTTAAGGAATTGCACACAATTCAAGCTCAAGAAACAATGCCTCTCACATAGTATTTTGCGTCAATTAGTATGCCCTCAAAACGTTAAAATACAATTATTTATCGAATATTAGGTAGGTAGGTACCTACCTTAATATTATTGTTATGATGAGGAACGTTTGATAACTTGAATTGTGTGCTGTACCTATTCACAAGTGTTTAAATTAGAGATGGACCGATACCGATACCGGTTCTCGCGATACCGCCGATACAGTATCGGCGGTATCGGCGATACTACTATTTTTCCCCCCTTACCGATACTTTCAAAAATTTCCCGCCTAATGTTGTGTGTATTCTGATTGGCCGTAATCACTGACGGCCTTGGTTGAAGCCCAACCCCCTTGGCCTTGGTTGAGGTTCTGCTAGACCAATCAGATGCCTTGTCTACAAGCTGTATTAAAACATACCTATTTAAACACCAGCTCTACTTAAACATACTAGGATCGTCTACACGGTATATTTAACTACTAGGAAAACGCTCAGTGAAACGCGTTGGTGAGCGAGCACGGGGACGTGCAAATTCTCGAACCGGAAATGCGTACACAAGCACAGAAAACATATACATCCATATTGAATTGAAATATGATCACTCAATCAACACAACATATTATTATGCTTTTCATTGAAACTTGAAAATAACATCTAAGCATCCTGGTAAATATAGCAAATCAGATTCAATTCAAGTGGCACTGGAAAACATTACTTTCGATACTTCATTACTGACAGATATTAAAAATGTTAATAAGTTCATACGTTTTTAACTGATTGGGATGAAATTTTGTAAAATAAGAGACAATGTTGGTCTTAATGATCATGCAAAATATGAGTTAGATCTGAATTATCGAAGACCGTTTTCATTTTTCAGCCTATCAGGAGATATTTATTTAAATTTAAACCAATGAATGGATTTCAAAAAATCTATGGTCTGCAAACAGAGAAGGTTGGTTTTACATGTGTGCAAAATTTCAGCTCGATCAAAGAAAAACTCTGACCTGTATAGCCAAAATATGAATTTGATCAGATTTATCGAAGACCATTTTCATTTTTCAACCTATCAGGAGATGTTTATTTCAATTTTAACCAATAAATGGATTTTAAAAAAATTTGAGGCCTGCAAACAGAAAAGGTTGTCTCTACATGTGTGCAAAATTTCAGATCGATAGAAGAAAAACTCTGACCTGTACAGCCTCACCCAACAGAAAAAAAAAAAAAAAAAAAAAAAACAGAGGTCCGTGCCAAATGAGCCAAAAGGAGACGCGCGCTTCGCTCGCTCAATCATCAAAGAGAATGGAAATTGAAATGCACGCTACCTGGTGATAAAAGTATGAACTCTCACTACTGCCTTCTATATATAGAATTTCTCGTGAAAAAACGAGAAGGCACTGTGGCGCCATTAACCTAAAAAGTGTATCGTATTTCAGTCATGGATATATTTAGTTTTTTCATATCTTCATGCATTTACGCAAGTATGTTAGTGTTTTATTTCTGTAGAAGAATAGAATTATCTAATTTTCCGCATAATTATTGTTCTTTTGCAAGACATGTCAAAATTCATACGACCGCTTTGCTTCCCGCGCGAGAGGATGAGGAAATGGCGTCCATTGAAATCTCGTGAAATCTCGTGAACTACGTTAACTACAGTATTTATGTAGGGTCCCGAGGTGTACTTAAGTATAGACCCTATTTAACTATGTTTCGATCCTGTACACGGTGTATTTAAGTACCCACTATACTTAAACATATGTTTAAATACAGCGTGTAGACGAGGCAAGAGACAGGGAGACAGGGGCAAGAAAAGATGACGGCTTGCGTCTTGGCTTTTGACGCACTAATGTTGTGTGTATTCTGATTGGCCGTCATCACTGACGGCCTTGGTTGAAGCCTAACCCCCTTGGCCTTGGTTGAGGTTCTGCTAGACCAATCAGAGACAGGGAATATTCAAGGGCAAAAGATGACGGCTTGCGTCTTGGCTTTTGACGCACCCCCAGCCATGTTTGGGTGGTTTTGTAAACAAAGGAAATGTGAACTTCGTATTACTTTATATTACTGCAATGAAGTGTGATGTAAAAGTGAATGTTCCGTGAATAATGATCCAATCAAAAGGCATGTTAAAAGTTTGCTGAGAGAAATGGAAATATTGCGGCATCTGCTTGACAACAACTTTGATTGACTGACAGAAACGTAATGAAGATCGCGTGAAAAAACGATTTAAATAAAAATAAAATAAAATATGTGTTGATGGATGATTGAGCGAGCGAAGCGAGCGACTCCATTTGGCTCTTTTAGCACGGACCTCTGTTTTTTTTTTTGTTTTTTTTTTTGTTTTTGTTTTTGTATTCTAAAGGAAGCAATAGAAGTCGCACCGTTTCACCGATCGACCTGAAATTTTGCACACATGTAAAGACAACCTTCTCTGTTTGCAGACCCAATTTTTTTTTGAAATTCATCCATTGGTTCATTGTTAAAATAAGTATCTCCTGATAGCCTAAAAAATGAAAATGGTCTTCGAGAAATGTGATCAAACTCATATTTAGCATGGTCAGTAAGACCAACAAAGTCACTTATTTTACAAATTTTTAGCCGAATCTGTCAAGAAAGTATGCACTTATTGACATTTTTAATAGCTGTCAGAAATGAAACATTGAAAATGAATGTCTTTCCAATGCAACTGAATCTGATTTGCTTAAGGTACAAGAGTGTTTTGATGGTATGTACACTTTTTTAGTGAAAAGCAGATATTTTTATGTTTATTGAGTTGATCAAATTTGAATAATTCAATTTGGATCATAGTTTCCAACAAATCATTTCGAGTTTTTAAGGACCTTGGTTGTCTTTTCTTCAATTCGTAGTTCTGATGGCCGTGCCTCCCGTGTTTCTACTTGGCTGATTTTGCATCCAGGAGGGATTAGAAACATAAGCTCACATTTCAATAATATCATTGAGTGGCGTTTGTTCTCTTCTAGCGTTCACACGTCATTCCAAATCTCTCCTGCATTTTGCTTCTTTTCGTTGATAATTTTGGCAATTTGGTGTACTTTGTGAAGGTATTAGTAAAATTGAATCGCTTTTAAAGCATAGATATTAGGTACCTACAGTTTTTGTCCAGGGGATTGATTATTTCAAATTATTTTCTTCTTGGAAACGCTGGATTTATTCCGTTTCTGAGCTTCTGTCTAGCCTGACATTTCCTTGAAGGTTGCTATTTTTTTTTGAAAGTTTTGATTCATTCAGTTCAAAACATTACGTTGTCTTATTTTAATTGTGGAACGTTGGATTCATTCCGTTTCTAAACTAGGTAGGTAGTTACTATTTTACCTGATCCGTTTTTTTGTGTGGAACTTTGATTCCTTTCGCTTATTAGTTGAAAGGTGTTTACTTTATTTTCATATTTGCGAAGTTTTGTTCATGATTCATTTCGTAACATTACGACATTGAATACATTACGTCTTTGAGCACACATTTCGTGCATTTCAAACATTGATCACACAAATATTATTGTACCTACTTTAATTAGGTAGGTACTCTACTTCTTACTTTTTCATTACCTATCTTATCCCTATTTAAACATGCCGAAAAATGGAAAGACTTCTGCTAGAATGAAAGCCATAAAGGCGAAAAAGCGTCTGCGTGAAATTGAAGATCAAGAAACTGACGAAGCTAAATCTAAAAGGTTGAAACAAAATGTCGTTAATAATAAAGCATCAAGGAGCAAAGAGACCCCCGACCAGACTGCTGCAAGGAGATACTCAAACAATCAACGCAATACCCGCTCTCGTGCAGCGGGTATTGCCGATTGACCGACCAACTAAAAACTTCGCATGGTAATTGGTAGCAACATTTAAGGTATTTTTGCCAATTTTCAGTCTAATTTGTAGTTATTTTCAGAAGTTTTTGTAATTTTAGGGACATTTTGTGTGTTGGCTGTCAAATTCACGGCGACTTCGAATCTTCAGTTCAAGGCAAGGTAGTTAGAGCAGAAAGTTTCAAACGAAATGAAACTAATAATGACCGTTTAACAGATTGATCTGATATTGTGTACACAGTAATATCATATCATATGAGTGGTCCCAGGTATATTGTTTGAAGGATATCATGTGATTTTTGAAACTTAACAAGGAACCGTTCAATCAAAGGTTTAATCGAACAACTTAAAACTTAGCAAGGTTATTGGGACCAATATTTTTGGAAATTTTGGAGATATTTATACAAGTCTGTGACGAAATTCAAGAATTATTGGCTTTTAATGACATTTTCGATAGACATAATTTCGGTTCGAGGTGTTGCGTGTATCCGTGCTCGCTCATCAACGCGTTACTCAGAGCGTTTTCCTAGTAATGTTTCAATAAAAGACAAACTATTCATGTTTCCCCCAACTTAAGATAACAGCTTAGTAGGCCATTCAATGTCAAGTACTCAAAGGATCTGTCACTAAACTCAAGTGTAAAATAGATAGAAGTATAGTCAGGTTCTGACAAATGACTGTTCTTTTCCCATCCCTAAGGCTTATTTTCGCATTCAAAGTGTTTTTCAAAAACAGACTTCCAAAAACTGGGGTGTTGTTTATAATCAGGGGCGGCCTATATTCAAGTAAATACGGTAGTAGGTACCTAGTTCTCACTGAAAGTTGGTTTGTATTTGACTTGTTTAATGTTTGTTTGATTAAATAAATACTAGCTATGTCAAAACGCAAAACAAGTGAAGTATGGGACCACTTTATCATTAAACAACCTACAGGTGATGATTTACTAATAAATTAAACATTTTAAAATTAATAATAACAGTCAACAATAAAATAGTATCGGTATCCGAAAAGTATTGGTATCGGTTGTTGGTATCGGTATCGGTATCGGAAAAATATGGTATCGGTCCATCTCTAGTTTAAATTGAAATTTTAATTTGAAGTAACAACGTTACATGGTAAATGATATGCTTTTTGGGCATTACTAACCACTTTTTAAAAATATGAATTCAAATGTAATAGTTTTAAAACTTATAAACTACTAATAGGGAATTCTCCTCTAATTTTATTAACTTAAATTCGTAAATAACAACACAAATAATAATCACAAACACCCTTATCACTTGGAAATAGAACATTTTCATTCATAAAAATCAATTTCAAATGTCATGGGACATTTTGGCGGGAAAAAGGCATGCAATGAGAATCTGGGTTGTGATGTCATTTCTAAGTCCACAACAATGTGTTACCATGGTGATATGCTTTGTTGCTATGGCAACATATAGGTTATGACGTCAATGTCAATTTTCCTGTTTTAAAGTTAGAAGAAAAATATCAAACTTTGTAAATCAATTCCAAAAGAACTAATGAACCCACAACAAAATTAATACATATCTGTATTCAGCAATGTCTCCCCTACCATAATAACACAATTTTTTGGAAATGTAATTAAGAGGAGAATTCCCTATTGCCAAATTCAGTGATCATGAAATCACTTTTCAGCCTTCAGGTAATGTTAAGTAGCGACTGTTAGTCCACAGGCGGGCTATTCTAAATTTCCGTGTTGTCTCGTCTCACTTGATATGGGTTCACTGCACACTGGAGTGCTATCTATTTAACATGGTAGTGACGCCGTGTCAATTGATATGAGACGACAAGGAAGTTTAGAATAACTGCCCAGGACTTGTTATCTCCCACTCCTCACTAAAGCTCACCTCCTCTAGGTTCAGCCCTACGGCCCCGAGTTTCTGGTGACCCCCGTGGAGTCGGTGAGCGACCTCCTGCGCGGCTACACGACCACCCTCAGCCGCCTCTCCACCAACAAGAACGTTGCGCTGAAGCCGCTGCTCACCGCGCTGCGCAAGAACCTGCGCCGCTTGCGCGTGTCCATCATATCGGCGGTGAAGCGCCGCAAGAGCCAGAAGATGCCGGCGATCATGAACATCCAGCAGCTGCACGAGGACATCATTAACGTGCCCAGCCACGTGTTCGGCGACCACCGCCACTGCGCCGCCCTGCTCTGCGACGACAAGAGCAACAAGCAGCCCGTGATGGAGATGCTGCAGAGTGCGCTGTTCGCGGAGATCTCGCAGGCGGCTCGGTTCCTCGCCCGTCAGGCCCCCAAGCTGATCCTCGACGTGGACTGCAACATCTCGGAGAAGTACAACTGCTACCTCGTGGAGTCGCTGGCGAGGAGTCGGGTCATATTGCCGGGGGCGATGGAGCGGGGGGAGAAGATCCTGGACGACGTGGGGGCCGACGCGAACGCGGACGAGCCGGAGGTGGAGGCCGGAACGACCAGCGCGGAGATAAACGAGCACTGTGAGATCGGCACGATGAACGTGGGGAACGCGAATCGTGACGTCGCTACTAGTTCTAGTGGGAATCAGAGTCGTAATGTCCCTTCCAGTTCGTCTACCAATGTGAATCCTGATATCGGAACTGCTAATTCTGGTGCCAGTCAACAACGCGATATGGGAAATTCAATTCCGAATTTGAATCAACAACGCGATATCCAAGCTGCAAGTTTGAGTCAACAACGCGATATCCATTCTGCAAGTTCGAGTCAGCAACGCGATATCAGAAATACAGGTTCGAGCTTAAATCAACATCGCGATACCAGCATATTAAGTTCTGGCATCAACCTACATCGAGATATCGGAAGTGCTAATTCCGGTGTGAATCGGCATCGCGATGGCATGCCCAGCTCTGGTATCAATCAACATCGTGACATCGGCACATCAGGTTCAGGAATGATTCGACATCAGGATATGCGAAGCGCAAGTTCCAGCATGAATCTACACAGAGACATCGGCACGGCAGGCGGAATGAATCGACAGAACTTGCACGATTCAAACTCATCTAGCATCGGTCAACACCGTGATATTGCTATGCCAAGTTCTGGTATGAGCAGGCATCTTGAAATCGCGATGTCAAATTCTGGGATTAATCTACATCGTGACATTGGAAATGCAGGTTCTGGCATGAGCCGACATCACGATATTGGCCCATCTAGTTCTCTCATTAATCGGCATCATGATATAGGATCATTAAGTTCTGGAATGAATCGGCATCACGATATGAATACATCAAATTCTGGAATTAATCGACATCATGATATGGACACATCAAGTTCTGGAATTAATCGACATCATGATATGAGTACATCAAGTTCTGGAATGACTCGACATCACGATTTAGGAACGTCAAGTTCTGCAATGACTCGACATCACGATCTAGGAACGTCAAGTTCTGCAATTAATCGACATCATGATTTAGGTACGTCGAGTTCTGGCATCAATCAACATTTCGATGCTGGCACTCCGAGCGGCAGAATTGAATCACATCCACAGCTGATGATGTAACTTCTCAGGACATCGGTTATTTCCCTGAGCAGTAGGTTGAGACTTGAGAGTCAGGTCTGTGAAATGTTTCAAATATCGCTTTGTTTAAAGTATTTGCCATAAACTGCATTCTTCCATTGATTTCAGTATCAATCATCTGCTAATAGTTTTATTTTTATATTATGTAGGTTCTGTTAATCTATTAGTAGAATCATGTAGTATATAAGTTGCTTGACATTGAACTTTCATGTTTTAAGGTTATTAAAGATGTCCACTGTTTTGTTGCAAAAATACTTTAAAATGGGTATTTTTTTTTTACACTTGAAACAATAATTGTATCTTTCTGGTCTTGTGTATAAATGTTCAAATATTTGCCCATATTTTTATTTCAAAATACTCACTAGGTACTAATAGTAGATTTTAGAGATGGGCCAATTCCGATTCCACCGATTCCAGTGGAATCGGAAGAATCGCAATTCTCCGATTCCTGCCCATATTTTAGCGATTCCGATTCTTTTTGAAAATCCCGCCCTTTTAGCTTGATATTTTAGGTTAAAAACATCGCCAAAGCACAATTCCTTGTATTACAACTTATTTCCAACAAAATTAAAGATCCAACACATTAAAAATACATTAAATGTTGTTTTCTTACCACTTTTTTGATTTTTTAATTACTTACCTGAGGGCAAAATACAAAGGGTGATAAATACAGTGAGGTTTGTAGGTATTTGTGAAGAATCCGAATCGGGATCGGAATCGCATGAATCGGAGCTTAGAATCGGTATCGGAATCGGAATCGTGAAATTTTGGAATTGGCCCATCTCTAGTAGATTTAATATTAGGAATGTCCTTTATTTTAATAAAATTAATTATCTCTAAGATAAATTCGGAACTACAAAGCTCAAGGCAAACTAACATTTTATCGCAGCTTTTGAACATTATTTAAATGTTGTCATACAATCTCTCTAATACAATTTGGAGTATAGACGAAGTCGGAGTTGGTGTATATTCGAACGTTAATTTTGTTGTTAACGCGGCTTAAGAATTGTCTTTTTGACTGTAATATTTTAGGACGACTTCAGAAGATAGCTTTTCTATTGAAACTGTTGAAGTTCATTTGACTGCTTGCCTGGATGAAAACCAACTATTAAGTCACGACAAAATTAATCTTTTGATTTCTTTGAATTAATTAAATGTTCTTAAATCGTAATCAGTTAATACATTCAAGAAACATATCATATGTAGTAAAAAGCATACTGTCTTAAATTTTAACTCGCATTAGAAATGTGATATTATTGTGTGTTATTGTTGCTTATTGTTTTTAATTTTTAATATTGTGTTAAAATGTTAATATAATACTTGCTTCCGAATTGATCTTCGAGCAAATTAATTTCATTTGAATTGCTTTATTTCACTCTTTATGTAGATGTTTTTTATTACATCAATCGAAGCCATGTCGATGATTCATATTTTCGTTTTGAAATATGGGTATGTATACCTACCTACATGTCTTATAATAAAACAAAAATTGATGCAATAATCGAACTGTCATTCTAAGAGAACTCTTGTCTTAGAGTTACCTATCTAAGATAACCTTGGAGATTACCCTCAATCCTTAAGGCTGGCTCTTTTGGCACGGCAGCCGTGCCCGCAAGGGGTTCATATTCTATTTACACCAGAGTAGCCGTGTGCGCATGAAGGCGTATTCTATTGGCACCAGAGCACGGTCGCCGTGTGCGCAAGAAGGCGTATGCTATTGACACCAGAATCCACCAGAGTTCACTCCAAGATGGCCGTCCTCTGAACAGCTGTTTTCCGGAGCCTATTTAGACTTTTTAAACTAATGCAGAAGGATCGTGACGTTTTGAAAAGTGTAGGAACTGAACAATAATCAATACAATTAGGCCAGGGTCATACGTCACGACCTCAAACTTCGATCTAAACGCATCTGTGCAGCTAAATGACTTCACTTACGCGCACGGTTTTACGTCTTGTGTAAATAGAATAGGAATCCATAGGAACACGGCAGCCGTTTGCGCCAGGGGTTCAAATTCTATTGCCACCAGAGTACACCAGAGTTCACTCCAAGATGGCCGTCCTCTGAACAGCTGTTTTCCGGAGCCTATTTAGACTTTTTATACTAATGCAGAAGGATCGTGACGGTACAATATGTTCTGACATTTTACTATACTGAGATTCGTGGAGTTATAAAGAGGACTGGGAACATTTATTATCTAATAAAATTTCATTTGATTTGATTTATTTTTATTTTTCAAAATGGTACAGAGAGTGTGTTCACACAGTGTTTACATATTTGTTTGATATATATACCCCAATAAGTCACGAAGACTTGTGTCGGGACATATTTTACATGGATAACACATGGACATTTTACATGGATTTATATAATATACCAGAGACATTATTATACGGAATGTAATATATAGCTGAACGATTACTAAATACTAAATACTAATACTAAATATACATTGTCAGTTATTAATCAGTAAAATGAAAATTTAAAAAAGAATATTTGTTGATACTCAACTTGATGCTATGTCATACCATGTTATACCGTGAACAATATTGTACAGAACATTATACCATGTTATATCGTCATGTTTCTAATCATAGTCATAATACATCCACTAGGTACATTATATATGGAATACAAGATACTGAATATAATATGCATGTTGCAGTATTAGAATACTAAATATTAATAATTGTCCTTTATTAACTATTTCTAAAATGAAAATAAAATAAATACAAAATAATAAATATAAAATAAAAACCTCTGATGATACCTAGGTACATTAGTTGATACCACAACAAGGACGTGTTATATGTAGATCTACTAGATACAAAGATTACACCTAGAACGTTGGTGAGAAGATCAATTAATGAGCTTTTATTTTATTAAACTGTGGTTTATTACTTGCAATTTATGGCAGCGTTTATTGTGTCAATAGGGCAATCTTTGAGCCATCGCTTGGTTTTAAATGCGTATATTTTGTCCGATTGGATGCTTCGTATATCACAAGGAAGAAGGTTATATAACTTGCTAGCTAGGTAAGTTAGGTTTCTTTGCGTAATGCCTTTGTTTACCCATGGTTGATATAGATTGTTCTTTGTTCTTGATCTAGTTTGTATAGGTATAACAATTTGGTGCCGGGTTGGTAGGGAGTTCAAATTTGTTCGAGTGTATTAATTTAAAGAGAGATTGAGCATAAAGCTTGCGAATATTAAGTATGTTTGCGACTTCATAAAGCTTAACTGTGGGGTATCGGTAATCCTTTGACATCATTATTTTCAAAATTATATTTTGGATCGTCGACAGTGGATGAATATGGGTATCATAAGCTCCGCCCCACCGAATTATCCCATATTGGAGTACCGACTGAACTAGCGCAAAGTATACAGTTCGTAAGGAATTATATGTGAGAATATTTCTAAGGTTATAGAATTGAGCGATTACATGTCTAAGCTTTTTAACTGTAGCTGTTATATGTTCATTCCATCGTAGGTGTTGGTCAATCAATATCCCGAGGTACTTTGCGGTGGTTACATTTTTATGGGTATGGGTATGATGGGTATGGGTGATGGGGATGATGGGTGATGGGGATGGGTATGATGGGGATAGCTATGGGTATGATAGCTCCAGTAAAATATCTTTGACGTCTAGCAGCCTCAAGCTGGGTCCACATAGGCCGTTTTTCCGTTTTGCGTTTTCCGTTTTTACTCTTTGAATATCGCCGTTTTTAGTAGGACTGTCCACATAGAGCGTTTTGCGTCTTCTACAAGAACGTTTGTAAGCACCTTGATCACAGCCTTGTTTAAATAGTACTTTCGAGATGTCAGGAGGCCGTGGCAAACAAAATTGTTCTTTCAACATTATATCTGTCAGTGACAGTTTGTTAGTAATTAGGCGGACTAATATACTTCACAGGTATGTAAATTTAAAATAATTCATCTAGTGTCAGATCGGCCATGTTATTTGACCATGTGACGTAGTCGTACCTACGATCACCACACTTTACAGGGATCGGAAACTGTCTGACTATGGTCGGTGACAGGCAAAGATGAACCCTGTTAAGCATTGCCAGGTATTGGCCGGCCCATGCTAGCGCGGGTTCAACTTAGCCTGTCCCCGACCTTAGCTGGCCATGTGCTTGGTCACCTTGAACACAACAATCATAGAACAGGCGGCTGTGATGTCAATCTCGTTTCACATGTCTTTATCTCCCGCCAGAACAGAATTCAAATATTCGACAATGCGCTATCATCTTTAGCAGCGGCAAGTTTGAGAAGCTCTTTCGAACCTGGCGGCAATTGTGTGAATCAAATTAAAACACTCCAAAATCGTACTTTTTTTAAATTTCGCGGGTCACCGGCCGGAAGTAAACGGGTGCAGGAAGTCATCAGGTGCAAATCGGCGGCCCAAGCACTGGGCCGCCATCATTTAGCATTGGTCTTATGGGAGTGACGTCACTATACGCAGACAGTTTCCGATCCCTGTAAAGTGTGGTGATCGTAGGTCGTACGTGATTGGTTATTAAAAGTTTTACGTCACTTCCGCCGTGCGTCTTTTTTAAAATTCTCGTTGAAGTTTATGCGGCGCGGCGAGAAGAAAATCCGCGTGCGGCAGGCTTGTGATTGGTCAAGAGAGAAAAACGCAAAACGGAAAAACGGCCTATGTGGACCCAGCTTCATGCTCAAAAGAATTTCCGGATTTATCGACGCAAAGTGACCAGAGTCTACTGGATTCCGTCCATAAGATTATTAGCTCACGGGACTTCATTTGTTTCTTCATAAATGAAAGTTAGTTCTGTGAATTATTCTCAGTATTTTCGCTTATATTTGTGGATTAATCGCTAGTTTTGCATGTTTGTTGTGTTGAATGGTGATATTAGATATTTTGGGAGCCATTCAAACCATTTTTCCGCGTCAGAATCTGTTTAAAGTATTAGAAAATAGTTTTATATACTAGGTCTACGAAACCTACCAAGAGACGCTTGTAGCTCATTTGGACTTGAAGTAATGTGAGCAATGAGTGGAATATATAAAGTTTGGAGTGATGAAGTAAACCGGCTAGATGCCCCTTCAGCTGTAGACAATGTCATAAACATTTCTAGTCAACCCATAGGAGCTTCTATAAATGATTTTTCGTCTAGTGATGAATCGGACACGGAGCTAATGCAAGTTGAGTCTGCAACCAATGAGATGTCTTTGAACATAGTTCCCGATGGTTTCACGATGGTGACAGGAAATAAAAGGCGTCGTAATTGTAACGATCGTCCCAGCACACGATCATCTGGGTCAGATGCTTCAGGCCCATCATCCAAGAGAGTGATCAACCTTGTGCGTACGCAGAACTCATTTGAGCCGCTTGCAAGTGCAAATGATATGGACACGACCCCGATGACGGCGGAGACTTTGCCAGATAAGAAGTATAAAATCCCACCAATAGTGATTCAAAATATGAAATCTCATAAGGCATTAGTTGAGTTGCTCTCCGCTGTATGTCCAGAACAAGGGGCATTCATAATCAAACCTGGTCTCGAAGTTTCTCGAGTAATCATTAGAGATATTACCTCGTACAAACTAATTACCTCCGCCCTAGACTCGACTGAGGGAATAGAGTACTACACGTTTCCAACTGAGTTTGTTCTGAGAGGTCTGCCACAATCTGCTGAAACAGAAGACATTCAAGAGGAGCTGAAGCAGCAAGGCTTCAATGTCCGCTCTGTGCGGCAGATGAAGATGCCTGGAGACAGTACACGTCTTTTGCCCCTTTTTGAATGTACGCTAGTAAGTACGAGTGGTCAGGCTCCAGTGGACCTCAGCCAAATCAAGAGACTCCTCTACTGCGTGGTCTCCACCGAGGCCCCACGGAGCAAGAAGATTAATGTCATACAATGTTTTAATTGTCAAAGAGTGGGTCATACGGCCAAATTTTGTCATCGCCAGCCACGATGTGTTCGATGTGGAGGTGTGCATCAGGTTAAGGAGTGTAAGGAGTCACCAGAAACAGCAAAGTGCTGTAACTGCAATCAGCAGCATGCCGCTTGCTACCGAGGATGTGATGTCATCAAGGCAGCAACTCGTCATGCTACTCGAGCCCGACGTCCACAGCAGCAAGATGGCTCTTCTCCACAGCATGATAACCGAGGGAATACTCAGACGCAACCCACGCCCGTGCCACGAGTCTCATTGGCGCAACCACGGACTTTTGCTTCTGTTTTGAACACTCAGATAAATCCAGAGCAACCCTCGTCCTCAAACACCACTGCCTTAGAAGAAGCAGAGAGGCCACCCAATGCTCTTCCTGAACTCGTACAACCGGTAGTACCTCAACAATCAACTATTGATTGGATAGCCCTTATAAACGGCATTGCAATTTTTATAGTTAATATGAACATTCACCCCATCATTACGTCTCTGGCAAGTTTTGTGCCAACTCTTCTTTTGTCTGTACAAAATCGCAATGCCAGCGATTAATTCAATTAATCTAATCATTTGGAATGCTAATAGCATAAGTTCTCGTAAAGACGAATTACTTCTATTGATGGAATCACGAAATTTAATGGCTGCCCTTGTCTGTGAGACCCATCTTAACCCTAAGGACAAGCTTAAGCTTGCCAATCACTCAGTGTATAGAACTGATCGTCCAGGAGACAGGAGAGCAGGAGGGACTGCAATCATCATTGACAATCGAGTAAGTCACTACGAGATTGTTTTACCTGAAACGAAATCAATAGAGGCTACCGCTATCCTGCTTTTTACTAAACTGGGTCCACTCCGGCTTATAGCCACGTATTGTCCTCCGCGAACTAAGCTTCTCACAGCAGATATAGAAGCATTAATGGACTCGAATTACCCGACTATTCTCGGTGGCGACCTTAATGCTAAGCATACAGCCTGGAACTCGCGAGTTGTCAACGCCAATGGCCGCACTCTCCTTTCACTCTCCCGTATAAGTGACTTTACTGTGACTGGACCGCAAGAAGCGACACATCTTCATATCCCTACAGGAAGAGCTGATGTTCTTGACATTGCGGTGGTGAAAAATCTGCGACATTCCATTGAATTAGAAACACTTTTAGAATTGTCTTCAGATCATAATCCTGTACTTTTGAGCGTAGGGGACTCATACGAGACCGTTGATCCCATCATTCGATTCAATTACAGAAAAGCAGACTGGGAAAAGTTCAGAGAGCATTTATCAAATAAGTTGGAGAGTGGACCACTTGATTCGCATCAGGATATAGATTTAGCAGTAAATAAATTAACGGAAAATATTATGGAAGCAAGAGCGATCAGTGTTCCCATTTGTAATACAAAAAGGTGCACAATATTTGATCTTCCACGTGGAATTAAACTGTCAATAGCCACTCGAAACCGTGCACGTAGGAGATGGCAGGCGCTCAGAACACCTGATTTACATGAAGAATATAAGCTCTTAGACAGATCTGTAAAGGAATTAATTCGTCGCCACAGGAGAGAGAGGTGGGAAGATGCTGTAGCCACACTAGAACCAGGGAGTCGTCCACTCTGGTCCATGGCAAAACGACTGACAAGAAGCAAACAACCAAATCCACCCATTCAAGGTAGTACACACCTTGCATGCAGCCCACATGATAAGGCAGAAGTTCTAGCAGATTCGCTTCAAAATCAGTTTTCCCCAAACCCGCCGACTAATTCATCAGCACATATCGAGGCTGAAGTAAGAACCCATCTTGCTATACACAAGGCGCAGGCTGAAGATGATGAAGTCGTTCTCTGCTCTATGGACGAAGTAATTATATATCTAAATGAACTTGCAAATGGCAAGGCACCTGGTATTGACGAGATCACAAACACGATTCTTAAAGAACTTCCTATACCTGCCGGTGAACGTATCCTTGAAATATTTAATGCCAGTCTCCGTCTTCAACACTTCCCCACCCAATGGAAAGTAGCCAAAGTCATTGTGTTCCCGAAAGCGGGAAAGAATCTTCGTGACCCTGCAAATTACCGGCCGATTAGTCTCCTCTCATCACTATCGAAGCTTTTTGAAAAGGTCCTTCATGCTCGAATTAGAGGCCACGCAAACGCTACAAAGCTGCTGATCAATGAGCAGTTTGGCTTTCGACAGAAGCATTCAACAACACATCAGCTTCTACGTGTGGTTGACAAGATAAACGATGGATTTAAAAAGCTGAAAGGAACTGGTATAGTTTTCCTGGACGTTGCTAAAGCATTTGATAGAGTTTGGCATGAAGGCCTACTACAAAAACTAATTAAATATCAATTCCCCAACTACTTAATCAATATCATCCACTCCTATTTAAATCAAAGATCCTTCACCGTACACATCAACGGTGCCTGTTCTTCAGCGAGGCCTATTCTGGCTGGAGTTCCTCAGGGATCTATCATTAGCCCCATCCTCTTCAACATCTTCACCAATGACATCCCAACTAACATTCCGGACACCGAAGTAGCTTTCTATGCTGACGATGCCGCAGTCATCTGCCAATCTATGGCATCTAATCAACTTGGCCCGCCTCTGCAAAAAGCATTAGACGTACTCAGCCACTGGTATACAGAGAACCGTATAGCCCTAAATTCATCTAAGACAGAGGCAACACTCTTCACCAAGCGACGGAAATTTCAACCCCCTACCATAAACATCTCTGGTACAGATGTCTCCTGGTCTCCCAGCAATGTTTACCTGGGTGTCACCCTGGATGCCAAGCTCTCCTGGAAGGCCCACGCTGAGAAGATTGCCAGCAAGGCCAACGGGAAGACGGCGGCGCTGTTCCCACTGCTCAAAAGCAAATCCATGCCGCTCACCAGCAAGCTGCTTCTTATCCAGAGCGTCATCGTGCCCACACTGACGTACGCCTCACCAGTGTGGTACGAGAGGACTTCAGCGGGAGCGAGAACAATGCTGCAGAGGGTGCAGAACAGGGCCCTCAAGATCGCCCTGCGCACTCCGATGTTCACCCGGACGAAGAGCATACACCAAGATATAGGATTTGCCTATCTCCACGAAGTCATGGAAAATCAGAGAGAGTCGTTCTACGCAGCACTCGGAGACCATGGAAATCCACTAATCAGCAGACTGGCTGATGTTACTTCCTAACTCTTGACTCCTATAGTCTAAATTTGTGTCAATGTTTTACAATTTTTATAATTTCCAAATGTCATGACAGAGTTATGTACAAACATTATGTGTACGGTATCTGAAAATTCAGGCACTACAAGTATGTAGTAGCCAACAAGAGCGAAGATATTAGCTCACGGTCTTGTGGTGTTGATGACTGATATCCGCAAATATCTACTTGCGGACGCAACTTCTTTTGAGCATGAGGCTGTAGATGCACTGTGCACAGATGCAATGTAACTTCCAAATACCCTAAAAAAGTCAATTTTTCATTGTACTTATGGGTCAAGACATGAGTAAACATATATGTATGTATACCATGTTATGGAAAATAAACTTAAACTTGATACTTGTCAGCCATTACACACTGGCAGCTAGAAGTACAACTTCACATTGCGCGCGCATGAGTTAACTGGGCAGACGAAGGAAAAAAACTCTCTATGGGTATACAAATTCCAACGTGCGAAAATTAAAGCTGGGCAACCTAAAAAAATTCTCTATGGTTAGGCAGAATTCAAACTTGTGAAAATGTCAAAATAAAAAATTTCGTCCCCGACCAGATTCGAATCGGTGTACCCTTGCACCGCAGGCAAACACCTTACCGCCTGAGCTACGAAGCTGCTCATGCTGACGTGCGTTAAAAACTGATCCATAAAATTACACACAGGCGTTGCTTACGCGCATCCTACTGCGCAATGTGCCGGTTGTCCATTTAGCTGCCAATCATTACAAGTATAGCGTACGTTTCGTATCTAAATTTAGAAATGGCGCTCGCCACTCTCCTAGCGGCCACTGGGTGAACCGCGAAATTGTGGACAAGAGTTCTGAAAATAATGGCCGCCACGTTGTGTTCTTATGGCCATTGCCGCAGTGATTTTCGTCATTATTTAGAAAAATGTGCGTTGGGTTTGATAAGTTCGAGATTCCCGAGCCTATATAAACATATTGTGAAGTGAGAAACGTTGTGTTAGGCCGTTGGGGAGCCATGGATTTAACTGAATCAGTTAAAGAAAACTGCGCCTATTTGTGCAACAAGTGCTGTGCTAACGGCACTTGCAACAGTGAATTTCTCGTTATTATTGTAGAAATCATGTATGCAAATGTTGTATTTGACCCAAAGAAACATATTTTAAAGTGAGGAAAGTGAGTTAGGTCGTGTGTGAACCGAGGATTTACCGAAATCATGTTAAAAATGACAGGCCGATTTGTCACGTAAACGTCAGTGGGCGTATTTTGAATTACATCCTTTTTTGTAATTATAACATACAATAAAACTCAAAGATATACTGAATGATGATATTAAACATTATTTATTACACAATTACATTGATAAACATCCATTAATCACGATTTATTCCATTTTACCTATGCCGATTCCCAGCTGTCACTTGTATTTTATCTGCCATACTACAATATCAAATCATGCCAGGAATTTTCTCTAGTACTGCTCTAAGGTCAAGTATAATGAGTTAATGCAAAATAGCACTTCTTTAGGGCCAAGTTTAATGACCACAATGTCAGAATTAACTTCGTTTTATACAGTAAACCAAATGGGCAAGTGACAAGAATGTCCGTACTTTTGACTGGATGCGCGCGCACCCAGAGCTGTGACGTCACGACCAGGCTATTCGAAACGTACGCTATGGACATGATTCCACTTTGAACATGATTCCACTTCCCCCTATATCATAGGAGGAAGTGGATATTCTACGTCACGACCTGAGTGCGGATAGGACCGGTCCCAGTAGCCCCAATAGCCGGCTATTGATGCAAATTAAAAGACCTTGTGTTTTATGTCTACTTAAGTTGCAATATGGTTTCACTAGTATTTGTACTACGTGGCTGACCTAATTGCAATCAATTATTGATCAGTTCCTATACTTTTTCAACAGTCACGATTCTTCTACATTAATTTAAGTCTAAATGGGCTCCGAAAAACAGCTGTTCAGAGGACAGCCATCTTGGAGTGAACTCTGTTGTACTCTAGTGGCAATAGAATTTGAACCCCTTGCGCAAACGGCTGCCGTGTTCCTATGAATTCCTATTCTATTTACACCAGAAGTAAAACCGTGCGCGTAAGTGAAGTCATTTAGCTGCACAGATGCGTTTAGATCGAAGTTTGGGGTCGTGACGTATGACTCTGGCCTAATTGTATTGATTATTGTTCAGTTACTACACTTTTCAAAACGTCACGATCCTTCTGCATTAGTTTAAAAAGACTAAATAGGCTCCGGAAAACAGCTGTTCAGAGGACGGCCATCTTGGAGTGAACTCTGGTGTACTCTGGTGGCAATAGAATTTGAACCCCTTGCGCAAACGGCTGCCGTGTTCCTATGGATTCCTATTCTATTTACACCAGAAGTAAAACCGTGCGCGTAAGTGAAGTCATTTAGCTGCACAGATGCGTTTAGATCGAAGTTTGGGGTCGTGACGTATGACTCTGGCCTAATTGTATTGATTATTGTTCAGTTCCTACACTTTTCAAAACGTCACGATCCTTCTGCATTAGTTTAAAAAGACTAAATAGGCTCCGGAAAACAGCTGTTCAGAGGATGGCCATCTTGGAGTGAACTCTGGTGTACTCTGGTGGCAATAGAATTTGAACCCCTTGCGCAAACGGCTGCCGTGTTCCTATGGATTCCTATTCTATTTACACCAGAAGTAAAACCGTGCGCGTAAGTGAAGTTATTTAGCTGCACAGATGCGTTTAGATCGAAGTTTGGGGTCGTGACGTATGACTCTGGCCTAATTGTATTGATTATTGTTCAGTTCCTACACTTTTCAAAACGTCACGATCCTTCTGCATTAGTTTAAAAAGACTAAATAGGCTCCGGAAAACAGCTGTTCAGAGGACGGCCATCTTGGAGTGAACTCTGGTGTACTCTGGTGGCAATAGAATTTGAACCCCTTGCGTAAACGGCTGCCGTGTTCCTATGGATTCCTATTCTATTTACACCAGAAGTAAAACCGTGCGCGTAAGTGAAGTCATTTAGCTGCACAGATGCGTTTAGATCGAAGTTTGGGGTCGTGACGTATGACTCTGGCCTAATTGTATTGATTATTGTTCAGTAACTACACTTTTCAAAACGTCACGATCCTTCTGCATTAGTTTAAAAAGACTAAATAGGCTCCGGAAAACAGCTGTTCAGAGGACGGCCATCTTGGAGTGAACTCTGGTGTACTCTGGTGGCAATAGAATTTGAACCCCTTGCGCAAACGGCTGCCGTGTTCCTATGGATTCCTATTCTATTTACACCAGAAGTAAAACCGTGCGCGTAAGTGAAGTCATTTAGCTGCACAGATGCGTTTAGATCGAAGTTTGGGGTCGTGACGTATGACTCTGGCCTAATTGTATTGATTATTGTTCAGTTCCTACACTTTTCAAAACGTCACGATCCTTCTGCATTAGTATAAAAAGTCTAAATAGGCTCCGGAAAACAGCTGTTCAGAGGACGGCCATCTTGGAGTGAACTCTGGTGTACTCTGGTGGCAATAGAATTTGAACCCCTTGCGCAAACAGCCGCCGTGACTAGACCGTGAACGCTAGAAGGCAATGTTTTACGAAGTGAAAACTACTATTATAATTGTATGACGCATTTAATCTTATATTAAACAATAAAATACATGTCAAATGATCAGTAGATTGTAAATAAAGTTAATTACAGAAGTAAAAAAGATAATCCCTGACGGGGAATCGAACCCCGATCGTCTGCGCCCTAAGCCAATGGGCTAACCAACCGGCTATTGTTGCCACTGAGGAATTGTTGCGTTAGATGTCTACTTAAGTTGCTATATGGTGTCACTCTGGAATTTGAACTAGGTATCTAATGTGTTCGCAGCTCACTTGCACGGTCTACTACCGTGTCGTGTTCATAATACAAGGCCGTTTCCACACACGATTTTACTCTGGTGTAAATAGCATACGCCTTCTTGCGCGCACGGCGAACTCTGGTGTAAATATCATACGCCTTCTTGGGCACACGGCGAACTTCTGGTGTAAATAGAATTTGAACCCCTTGCGGGCACGGCCGCCGTGTGAATAGACACGCCGAATCTTTACAAACATACAGTTTGTTTTTCCTATGTTTGAACTCTCACCAGATGGAGCCACAGTC